>CM060675.1:7770025-8212525 GCA_030686955.1 Odontamblyopus rebecca
TCGTGTTTGAAAAAGAAGAAGAAGAAGTGTGAGAACCGCGGATGAGGCCCATTCACACCTCGGCATCTGCAGACTTTTAGGAACGATCAAAGTCACGTCTGGGGGTTATTTTGGTTACCGTGACATCGTTTTTAAAGGAGCACTACGTCACTTTTCTAACGGGGTGACACCGGCCTGCTTGTCACCATGATGTCGCTTGGAATGTTCAGCAGTGTGGCATTAAACATATCTGTATTATGTGTCTTATATATTTATTATTCTTCAATTACAATAGTTTTAAAACATGTATTCTGACTACTACTATTAATACTACTATTACTACTACTACTACAGCTACTACTACTACTACTACTACTACATCTACTACTACTACTACTACTACTACTACTACTACTACTACTAATAAATACAATACTAAATACAGTCAATCAATTAAATACTTTCCTACTTTTTAACTGTATGTTTTAAGTCATATTTAATTTGTTTATGTTGTTGTAAGGCGACCTTGAGTGTCCAAAAAGGCGCCTAATAAATAAAATGTATTATTATTATTATTATTACTACTATTACTGCAAAAAGCTTGGCCAAAATTTAAGATATAAACAACACAAAATTATCTGTCCATGCAGCAAGATAGTTACTTGACAAGTTATCTTAAAATAAACGACCTCTAGACTAAAATTAAGCTGTCTTAGAACTAGTACGCAGATAATAAAGTGCAGTGGACAACCTGTGTATTAAATAAATGTTAAATTACATCACAGTCTAAAGAAATGACATATTTTCTAATGCATAAAAACATAAATAGTACCAACAACTAAACCTATATATAGAGAAAAGGCAGCCACTTTGGATCTACAAATGCTAGAACTTGTTTCTATTGCTACTTTTTGGCAGGATTAGTGTATTTTGTATTAATATTTCCTTTTTAGATCTTTTTAAACTGCGTAAACCTCTTTAAGAAATAGCCAAGAATACAGATATCAAACAACAGATCAAAACGAAAACATATAATCATTCATAAAGAGTAGAAAAGTAACCCAAAAAACACCCCCAAAAATCTATTCACGTTCTTTGTTCCTTCTTTATTACATTGTTAGCAGTGGTTTTAACAGTGAAGAGGTCCCACATCTTGACCTTTGCTCTGACCCTCGCCCTTTGGTCCTTGTGTTTAACAAGCTGCACTTAAGTCTGTTTCTACAAATACTCTGCACAAGTGGGGCACGACCGCAGGTGCAACAAAAATAAACTGAAAAAGTGGGTCTAGTCGACTGTCAGATGACGTGAAAGAAAAAGGGTAAATCGTAAAAGGTAAAGGTAAACGCACATCACTGCTGCTCAGCGTAGAAAGTGAGACAAAGAAAGCGTAAATGTCACTACAAAGTTTTTAGAAGACACCTTCTCTACGCAAACACAACTTAAGACATCAAAATGACCAAAAGACAGTTCTCCCCGTTTACTGTGTTGCCATTTTTGCTGAGACGTTCCACTTTCTCGAGGTGGAGGTCGGTTTTCCCCAAGTCTCGAGCACAATCGAACGCAGCTTTAAAGGGGAACTTTGGCACGTTTGAAGCTAAAGTCAAAAAAAGCCAAAGCCAAAAAAACGGCATCAGATCAGTGTTGCCTCGACAGAGATCTCGCTGTGGCAGTGAGTCTGTCAAAGCAACAAACTAGTGGAGTGATGGGGCAAGTTCTTACCTTCCACATAAAACACCAATTTGCACCAAGATTTAACACCACTTTTTAATCCATCTGACAACAGCCACGAGTCTAACAAACAAAACGCTCTGCCTGGCTCACTCATTAGTGTCTGGAAACGTTAGAAAACAAATTTATAATCAACTTTAGCCTTACCTCTGTTGATTTCCCACTTTCACATGCGCAGTGGGAAATCAACAAGCTAATGCTAAGGCTGCTAATAAAGTTATTTTCTAATGTTTCCAGACACTAATGAGTGAGCCAGGCAGAGCGTTTTGTTTGTTAGACCCGTGGCTGTTGTAAAATGGATTAAAAAGTGGTGTTAAGCCTCTTCTGTGCAAACTTTTACGTGGAAGTTAAGAACTTGCCCCCATCACTCCACTAGCTTGTTGTCTTGAGAGACTCACTGCCACAGAGCCTCGAGGCAACACTGATCTGTGCTGTTTTTTGGCTTCTGACAGTATTTGACCACCTCTAGCAACAGACTTTAGCTTCAAACATGCCCGAGTTCCCCTTTAATATGAAATGTCTTGTATTTTTTGTATTTTGTCTGTAACCTCCTTGATGATTTCTAAGAGCATCTGTCCCTGTGGCTCCTGCACTACGGGTGACATTTTGCTGCTATGAACCATTAGCTTAATACGTTGCTACGCGGCTCGCTAACTGAACTGTACGCGGGGCCACGGGGCTAACGGCGAGTTTGTGTATCTGTCATTATCTCTACAGTAAAAGCTGCTGATGCGCCGAGACACGACCCATGTGCTGGATTGAATCATTTGGGGGTGACCTGGTTTATGCAGGGAAGAGGGGCATGCTGGGAAGTGGAGTGTACACAGCGGGGTAATGGTGCGGAAAATGATGTCGACATTAGCATATTCAAGAATGACATACTTGGGTTGGAGAAATAAAATGTGATTTGCTATTGAAATGAACACAAAAAACAACAATAAACAGATTTAAACACAAATTAAAGCGACTGTACCAGATTTTTTTTTATGTATTTGAGCAAAATGTGTCTTGCCGCAGTACAGTTCAAGCATCTAATTACAAAGCGTAATCGGGAAGTGCTCTGTTAGCATTCTAGTTGCATTACAGTGACTTCTAAAATAACTTTGGACAACTGCAAACGATTTAAAACAAGTTCTGCTTTTCACATTGTTGGAACTATTTGTTTAGTTTCATATTTCCTTTAAAAATAAAATGTAAAATTTTGGTTACAGTCTTTATTTTGCATCTTTTTTTAACATTATTGTGGTGTTTTTAATTTGTTAATGGTTTAATTATTTTGGTCACAGGGTTTAATCTGCATCAATAACTGAAGGTGGGAGGGAGGTAAATGTTTTCTTTCTAAAACAGTATGAACAGAAAAGCTGCAATTTGTGTTTTAAATTTGTGAATTAAATGCATTTTTCTTTTGACATTTGATAATTTCGCTGTTTAAATCTTTACCCTGGACAATGCCTCAGTGGGTTTTTGATTTAGTTTCAGTCTGTTTAAGTCAGTTTCTCAGGATAAATCACCACTACACAGACTTTTAAGACAGTAAAATTCAGGTACAGCGCCTTTAACGAGTAGAATCTAAAGTTTATAGCTTAGTTTGAATATCTTTTCTCCAGGCTTGGGGCTGGTTAGCTGGTCGCCATATTGGACAAATTCCTACCTTTCCCAGAAGAGACGGACGCTGCTTCTTTCTCTTTCTCTTCCTCCTGGTAAAATGGAAAGGAGTTATCACATTTTTATACAGCGCTTTTCCACATTCAAGGCACTGAAAGCACTTTACATAAAGGAACCACTCACCCATTCACACACACTGGGGGCAGGGGGGTGTTAAGTGTCTTGCCCAAGGACACAACAACTGCATTTATCTTCAGGAGCTGGAATCGCACCACTGATTAAAATCTCAGCGCTCAGACAATGATGTTAATATTGACAAACACAGGACAAACTCTACCAGAGTCGCTGTATACGGCCACTACTGAGCTACTGTCACTCTTTCCTTCTCCTCTTCTCTCCTTCCTCCTCTCCTCTCGCTCTCTCCTTCCTCCTGTCATCTTCTGAGCACTCCTCTTCTGCTCTTCTTCCTCCTTTTGTTCTCTCCTTCCTCTTCTTCCTACTCTTGTTCTATCCCTACTCTTGTTCTCTCCTTTCCCCTCTTGTCGTCTTCTGAGCACTCCTCTTCCTCCCCTTGTTCTATCCTTCCTCCTCTTGTGCTCTCCTTCCTCCTCTTGTTCTATCCTCCTTGCTCTTTTTCTCTCCTTCCTCCTCTTGTTCTCTCCTTCCTCCTCTTCTTCCTCTTGTTCTCTCCTTCCTCTCCTTGTTCTCTCCTTCCTCCTCTTCCTCTCTCCTTTGTCCTCTTCCTCCTCTTGTTCTCTCCTTCCTCCTCTTCTTCCTCTTGTTCTTTCCTTCCTCCCCTTGTTCTCTCTTTCCTCCTCTTCCTCTCTCCTTTGTCCTCTTCCTCCTCTTGTCCTCTCCTTCCTCCTCTTGGCCTCTCCTTCTTCCTCTTCCTCCTCTTGTTCTCTCCTTCCTCCTCTTGTCCTCTCCTTCCTCCTCTTCCTCCTCTTGTCCTCTTCATCCTCCTCTTCCGCTCTCCTTCCTCCTCTTCCTCCTCTTGTCCTCTCCTTCTTCCTCCTCTTGACCTCTCCTTCCTCCTCTTCCTCCTCTTGTCCTCTTCATCCTCCTCTTCCGCTCTCCTTCCTCCTCTTCCTCCTCTTGTCCTCTCCTTCTTCCTCCTCTTGACCTCTCCTTCCTCCTCTTCCTCCTCTCCTCTCTGCTTCCGCCTGTCCTCTTCTGAAAAGCACCAGGTGAGACTCATTGTCCAAACTGTGTCACCTGCACAACTCCATTTTTTCCCCTCTATTTTGTCACTTTTTCAAATCAAGGAGCTACACACTACCACACTTTTGTCTTTTATTTATGTATTAATAAACACGACTGAGGGAGCTTAAATTTAAAGGCCTTGTATCTGCATTTTTGTATGTATTTGAGCAAAATGTGTCATGCCCCAGTACAGATATCTTGTATAAACAGCACTTCGGATATATACCCATGGGGTTCAGTCTGCATCTAATTTTACAGTGTTTTATTGTCAGATAATCTTGCTGTGGTCTCTGAAAGTTGTGAAAAGCTCTTATAAACTCATCGTGGTGAATAATTAGGATGCTCTGAATGCACAAGGTGAGTGAGGAATAGCTTTGGATGACTGCAGACTGTTAAAAATGTACTAAAAATGAAGTAAAAACCAGGTACAGTGCCTTTAATGGCAATAAAGAAATCAGCTGAGATAAATGCAAAGGGCCAGGGCGGGGCATCTGGCACAAAAAACCTTCAGTCACATCAGTTTGAATTCCCGTCACCCGTGTGAACTTGATGATGTGTGTTCCCATTTGAAATGTTGCAGTCGGAAATGTGCGGTTCGGATGTGGTTTGAACAGCACAGACCTCACACCCTCCCTCTATTACACACTTCTTTCTCTTTTTTCATCCTCCTCTTAATCCTCTGTTTCCTCTCCCCACCTTATACCTCCCCTTTTTCCCTTTATCTTTAAGCCAACCCCTAACTTATCCATCTCCCCTTCTTCTCTCCCCCTCACTGTATCTTTCTCCTTCGCTCTTTCCTCTTTACCCCCTTTACCTCCTCTCTCTATGCTCCTCTGTTCTATTCTTTATTCTTTCTTCTGTTCCCTTCTTACGTCTCTCTTTCTTCTCAGTTGTGGTCAAACCCTCACTGTTGTTGTGTCCTTAGTTGGATGACCAGACGTCCCTATTTACCCGGGACAGTCCCAGTTTTGAGCCCTGTGTCCCCTGTCCCTGCAGATTTATCCAAAACCAGTGATTTGTCCCAGTTTTTTTTACAAGAAATGCCCCTATTTTTGACCAATCTGATCCCTGCCAACAGTAAAAAGAAGCATAAATTGTCATTTGCTTTGGTAAAATACAGAAAATCCGCTTAAAAATGACCAAAACACAAAGAAAATGTGACTATACTGACTCACATTAGTGCCGAGTGCATGGCAATTTTCCTTAATGATGCACTCTTTTTACAATTTTATTATTACCAACCAGCCCAAATCAGGGATAACCCAGTTTTTATTTTGAAAATCTGGCACTTCACCCACATTTCCTAGTATGAAAGTGATGTGTGGTGGTTGGAGGGGGCGATGGCACAGATTGGCAGCCTCACTCCCATCAGTCTGTCTGTAAAGTGTCTTTGAGTGTCCAAAAAAGTGCTATATAAAGCCAGTGTTTTTATTTTTCTCATCCCCCGTCTCTCCGTCGTTCTCCATACCCTTTTTTCTCTCTCCGTCTCGCTCCCTCTGTTTACATGTACTGTTTGTATACTGTTTATTCTTGTGTAAATAGCACGAGGTGTGGATGAAATTTATTGCGCAACGTTTCTGACAGACACTATAAATGTCTTTTAAAATCAAATCTCCCACTGTCTCTTCTCTCTCTGCCTCGATCTTCTTCCTCTCCCTCCTTCTTATCCCCCTCGTTTGTTCGTTTTTGTTGACGTGTGAGGTTCACGTTGGGGCGATGGTGCAGAAACGGCCCGAAGCTTCTGTATCTCCTGTTTGACAAATGAGCGTCTCGCAGCTCAGACTCGTACAGATACAGAGTCATAAACACACACACACACACTTATACGGATACAGACTGCGCTCTGATCCTGTCTAATGTCAGATCACACAGAGATGGAGCGCAGATAGAGACGTAGACACTGTCAGAACTGGGGGGAGCTGCTGATGGAAGTGGGTGGTGCAATTATGTAAAACACCAGGTTTTACATAATTGACACACACTGATACAGAATTTGGTACAGATCCTTCTCTTTATGCTTTTTTCTCCATAAAAAATACAAAAAAAGTTAAAAAACAAAACAAAAAACAAATGTTGATGTTGTAATGAAATGTTATGTTGTGATGTCTTATTCTTTCCTAATTGTATATTAAGTGTATGTATATGTATCTTGTATTATATTGTTCCCTTAATTTATTTATTTTTTCTTCTTCTTTCCCCTTATATAGATTTATTTTATTGCCTTTTTATATCATGGCCAGGGGACAACAGATGAAAACTAGCAAATTCTAGCTAATTCTGGCTTTTTTAACCATGTGTAATCATGTGTTTTATGAAATTGTACTGTCCCCTTTCAAATAAACTAAAACAAAACCTAAAATAAATAAATAAATTAATTAATTAAAAAAAAAAATTAAAATAAAATAAAATAAAATAAAATAAAATAAAATAAAATAAAATAAAATAATAAAATAAAATAAAATAAAATAAAATAAAATAAAATAAAATAAAATAAAATAAAATAAAATAAAATAAAATAAAATAAAATAAAATAAAATAAAATAAAATAAAATAAAATAAAATAAAATAAAATAAAATAAAATAAAATAAAATAAAATAAAATAAAATAAAATAAAATAAAATAATGGTTGGAGGTTGGGAACTGTGGATAAAAAAATACAACAGACCTACCTAAGAATCTGACATTTCAGCAGTTCTGTAGTCCAAGATTAAAATGTGTCAAATCTCACAAACACTTTAAAATGAGTGCATACTAAAGGCAAAACAAACTGAAACTGACTAAAATCTTTTTTCCAAATATAATTCCCTATCAGTTTAATGTTTGCCAAGATATTCAAAGAGTGTGTTAGAAAAACTGACAGAATCCATAAAAAGTAGTTTGCACATTGAAACGTTACTGGTTTTTCATTAGAATGGCCAAAAGTCCTCAAAATGGCATCTGCAATCTGTCTAAACCCCATGAATATACAAATCACGACATGTTATGTGGGAGTTGTATGATTTCTATGACTATTTTACACCATAAGGAGCTTAAACAACACCTCAAAAATGATCATTTCTAACCGCTCCTCTATTTTTAGCCGTGATCCGGGCCAGTCCATGTGTCCCATATATCCACGCTAATATACCGGGCCTATAGGAAGTGCCAGACGCCGCCGAGCATGATGGGAGATGGCAGAAGCGCGGCGATGTGTGCAAAAGTGTCCACACCGAAGGCCTCGGTAACAGTGGACCATCTGACGGCATGTAAATCAGCACGAGTCCATCTGTGAAGTCCACGCTCCAGTGACCGCTCGTACATGAGACGATGGAGGGACACGAGATGAAGTCTGCAGGAATTATGTTGCTCTGGGGCGTATTTTGTCCCGTTTATAAAATGAGACAGTTGTAAGATACTGATAATCTGCAGTGACATGTACTAGTCCATCACAAATAATTAGAATATTATGAAAACGTGCCATATTTTTTGTCACTCATTTCAGAAAGCCGAACCAATAAATTATTTAGACTGTTGAATATTGCAAGAGTGAGTTTATTTCTTGAATTTTTATGATTGTGGCTTACAGAAAACCAAAATTCTGTGTCTCAGAAAATAGAAAAGAATATTGTGAGTTGAATATTAAGAAGTTTCAGGCGTTTCTGTTTTAAGTATCATATTTTTTTAACTGATCTTATGTAATATTATAATTTTCTTTTTTTTATTATTATCTCTATGCCACAAAATTATTAAAAAATATCAAGAAATAACCTCTAGAAATGTTTAACTCTGTGCGTAATGAGTCTGAATAATATATGGGTTTGACTTTCTGAAATGAGAGACAAAACATATGCAACATTTTCATGATATTTCTAATTATTTATGATGTACTTGTATGTGTATCGGAGGAATGTTCAGCAGTTACCGTGGAGACACAATGCGCACATTAGCAAACACAAATAAACAAGTTTTTTCAAGATTGTCTGAAAACTCAAGAAACAAACACAAAACGGATTTAAACAACTGTGATCAAGACGAATCATGTCATTATTTTTGGTTAGATTGTGTTAAAATAAAGCTCAGATTAAAGTCTAACTGGAGTCACAGAGCTTCAGACAGAGTGGTGCTTTCAGTTAGCACCACACATCGCTTTGTTCATTGATTCTGCAGAAATCCGCCATGTTTCTAAGTCCCCTGTGATATTTCTGTCCTTTTCTTTTCCCTCTTAAGCAGCCATGTTTGTTTGGATATGGACAGACCAGGCTTGTCCCTCATTGGCTAATCCACCTGTCAATCACGCCCATCTGAACTCACATCTTCAAAGAGAAAAGACCTTTTTCACAACGGAAGTGTAGGTTTGCGGGACTTCCGGTTAATGGTTTTCTGTGGCAAAATGTGTGTAAAAAATGTGCAAAATGTGGTGTATTCTCCACCAGGTTAATAAATCTGCGCCATCGCCAATTCTTCAACCAACAAGGTCAACAAAGGAAGATAAAATGTGTCTTTCTGCGATTACTGCTCTGTCTGGCGTTACACTTGAACCCTCTATCCCAAAGTATCAAAAACCATTCCTTGCATTTGTGACGCTTATTGCTCGACGCCTTATTCTTCTTAAATGGAAGTCTCATTCTGTATTTTTTTATTTTTAAAAGTAAGATGTGCTCTTGGGGGCTCATTGATAAATTTCAAGAAAACGTGGGATCCATTCTTTCAGTTTGTTGCATCTGTTAATTTTCCCTCTGTTCCAGGATGATGTTTTTTTTCCCTCACTCTCGTCACTGTTTAATCTCTATTTCACTCTTTTTTACAAATCTGGTACAGGTTATTGTGACTATGAGACCTGGTAGTTGTTCTGATTTTTTTCCCCCTCTCTCTTTTTTCCCTTTTTTGTGTGTGTTTAATTCAATGTTTTACCCTTATTTAAGTATTTGATCCTGACAATGCTGATATATTTGAAAATGTTATTAAATAAAGTTCTGAAAAAAAAAAAAAACTTGTTAACTCGGACTGATTCTACAATTAAAATAAAAAATCGATTTCATGATGTCGATATTATTACATAAATAGACAGATTTGTGCAGTTCAAATGCATCTCTAGCACCATAACACGTAAACAACCATTGTGAGAAAGGTCTATACTAGACAAAAACATTGACATTTTTTGTATTAAATGTCTGTGATTAAAAGTTTAGAGATTTAGTTCAGACATAAATACAGAAATCCATTTTATTTGTTCATAAAAGACAAAACAATCCTAAATTTGAAACACGATCACACTATTTTATGCCTTGCTCCCGTCTCGTTTTCTTCGTGCCATTCATAACAGCCGATGAACCGCTGCTTTGAAATATTGACATTTAATTATTCGTTCACTTTGCATGAACCGAATTTCCTCGACAATTCATCACGAGATCAACGCGTGAGTAATCGCCGTGGAAACCGTGTAATAGCCCCGTAACATGTGACATGGCTAATCAAACGTCCCCCAAGCACGTCTCAATCATATTAATGCGTCTGTGGTGAATATGCCGGGGAAAAAATGGCCGCCCCTCCTCCCCCGTGTATCTGTATCCTCTCAAACGCTTCTATCTGTTGGGGTTTTCAAGCTGTGGGCAGCGTACGCTTGCAGGTATATGACAGTGTAGCCTTTTGCAGGTTTAATTTAAAGTGTATAATGTTGTTTCCTCATCACAAACAGACCTGGAGTCCTTCTCTGCACCTTCACTAGACTCATTTGGATGATTTCACACCTGGAATTGCCAATTTCTGCTGAACTAAAGGTAAAAAAAGGAGCCGTTAACTTGAAAACTACCGCTTCATGACGTTGAACAGAGCATTTTGAGCTTTAGAGAAGTAGACAGACTAATAATAAAGAGTTAAAACGCAACTCCAGGTCTGTTTTTGAGGAGGTAACAACATTATAACATGACTAAAAGCTCACAAGAGTCAGTTTTGTGTAATATAGAACCAATAACTCATTATATCTGGTATCTGGTTTAGTCTGGTAAGTTTATCAGACCTTTATAGATCATAGAGAGGTCATATTTTATTATCCCAAGGGAAATTAATTTTTTAAGGTAGCGACAATACACAATAGTCCCCAGTTTGGTCCTGGTTTAGACGTGTTTAGGTCCAGCACGGAAATGTTTGCTATTTAACTGGATACAGGAGAAGCCACCAAGGAAATTTTCAAAGTTTTACCCACGGAAAGAGTTGCAAAACTGAAAGGTAACGAGAATTTCTGTATGGAGTTGTGCTTGAATACTTGCCCGGTGATGTTAGTATCACTATACGGAGAGGTGCAGGCTCAGTGCTGTGGCGGGTTGTGTTTATTGTTTATTTATGTCATGAGGGAAACTCAAATATTTGCTCAGACTGTTCAGTGTTTTGTGTGTTGTGTTAAAGTGTTGAAAACTTAATAAAATATGTTAAAAAAAGACATGTTTAGGTCCATTCCGTGTTGTTCCCCATTTTAAGTACAAAACGTTTAGTTCCACTGGTAGTTTTAGTTGTGAAATCTACACAAATCAATAGTAGTAGTGACCACAGACTGTATAAAGAAGTGGACTAAACACTATGAGGTACGTTTCAAGGTTCTAATTTTGTATCGTATAAAATAATGTAAAGCCCTATTCGCACGGGATTAGTTTTACCTGTGGACCTTTGGTGATTTGTAATAATTGCGGAGGACGTCTGAGATCTTAATCCTCGTGCGAATGCGCCATGTCTGTAATCTGTAAAGTAAAAATTCCCGCCACAAATTACCGACTATATTTCACCAAACACAGACGTCTGGTGATAATACGAGTCCCGTGCGAATCTGCATGTCAGTATTTGTTGTTGTAATTGCGTCTTTTCTGTCTATTCCTTTTATTTCCGCGGTCTTTTCTCTATATATTGCGCATATTTTATATCTCTTTCCGGCTTCAGTAATGGAGGCTGCGGTAGAAATTTTGATTAGCTTTTTAGGGGCAAATTATAACACAGCCTCATAGCCTCTACATGAAAACTGATCCACAAAAAGGGAACGAAATCCAAACTTTGCCCCTCGTGTTTGTCATCGGGCTATAATTCCAGGCGGTCACGTCGGGCGTTTTTTACCCGGTTTGGGGACTTTTCATCCCTAAAACTGTGATCGTTTAGTTAAAAAAAGGTACAACATTAATGCCTCGGGTCAAAAAATATGAGTAAACTGTCGTAAGTTATAAGCAGAGTTATAAAAGCAGAAAAGGTTCATATGTAAAGACACTAAAATGCTCCCGTCTCTTCCTCCATGCTGCCGTGTTCGGTTCACTGCTCGTTTGATGTGGTGATTTGGCTCAGAACATTTGCCAAAACCAACCTGGTACATGACGAGTGGAGGAGGGGTGGACAGAGAGAAAGAGAAAGAGAGAGAGACAGAGAGGGAGAGAGAGGAAAAGAGGACAAAGAGAGGGAGAGACAGAGAGAAGGAGAAGAGAAGGGAAGGGTGAGAAAAGAGTACAAGGAGAGGGGGTGTGAGAGAGGCAGAAAGAGAGGGAGAGAGAGAGAGAGAGAAAGAGGAGAGAGAAAGTGGATAGAGAGTGAGAGAGAGAGGAGAGAGAAAGAAGTCAGAGAGAGAGGAGAGAGAGAGAACAGAGAGAAAGAGGGAGGGAGAGAAAAACCAGAGAGGGGAGAGAGAGGTGGGGAGCGAAAGAGAAAGAAAGAGAGGGAGAGAGAGGACAAAGAGAGAGGGAGGTGAGAGAGAGACAGAAAGAGAGGGAGAGAGACGGAGAAGAGAAAGCGAGAAGGAGAGAGAGACAGAAAGGACAAAGAGAGAGGGAGAGACAGAGAAGAGGGAGAGAGGTGGGGAGTGAAAGAGAAGAGAGACAATGATAGAAAGACAGCAAGATAGAGAAAGAGGAGAGAGAAAGAGGACAGAGAGAGACAGAGAGGAGGGAGAAAGGTGGGGAATGAAAGAGAAAGAGAGCAAAAGAAAGATCAGACAGAGAGAAAGAGAGACGACAAAGAGAGGGGACAGAGACAGAGAGGAGAGAGAGAGGTGGGGAGTGAAAGAGGGTCCATCTATCCATCCATCCATCTATCTTCTTTGTTTTGACCACTGACCATCTCATTTTAAAGTCTATTTTCATTGTTTTTCCAGTTCACTTTAGTGCTTTAGTTCCTGCTTTAATGAGACCGTTGCTCAAACAAATATAAAACCTGTATGAACACAGCAGCATCATAAATCACACTTATTCTCCACAGAAAACTCTCTCCACTAAGTTTATCTGTAATAATAAGCAGATAAATGTGAAGAAATGTAGTCCAGCGGTCCGTGTTTAAAGGTGAAAAATGGTGTATATATTACGCAATGTCCTTTAATGCAACTAAGGTGTGTTTTGAGTCGCCTTTTTTCCGTCTTTGTTAGTTGTTCCACGCAAAGAAAGGCATTTAAATCCAGTTAAGGTGCGTTTAAGGACCTCATTAAAATTCTCATAGCTGTAAATTAGCACGTGCCTTTCCACATTAGGAAGCCGCCGTGTTTATGGGGCCAGAACGCTCCTGATGTGAGCCATAAACAAACGCCACGGACCTTTAAGACGCCATTTACACTTTTATTTGCAACATATCCTGTAGATAATGTATATAACCTATTACTTTATCTGGAATGTTTCGCAGTACGGCTTTAAACCTTTCTACCTTCACGTAGACCAACCCAGACCAAGTTACACGCCTGTTTTTCTAAGTGTTTTGAGCTATAAAACCATCTGTAATTGAATCAAATGTAAAGTAAAGCTGTTTTTTTTATGTATTTATAATTTTTGCCAATTTGATAAATGAATACCAAGCACATTAATAACAAGATATGCATAAAACATAAAAAAAAATATAAGACTAACACACAAACAAACAAACAAAGAACAAAACACAATGACAATAAACAAAAGAACAAGAAATAAATAAAAAGGAGGAGTAGGGGGTGTTTGCATGTTTGTATTTACACTTTAGTGTTAAATTAAAATAGCATTTACATATTTTCTGTTCCCTTATACATTTTGTTTTCTGTTTATTACATTTTTCTTTTTCATTTCTGTTTAAAATGTCTATATGTGTGTGTGTGTTATTGTAAAGCGCTATATAAATTGAAGGTATTATTAGTATTATTTTGCTGTATAATGTCACATTGTGGGACATTTGAAGCAGAGCAATAACAAATCCATATAGAAACAAGACGGGGACGGACCAAAAACCCAACAAAAAAGTCACATACTGCAGCTTTAATGTCACTCTACCTGATTTTTACCATCTTAACAACGGTGAAAAACAGAACTAGTTCATTTTAAACATTTTTTCCAGCGGTCCAAAGTTATTCCTCACTTACATTATGCACCATAGATGAGTTTCTAAGCAACAACTAGCAAGCTAACGCACACTTCCTGATTCCCAGACAATAAAACGCTGTATAATTCTCTGCAGACGGTACACAGCGAACTTATTTTGACCTCAGGAGCCGCTTAAACAAGATATTCTGCTCAAATACATGGAAAAAATGAGCTCCGGCCCTTTAAACAATGATTAGAAATATATTTTATTGATTAATATTGTAATAACTTGAACAGGACAAAGGGAGACAAGTCTATTTTTAATTTCAAGAGGTTTCGTGAAACTATTATTAATCCTTTTTCCAACGTAATAAGTCTAGATCAGATAAGTGAGACTATGAGTGCGCACAGAAGCATTTAAAGTCAGTGTCATTTGATTTCATAACGTCAAATTCCTGAAAAGAACTGCATACATATTTACCTTTATAGTCTTTATTGAGCACAGTTTTTGGTTATAAAGCTGCACTGTGGAGGTTTTTGTGCAGATTTATCTATTCCTTTTATTTTAAAGTCATTTAATATTTTTGTATTTACATTTTAGCTTGGTTAATTATCCCTATAAAGGCAGTAATACATCTCAGTGCACAGTTGCCTTGATCAAATATATTCTTAATGCTGTACAAAACTTTTCTGGTTGGGCGTAAACCATGCTTGTTTCCATGGCGATGTTATTGTTTCGCCCGTAATATTCCGCTGTATGGCATTAAACGTATGTATCTCGCATTTGTTCACGTATTTAAGGCGTTTTACCGATAAAAAGATGCATTTTTGTTGCGAGTGGGGTCACCTCTCCACAGATCTGACCCATAACCTGGCCTGCTGGAGTCACCTGCTCGTCTCCATGGAGATAGAGAAGTTTAATGACAGGCTGTGGAAGATTACAGGCAAAGCAATAACACGCCAACAAAGTTACATGGTACATCTTTAACGGGCCCATGTGTTTTGTTTCATTCACACGTTTAACAAGTTCAAGCTCCCAAACTGAAAAGACTCTGTTCCACCTTGTGATGTCATGAGGTAATACAGGAAGTGCTCCACTGTGTTTTTAAACTCCATTCACCTTCACTAGAATAATTTGGATGATTTCAGACCTGGAAATGCCCATTTTTAATTGATCTAAAGGTAAAAGGAGCTGTTAACACGAAAACTACTACTTCATGACATCACAAATTGGAACATTTTGAGCTTTGGAGAAGTAGACAGGCTAAAAATAAAGGATTACTCTTGTATAAATGAAACAAAACACAACTCAAGGTGTATTTTTGGGGAGGTTATAATATGACTTAAAGCGCACAAGAGTCAGAATTTCAAAATAAAAAACTGGGACATCCTTGGTTTTTTTGGTGGTTATTAATAATAAAATTGTGAAACGAGTGCATAATTAAGGAAACTTATTATGATGAGACCATTCATGACTAATATGTGAGTCAGCATAGTCACATTTTCTTTGTGTTTTGGTCATTTATAAGCAGCTTTTTTGTATTTTACTCAAACAAATGACAGTTTATGCCTCTCTTTACTGTTAGCAGGGATCAGATTGGTCAAAAATAGAGACATTTATGGACATTTCTTGTATAAACCCATGACAAATCACTGGTTTTGGATAAATCCACTGGGACAAAGGACACAGGGCTCAAAACTGGGACTGTCCCGGGTAAATAGGGACGTCTGGTCACAGTTTTGCATAATATAGGACCTTTAAACAGTATATTTTGCTTTTTGTGGTTTTATTTTAGAAGATTTGGACCACAATAAGGCGACATTTGTCCATATTTGGCCCTTGAACCACAACTTGGAACCCCCTGACCCCATTTTAAAATAGCTCTACCTCAGCTTTGCCCTTTAAGAACCGTTCCCATTATAATCATTAATATAATCCACTTTATCCCTGATGTCTCCCATTTAAACCATCAGATCCCGGCTATTTCTAGTCCGGGCACATTGATTTGATTAACGCTAACTTCCAAGTCCTTTAAGTCTGGTGGAAATACCAGCGAAATCCTCAAAGAACTGCGCCTCGCCCATAAATCTCCTTCAAAAGCATTCTCGGCATACTGCGCGCGGCGGACAGCTCGCTCGCGGGTAACGCCGACATCTGTGCAGAATTACACGTGTTTTATGGGAGTTTTATAACGGGGGGGAGACGCTCGCATACGCCCAAAAACCAGCCCACCAACTGCTAATGTGACACTGGAGCTGCGGAAGTTCAGTGTTTTGGCTTTTATAAGGAAAATATAAAGAAACGAAAGAGGTTTTTTGTGAGTTTCTGTGTCCCAGTGGCCATGTCGGAAAACAGTACAGTTGATGCAGGCCTACGATAATAACAGTTCTTCTTGATTAATTGTATTTTAGAGGACGATAACACAGATAAATTTCGTAAACATACATTTTAGATCTCCAACTTGTAGCTCCGGAGGCACCAGTAGCTCTCCACCCCCTTTCAATTAGCTCGTATGACCCTGAATAACCCAAATATGATTAATTAAATAAAGAAGTTTGGAGAGCCCTGTTTTAGAAAATATTGATGACAATGAAATGTTTAGAAGATAATGATGAATTTGGAATCTTGTAATTATAGAAATTATAATGAATTTTGATTGTTTTACATGTTTAATGATGAATTGGATTGTGGTTATTTTAAGGAGACACTGTTCAGGATGAAATGTTGTTGCTAGAATGTAAATAGTTTCCTACAGATGGAAAGGAGCTTAGAGCTAAATCTGGCACAGAGCATATTTTCTCTCTGAGTTTAATGTTTTCTGTGCACTGTCCTTGTTTTAAATAAATAAAAAACAATAATAATAAAAATAAAAACAGAAAACTAACAAGAAAAACTACTGAAATGAAAATGAAATGTACACAAAATTGACTCTTTTTGTGCTTTAAGTCATGTTATTATGTCGTTACCTCAACACAAACAGACCTGGAGTTGTGTTTTGTTTCATTCACACGTGTTTGAGTAACTTTTTACAATGAGTCTGTACATCTACAAAGCTCAAAATGCTCCGTTCCACCTTGTGATGCCATGAAGCGGTAGTTTTCATTTTAACAGCTAACTTTTTACGTTTAGTTCGGTAAAGATGGGAAATTCCAGGGCTGAAATCATTCAAATTATTCCAGTGAAGGTGTGTGGAGTTTAAAAACGCACTGGAGCACTTCCTGTATCACCGCATGACATCACAAGGTGGAAGAGTGTTTACAGTTAGAGAGAAAAAAAACTTGAATGAAACAAAACACAACTCCAGGTCTGTTTGTGATGAGGAAACAACATTATAACATCAGAAAATAGCGTAAAATGAGCCGTTTAATATGGTTTATGGTATTATTTATGGTCATTTATGGCAGCTCCACCCTTATTACAGGTCGACAATTCAAACATATTTTTCTCATAGGCGTGACAGTTCTATTCTCTTGTGGTCTGATAATGCTGCCAATTTCCTTTTATAGTTTAACGTATGAGGCTAGACCCAAACTCATTACACATTTGATTTGATTTGGCCCTGATACGTTTGCACAGTTAATTAGGGCATATTTCAGTGAGCTGTGTGGTTCAAACTGGGTCAGTGTGCCAGCCTTTCTGATGTATTTCACACAAGAACAGAGAACAGTGAGCACTAGCATCAAGATTTATAGATCTATTTATAAAGCTGCTTGTTTTTCATGATTTCAGTCAAATGTTTATTAACGTAACCTTTAAATCGAGGGACTTTTTGAGGTTTGGTAGGTGTTATAACAAAAATATGCCTGAAGAGGTTTTAGATGTCACGTGTTTTGAAGTGCTGAAGTAAATATAGATGCTAAATGATAGTATTGAAGCCAAATATTGAAGTTGAATTATCCATAGAAGATGCTAAATGCACAATATTGTTAAAAAATATGAGCTAGAACACAACACTTAAGTAGTTAGTTTTGGTCTATAATGACTCAAATGTTCATAATTCAGCCTCCGACAGCTCAAATCTCATCGTAGTACAGAAAAAGAACCATTTTCTTTTATAAGTCGATATAGTAATTATCATGACAAGCCTATCTGTGCATGTTTGAGTAATCTAGGGATCTCTCAGGGGGCCTATTCAAACCTTCCTTAGGCGGTCAGCTGTAAGACATCACCAATGCTCCCATATGTCTTAATAAATGTACAAAAGCATGATCTAAATCGAACAACAACTACAACTTCACAAACCTGACGCAATGTACATTTCGCTACTTAGGATGGTTTGGTTGGATTGAAGCTGTGGTCAATATTTGTCATCGTTTTATGTCAGTGAAGTGGCAGTTTATGGCGAAAAGTTTTAAAAAATACAGGAAGAACCATTGAGATCCAAAACAGAATATCTCGACCTGCATTATCAACACAGAAAATTCAAAATACCGGGACAATTTATCAAAATAAAAGGGTTGTCATTCATTTTTATTAGTTTAATCTAGGGTGACCACATTTTGAAAGTAAAAAACTGGAACATCCTCGTTATTTTGGTGGTTGGTCATAATAAAATTGTGAAATGAGTGCGTAATTAAGGAAAATTATTATGCAGAGACCATTCATGACAAACATGTGAGTCAGTAAAGTCACATTTTCTTTGTGTTTTGGTTGTTTTTAAGCAGCTTTTTTGTATTTTACCTACACAAATGATAATTTATGCCTCTCTTTACTGTTGGGAGGGATCAGATTGGTCAAAAATAGGGACATTTATGGACATTTCTTGTTTAAAGCTGGGACAAATCACTAGTTTTGTGTAAATCTGCTGGGTCACCCTAATAGTTATAGCGCTCTGAAGGGGGAGTGACTTAACACAGTGAGCATGGAGAGTACAGACAGAGCTGTGAGTAATAATATGGCAAAAAAAAAGTTGATGTCTCCTTTAACATTCAAATTCATCCTAGAAAATTACATCAACCAGCAATTTTACCATCTGAAAATCCTCTCCTCACATCTCTTATCACTTAATGAACCGAAATGGAGGCGTTTACCCAGAAGGCACTTGGACCCGTCCTTTCCCAGCGCTATCATGTCCCACTTTAAATATAATATTCAAACATGCTTTAATTTGCATCCACTTTATAGCTGGAGATATACAGCGCCTCCCCGTGCGCAGCGCCGCCGTGTGTGCGCTCTGTGTGGGCGACACGTGGCTGCCTGATGCGTGTCACTTCCTGTGTCAGAAATGGGAGATTACGGCACTTCCTGGTTGGTTTGGTTAATAAGGACGGATGTAAAAAAAATAAATAAAAAATATTAATAATAAAAATAATAATGAAAAAAAATTATAAAAATAAATAAATACAGTAAAATAAATTCATAAAATAAATAAGAAGAAGAATTTAAAAAAAAAGACGGATGTGGTAATGGCGATGCTTCGTGTGGAGCAGCTGATATGCAGATTCGGGTCACGGCGCTAAAATGAAAAGTGTTAATTTATTGATAGATACGACATGACATGTTTAATTTGGTTTGAGTAATTGTGTGTCATTAGGAAGTGATTTTGTGGAGCATCTGTGGTTATCTTATCCTCATGTGAACAGGTGCGAGTACAGTGAAGGTGCCGCCACGATAAAGACGTATTCAGCAAACTGATTTATCTATATGATATAATACATAATAATAATATAATACTTTTACAATGTATGAAGTCAAATGCACAATTTAAAATTATAATTAGGCAAAAAATATCTTTGGATTTCAATATTACAGTAAAATTAGTAGTAGGACTAGTAGGAGTAGTAATTAGTAAGAGTAATAGTAATAATAATATTAGTAGTAGGAGTAGTAGTCGTCTAGTAGCTTTAGTAGTAGTAGTAGTAGTAGTAGTAGTAGCAGAAGTAGTAGTATAGTAGTAGCAGTAGTAGTAGTAGTTGTAGCAGTAGTAGTAGTAGTAGTAGTAGTAGCAGCTGTAGTAGTAGTAGCAGGCTAATTGTAGTAGTAGTAGTAGTAGTAGTAGTAGTAGTAGTAGTAGTAGTAGTAGTAGTAGTAGTAGTAGTAGTAGTAGTAATAGTAGTAGCAGGCTAATTGTAACAGTAGTGGTAGTAGTTGTAGTAGTAGGCCACTTGTACTCCTAGTTGTAGTAGTAGGTGGAACGTTTTGAACTTCCTTTTTAAATCAGTCGTTCACATTGTAATGTTGCCAGCTGCTTCGTTTATATCAGATGCCCTTCCTTTTGCAAAATGTATGTAGAGGTACACTTTAGCCTCAATTAAAATACACAATAAATCGTGATATTAAAAACATATTCTGCAGTTTAAGCACTTGAAATGTATGTATTTCAGTGCAGGATGTAAAATACTGTAGTACTACCCGGAGAAATTCCTAAACCTTCCTTGAATTTCCATGTTCCACACTCCGCTGCCCGGGAACATTAATAACTCCCGCTAACCTTGCTCTTGTTTACATCTGGGTTCACATGTTCCCATTACAAAACATTTATTCCATTTCCTACCATTTTACCGGCCGGCTGCGCTCCATTTCTCTCCTGCGGCCCCCTCCTCCATCATGCCACCTTCTTACCCCTGCAGAACGGGGCAAATCCAGTTTCTCGGGTACTTATTCCTCCATCCCTCCTCCTTTACGTGATGATCTGTAAAAGAGGGAATCGTTAAGCACCAATCTGGCAGGCCACCATCGCTGTTCGACGGCGATCCATCACCCAAACGGCTGATCCGTGACGCCGGGGGAGGAACGCTGCGTGAACTTTGGCCTTTTCGAGATGTACGCAGGAGCTCTGAAACAATAGGAGGTAAAATAGAGCAATCATAACTGAGCTGTGTCCTTGAAACGGCCGCCATCAAAGTTAATATATTCATAAACCTAATTATGCAGCGTGAATAATTATAGTGCGGAATGGGAAAGAGGACGGTTCATAAGCGGCCATCTTGAGTACTTTTTCTCAAACATATTACTTCTTAAAGGGCCCATATTACGCTATTTTTTTATGTTATAATGTAGTTTCCTCATTACAAACATACCAGGAGCTGTGTTTTGTTTCATTCACAAGTGTTTAACACACAAATCTTGCATATTTAGGCTCTCCAGTAGAATCATTTAGATCATTTCAGGTCTGGAATTGCCCATCTCTACTAAATTAAAGGTAAAAAAAAAGGAGCTGTTTACTTGAAAACTACTACTACATGACATCAAAAGGTGGAACAGAGCATTTTGAGCTTTGGAGATGTAGACAGACTAATAATTAAGTTACTCAAATATGTGAATGAAACAAAACACTCTGGGTAAAGAGAGGCATAACAACACTGGGTATGTTTTTTGATAAGAGAACAACATTATGACATGGTTTAAAGCTCCCAAAAGTCAAGTTTGCATAAAGTACACTGCAAATTTCTCTGATCTGGCCAAGATTTTAAAATTTATATCAGATTATTCATCTTGTTTTCAGATTTATTATGTACTTACTCATTCTGAATTGGTTGTATAATCTTACAAATGGTCATATATATTTCTTCCATGACTCAAAAAGTCAGAAAATCTTAAATTTAGGCAATAAATCTTTCTACAAAGCTACAAACCACTGACCATAGTTTTCCCCTCCAACACTTCACTTGTTTAAGATTCAGTGATACAGATTTGCCTGATACTCAAGTAAAACTTAGCATCCATAAACTTATTTCCAGCCCATGAACATTTATCAGTCTGCTTAATTCTAGTCTAGAGGTAGTTTATATTAGGACACTTTTCTGTAATTTTCTGATAGATTTAAGTGTTTATATCTTCATTTTGACCAAGCTTTTTTGTAGTAAGACCTTTCATTGAAAAAAGCAAAGGTGTTTTGATATTGCTAGAAATAAATACTGACCTCTAAGGTAGTAGTGATAGCACATGTAAGATTTGAAGTACAAGGCGTACATATATTAGTAGTAGTAGTAGTAGTAGCAGTAGTAGTAGGGTATTAAATATAGGTCTATATGCAGCAGGGGGTTGATTGCAAAAGCTGTTGAAGTGGCAATTGTAACACAGGATAGTAATGATGTGGTAGTAGTAGTAGCTTTGTATTTGTAACAGTAGCATTGTAGGAATAGTATTTCCTTTGTTATAAAAAAAAAAAGTATTTCTAATCTAAGTAGGAAAAGTAGTATCCTAGTAGTAGTAGTAATAGTGGTAGTAGGCTAGAAGAAGTTGTTGCAGAAGTAGTAGTAACTGTAGTAGTAGTATGAAGTAGTAGTAGTAGACTAATTGTAGTAGTAAACGAGCAGCTGTAATAGTAGTATGTAGTAGTAGTAGTGGTAGGTTAGTTGTAGTTGTAGTAGTTGTAGCAGTAGTAGAAGTAGTACCCTAGTAGTGGTAATAGTGGTAGTAGGGTGGTAGATGATGTTGTAGAAGAGTAGAGTACTAGTAGTAGCTGTAGTAGTAGTAGTAGTAGTAGTAGTAATAGGCTAATAATAATAATAGTTATTTTGTATTAGGCTATTTGTTTAATATTCTGTTTAAAATTTAACATGTACTGTATCTGCACAGCGCACTATGAGGATTCCGCTGCTCTGTCCCGCTTCACCCCAACAAGCTAATGCTACTGCTACATGCTAATTCTAGTACAACAGGCTAATGCTACTGCTACATGCTAATGCTACTGCGACCATGGATGTATCAGAGCTGGATAAGACACGCCCCTCTATCCGTGACCGCAGATTGACGTGTGGCTGAAAGAGATATTGCAGCCCGCAGCCCAAGAAAAAATCTCCCATAGAAGCACAATGACGAACTTTTTTTTTTAAATCGTCAAAGCGCCTAAAAATCAACTTTGTAAAAGTTAGCCTAGCCCCGCTCTGAGCCCGCGTTAGCTCCGCTCTAGCAGCTCGCGCTCTGATTGGTCAGAACGGCATTTCTGACGTCACAGCCCAACAGTCTTGGGCCGCAAACAAAAAAGTAAATGCGGAAATGAACATTTTTTGCGGCCAACGAGCACAGGCCATTGAAAATAACAGAGCGCCATCTTGGATTCGTCTTCCAGATTTTATTATAGGTCTATGACTGCGACAGGCTAATGCTACAGGCTAACACTACTGCTACATGCTAATGCTAGTGCGACAGGCTAATGCTACTGCTACAAGCTAATAAATGGATAACTACAGAGGTGTGTGCCATAGAGTTATGACGCGTTCAATTTCAGTCAAAGTGACTCCGAGGAACAGTTTTCGGTGAGTAACATGTCTTCTCTTCAGCGGGATCCTTCTGCCCAACAAGAAAAGCAGCACTGAGCTGAAATGAGCGCATTGACTGCGGTGACATCCTATGGCTAGGTACTTTTGCCTAAATATTCACGCAGGAGAGCGGGAGGAGAGACCCAAAACACCGGACACACGGACACAGACCGGGACCCGCAATACCTGCTGCCGCCGCCGGGACTCGCAGCATCGTTTCTGTGTGTAAAAGTTTGACGTGGGCGTAGCGCAGAGGGTTTACTCCACCTGGTGCCCTGGTGCTAATACGACTGGTGTATCTTTCAGATTGAAGTGGGAAGGACCTGACTGGACAGGGACATGTTGGAGACAAGACAGGACAGCGGATAGAGGACACACTCTTCATCAGTCCTATGCAGAAGGTAAGAAGCTTGTTAATGTTAGTTTTGGGCAAATCTGAGAACGGAGCCCCACAGGTAAACAGTGTTAATAGGTAAATGCGTAAATGAATACGCATGGAGCCGCTCCGGTGTTCTGCCGTGCGCACTAGGAGCGGTGCTGATGCTGTGTGTTTGTGCTGTGACCTCTTATTTTTCTGCATTTTCCTAATGTTGTTATGGCTGGTTGTGATGAGTTTGTTAAATTGTGTTGTTGGGGTTGGATGTGAGTGTTTGCCTCAGGTTGTGCTGCTGTAAACTTTGAGCTTGGCTGTGCGTTGTGCTCTAGATAAAGTTCAGCCAATAGTGACCAAAATGACTGTCTGTTTCTAGCATTTGTTATAATATTATATAGCCTATACATAATACATATATTTATAATACATATTTAGACTTTTGACTTATGCGTCCCCACAAAAAATAGAAAAGTAGTGATAATAGTCGTAGTAGTAGGCTAGTTGTACTCATAGTTTTAGTAGTAGTAGATGTAGTAGTTGTAGTAGTAGTTAAGGTAGTAGCAGTAGAAGGAGGAACATTTTCCATTTTCCATCTTCCATTTTAATTCCCATTGTAAAGTTGCCAGCTGCTTCATAATTTGGCTTTTTATTTTACATCAGATGCCCTTCCTTTTCCAACACCAACACACTGTATTAAATGGAGCAAGAAATGACTGACCCGTTGTGTTTAACCTACAAAACTACTACAGTCTGTTCCCAGCAGGTTTCGAACTCGCAACCCTCTGGCTCCTAAATATAAACCTGACACGAACTGTACTTTTCTGATTTATTTTACTCCCGGCAACAGCCTCACCACCGTTTTTAAACAGCGTGTCCACCTCTCCTCATTTCTCCCTAACCTTTTTACCCGCAGTCTTGCCGAAAATAATCGCTAATTAACTGTCCAAAATCCGGAGAGCCCTGACGCACGCCGGCACGCAGGCACGTACACGCGCGCTCCTCTCTCCATCGCCCTCCTAAATGTTTCTTATTGTATTCCAAGGCCTCCCCTGGCTACGCACTCACGCCGCCTCCTCTGCGCGCTCCTATGGCAACCGGCTGGGATGACATTATGGCGCTTTTACATAATGACTCAATTATGCGTGCGGTGGGGCGCGCGCGTCTGAATAATAATGGGCAGATCGGAGCGCGTGTAGGAGATAACATTACGATCATAAGGCGTTTAGCTGACACGCGTGGAGTTTATTATTTATTTTATTTATTTTTTTATTTATTTTGCAGCGCCTGTGTGGCCCTTATTTATAACCGAAAAGCGCAGAGACACACTGACCCCATGTGGCGATAAGTGTGTACTGCAATACACTTTTTATTATTATTTTTTGCTTACTTCATTTATTTGAGCAAGATGAAATAAACATCATATCAACATGAGATGACATATTGTGCTGAGATTTTATATTTTATGACTTATTTCCCTATTTTATTTTGATTTGTACATCTATCCATCCATCCATCCATCATCTCCCGCTTAATCCGGCTGGGTCGCGGGGCAGCTTGCTGCCCAATACTCATAGCACCTACATTTACATAATTATGCCTTATTTCACACCTGTCTCTTGCTCTTTTTTGCTACTTATTTAGAATGTATTATTACCATTTATGTTTTTCCTCTTTGTTATTACATTATATTATACCGTGTCCAAATAATTTCCCTTGTGGATCAATAGCGTTTGTCTAAGTCTAAGTTTTATGCTCAAAAAGAAGTAGGAAAAAGTTATATGAGAAGTCCCCTTCTCATATAACTTAATGGTTTGAATTATGGTATTTATTATTTCAGTAATTAGTGTTAATAGGCTAAGTATATAAACAAACATTAAAAATATGAAAAAAGTATAGTATTTAGCGTGAATAATAGCCTAATAATACATACAAAACATTAGCAACATTTCCTATTATCAGAAATTAAGATAATGTAAGATTTGATGTTGCTTTGACGGGTATGTTCCGCAGTATGGCATTAATCATGTCTGTCTGTCTCCATGGACCGAGGTGAGATCTGTGGAGAGGCGAGCCCACTCACTGTAAGAATGTGTGTGTGTTTTTTTTTAGGTATTTTTGAACAGTAAAAACACCTGTAATTGAATAAATGTTTCAGAGATTCATAATGTAATGCCCTGCTGTACAGAGCAATCTCCATGGAAAGCAGCAGGTGGCAGAAAGTTACATAGTGGAGCATTAATTTGGCATAATAAAGTTACCAAATTAATTCAGTTGCTCATTTGCTAATTTCTCTATTTAGATACAGATGACAAATAAAATTAGACCCATTTTGTTTTATAAAATATGAGCCCCAGATGAGCAAATTCAAATCAAGTTATTGGACAAAACTAAACGAGAAGATTAAAGTCTCACTATGTCACTTTTTGGAGGAGGGTTCATCCGTCATCTGCTTGTGTTCCAGGGTTTGGCATTGTGAATATTTATGAACAAAACAAGGTGATGCCACAAGGTCAGATCTGTGGAAAGGAGACTGCACTCACATGTTTATCTGTAAATAAATGCAAGATAGAGAAGTTGTAATGCCATACTGTGCAACATTCCGGAGTAAGGATTTTTTCAATACCTTCAGCGTGTCAAAATCTTTAATGTTGCAATGCCGCCATCTAGTGTCTGTTAAGGCCAATTTGAGAATAAAAAATCAAATCAAATTGGGTTTGTAGGCTGCTCTAAAGGTTTAATGAACAATATGTAGTGATTCTGATGTGAAACTTGATAAACTTGACCTATGAGGCCAAAGATACGAGGTAAACATGTTCAGATTAAATACAGCTAATGAAAATAACTCTAACGCTGATTTATTCTGAGCTTTAAAAATGTTGGACATGATTGCAAAGTTGTTTAATTTGGTGTTTTGTTCACGTGTTTTGCTGAAATCCAGGTGGTTTAACCCTGTAATGCCTCTTTCTGATCTGAACGGTCACCCTCTAAAAGATCAGTGATTTTGTGATTTATGTTGTAAGGTTTTTTCCTCAAATGAAACAGAAAAGTGCTTGTAGAGGTGCAAATGCAATGAACAGCCGTTTAAAAGTGATAAAAATACATAGCACACTCGGATGGCCGATGTCCAAAAGCTTTTTTTTTATTTTTAAATTATGTTGTCAAAAAGCCTTCGTCAGATCAATAATTTTCATTTATTTCTTCATTTATTTTTAAATTGATTTATGATACAGATACTATGGTCCAAAGTAAGAGAAATGACTTGACAAAGGCTTTTTAACAAAACATAATTTGAAAATAAAAAAGGTTGTTAAATATCGGCCATCTGAGTGTGCTGTACTTTTGTTTTTTTCACTTTATAACATTGTTTCCTCATCACAAACATACCCAGAGTTGTGTTTTGTTTTATTCACACATGTTAACACACCTTTATATTTAGACTGAGTTCTTTTCTTAAACAGAAAACACTCTTGGATAATTTCACCCAATTATTCCCAATTTCTTCTGAATTAATGGTAAAAGGAGCTGTTAAACCTGAAAACTACCACTTCATGACATCACAAGGTGCAACAGAGCATTTTGAGCTTTGGAAATGTAAACAAATCTAATAATAAAGCGTCACTCAAACATGCGTGAATGAAACAAAACACAACTAAAGCTCACAAGAATTAATTTTGTGTAACACGTGTCCAGGTTCATCTGTAATTGTAATGCCTCTTTTTAACCAGCAGAGGGCAGACTACAGCTCATTTAAAGCGTTAGTCACTGTCACTTTGGTCACTAATGTAGGCCTAAGTCCGTTTGTTAAACACATTTTAAAGCAAATAAAGACATAAACATGGCGACGTACGGTTTCTCTATTATTATTATGAAAATGTGACTTATTTACTTATTTATTTTTGACATTTTGATGATATTGTAGCCGTATGTCCACTGTAGCTAGCATGTGCAGGTGGTCTAGTCGAGTCTCTCTTATCTCTTTGCTCCAGGTGGCTCCCTCCTCTTTAGTCTCTGTCTCCTGTGCCACCTTTTTACACCAACTGGACACGATAAGAAAATGTAATCCCTTTTCTCATCTGGGCCTAAGACTCGTAGCGGGATGCACTTTGTATGGCCCCCACTTTGTTCAGCGCTACTTCCATTTGGCCCCTGTAAATGGCGTTGAGCTGCTCTTCTCTTACCTTACCAACATGGCCGCCGTTGCCGCCGCTTCGCTGTGTCTACGCCGCGGTATTGTTGATTTTAGCTGAGTTTACGGGATTTCTAAGTAGCTTTTAGACCTACCTGCGCTCTGCTGGGTGAAGATAAGACGGGATAAATCCAAAATGTGGTGAGATTAGCGGATGGAGACGAGCGCGCGTTTCAGGAAATGGGGGAAAAAAGTTTATAAGAATCCGTGTAAGGGTTGGTCAGTGGGCGACTCGCTTAATATTGATCACAGGTGCAATACGGAACTTTTTTCAGGCGTGAGATCACTGCCAAATAAATTTAAAATGCTTTACACAGAATAAGAAATATATTATTAAAATCGAAATATAAAAATTAGAAATCTAATATAATCCGTTAAATTAAACGGATCTGTTTCCATGGAGACAGGTGACGCAGGTGACGCGTCCAGGGCAAGTTTAGGGTGACCCTGCAGATTTATCCCAAACCAGAAATGTCCCTATTTTTTTTTTAACCAATTTGATCCCTGCCAACTGTAAAGAGGCATAAATCGTCATTTATTTGGGTAAAATGCAGAAAAGCTGCTTAAAAATGACCAAAACACAAAGAAAATGCGACTCATTTTAGTCATGAATGGACCGAATGCAGAGCAGTTTTCCTTAATTATGCACTCATTTCACCAATTTTATTATAAAATTGGTCACTCTAGGCAAGCTGCAAGTCAACTCTGTGGAGAGGCAAGCCCACTCAATGTTAGAATGCACGCTTTTTAGGGATTTCTGAAAAGAAAAAAACAATAGGACTGAATAAATGTTGAATAAAGCTAATTTAATCATCTCCTGTCATCTTCAAGGAGACAAACATATGGCGGACTCTACACCAGAAAAGTTACCTAGTGAACCTTTAAATCCAATAGTCATTTTCCAGAAGGTTTTAGGGTATAAAATATGGTTAATTTGAGTTTTAAATTCAGGCATAAGACATAATAAACTATCATCTAAAAATAATAATAATAATTTGTCCAGTTATTCTCTGTTAAATCACACTCATAATTTAAACACTGAATATAGTTTAAAAAGCCTAAATCTTACATTGTGCTGGTTTAAGGCTAGACCAGGATTAGACCAGGACTAAACCAGGATTAAACCAGACCAGGGTTAAACCAGGACTAGACCAGGACAGAAGCAAGACTAGGACTAAACTAGGACTAGACCTGGGCTTCAAAAGGATTAGCCCAGGACTGAAGCAAGACAACCAGGATTAAACCAGGACTAAGTCAGGACTAGACCAGGACTAGATCAGGACTGAAGCAAGACAACCAGGACTGAACCAGGACTAAATCAAGATTAAATCAGGACTAAACCAGGTCTAAGTGAGGACTAGTCCAGAACTAAACCAGGAGTAAATCAAGACTAAATCAGGACTAAACCAGGACTGAACTAGGACTAAATCAAGATTAAATCAGGACTAAATCAGGACTAGACCAGGGCTAAACCAAGACTAAACCAGGACTAGACCAGGAGGACTAAACCAGGACTAGACCAGGAGGACTAAACCAGGACTAGAGCAGGACTGAAATAAGTCTAAACCGAAACTAAACCAGGACTAGACGATCACTGTCAATGCCAAAAAAGATGTCATATTTTAAAATCACATTACATCCCAGAATTAAGATAAATTAACAAAGCAGTTCACTTATTTTACTAGTTTTAATAACTTAACCAACCAATTTTTTTATAAGAAAATACTTAAATCTTTTGTGTAATGTCTAAATAAACGCATGAAAGTGTATTACCAGTTTTCCACCAATAGGGGTCTCTGTTGCACTGCTTACGGCACCATTCACGCTTTTTTACGAGCCAAGTTTTAAAACAATTAACTCCAAAACTAATTTATCTTGTAATATTTTCGATTCTTTTATATTAAATTTATTTCAACACGAGTGGTGAAAACATTTATTGACATCAGACAGAAAGAAGTCACACCAGATACGGAGCACCTCTCATGATTCTCCCCCCAAAAAAATGAAAATAAAAAATTAAACAAAGCCACATAAGATTGCATTTTCGTTGTGCATATATAAACATTTTTAATTTAAATATAAAAAATTCAGATGAGTGCAACAAACCTCCATCAAATCAGTGCAAAAACAACATTCGAAGTGCGTAAAATGATGTTATATTTAAGCTTCTATTTAAGTCTATCGTATGTTATGGGCCTTTGATGTGAAAAATGGTGACGTGAACCTTTACAATCTTCTATAATTTCCAGGTTAATGAAGACAAAAAAAAATTTAAAATAAAACTGAGAAGCACAATTTTTATAACAATATATATATTAGAGATATGTAGAAATTTAAATGCAAAAATATTACACTTGGTTTTAACAATGGCGACTTTCCGAAACCTCCTTAACGCTGCTATGGCAACAGAAAACCTTATAGGCATTAAGTAATTTTTAATTTAATTTCGTAACGCTGCGGCGGCCATTTTGGAAACTGCTCGGATTTGCTCGGAAAAATAAAAAATAAATTAAAAGTAAACATTTGTGAAGTATTAGCAGCTTTAAATAGTCCCCTTTGCACCGTCCGTTCGTAGTACAGTTTGTAGATTTTAATGGGGGTTTTTTTGATTGTAGACGTTCTTTTTCCGAGATTTTGGTTTATTTTGGTGAAGGAATCTCGGCACCTCCTCAACTTCGGTTTTCACTGCAGGAAAGAGAAAAAAATAAGTAAATAAACGACAAAAAACAAGCAAAACAAAGCTAAAAAGAGTGCGTCTTTAAAATAGCAACAACAAAAAGTGATACTAAATCAGAACTCATTTTGGATTTGCCCGACAGCACAACAACACAATGTCAAGGTTTAATTTTTACAGCTATTTTTCAGTTTTTCAAAGGACTTTTTAAGGACGAACGCTGAAAGTTTGACTCTGGTCCAAAATTTAAACGAAAATTAAATGTTTAAATCGGCGACAAATCATTTCTGAGGTGAAGTTTGCACATTAATAATAAAAAAATAGAGCAGAGTTTGTACAGGAACTGTTGACAGGAGAGAGAGAATAAAAGAAAATTGAGTAGAGGAGAAAGTGAAAGAAACAGAGGGGGAGGAAGAGAGGGAGAGAGAGAAAGAGAAGAGAGAGACAGAGGGAGACAGGAAGAGAGAGAGGGGAAAAGATAGAGAGAAAGGGAGAGATGAAAAGAGAGAAGGAGAGAGTCAAAGGGAGAAGAAGAGAGAGACAGAAGAAGAGAGAGACAGCGAGAAGAATAGAGGCAGAGAGAAGAGAGACAGAGGGAGAGAAGAGAGAGAGAAGAAGAGAGACAGAGAAGAAGAGAGATAGAGAGAGAAGAAGAGAGACAGAGAGAGAAGAGAGAGAGACAGAGAGAAGAGAGAGACAGAGAGAGAAGAAGAGGGAGAGACAGAGAGAGACTGGAAGAGAGAGAAGAAGAGAGAGAGAGGAAGAGGGAGAAGAAGAGAGGGGCGAGGAAGAGAAAAAGAGCAAAGAAGGAGGAGAGAGATGGGGAGAAAGAAAGGGGTAAAGTAAGAGGAGGAAATATAGAGAGGCTATTTGAAGCAACCAGCAGATCGAGAGAAAGAGAGGGAGGAGAGGAGGAGAGGAAGAGACAGAGAGAGGGAGAGAGAGGGGAGTTAATTGGAAAATGAAGTGCAATGACAGAAAGAGAGGAAAGGAAAAAGAGAAAGAAAGCGAGAGGGAAACAGAGAGAAGGAGGGAAGAGGTGCTATTAGAAATGATTAACACAGTGAGAGGGAGATAAAGAGACAGAAGTAAGGGAAAGAGAGAGGAGGGAGAAAGAGGGAAAAGAAAAAGAGTGGGAGAGAGAGGTGCCGTTTGAAATGATCAGCACTTTGAGAGAAAGAGACGGAGAGCGAGAGAGAGGGAATACGAGCGTGAGAAAAGAGGGATGGAGAGAGGTGCTATTTGGAATAATCAGCACACCGGGGAAAGAGGGAGAGAGAGAGAAAGCGATGGAGGGACGGAGAAAGAGAGAAAGAGTGGAGCAGTTCCAGGTGTGAATTCTGCGTCGTCTGTGAAATTATTTTGCTTACACGTCACAAACTCACACCTCTCTCCCACACCCTCATTTTCACCCTCTCTTTCTTTCTTCCTCCTCACATCTTTCCATCCTTCCCTCTTTCTCACTAATCTCTCCCTCCTTTCTGCATCGTTTTTCTCTCCCTTTCAATCAATTTCTCTCATTTATCAGTCCTTCTTTCTCTCTTTCCCCAATCTTCCTCTGTCTGTACCTATGTCCTTTTCTTTCTCCTTCCATCCCTCCATTTCTTTCTTTCCTTTCTCCCTCCTCCTTCCCTCTTTTCCTACTCCCTCTCTCTCGCTTTCCTTTTATTCACTCTCTTTCTTTACATAGTGCAGCGTAAAGCATAGAAAGAAAAGTTATAGAGCTGGTATTAGCTGGTGTGGTTTAGTCCTCGTTAAATCCTGGTTTAGTCCTGGTTGAGTCCTGGTTTACTTCTGGTTTACCCCTGACTTCGCCCTGTTTTAGCCTTGGTTTAACCCTGGTTTAGCCCTGTTTCAGTCCTGGTTTAGCCCTGGTTTAGCCCTGTTTTAGCCCTGTTTTAACCCTGGTTTAGTCCTGGTTTAGGTCCTGGTTTAGTCCTGGTTTAGCCCTGGTTTAGCCCTGTTTTATGTCTGGTTTAGCCCTGTTTTATGTCTGGTTTAGTCCTGGTTTAGCCCTGTTTTAGGTCTGGTTTAGTCCTGGTTTAGCCCTTTTTTAGCCCTGTTTTATGTCTGGTTTAGTCCTGGTTTAGCCCTGTTTTAGCCCTGTTTAAGTCCTGGTTTAGTCCTGGTTTAGTCCTGGTTTAGCCCTGGTTCAGGTCTGGTTTAGTCCTGGTTTAGCCCTGTTTTAGCTCTGGTTTAGTCCTGGTTTAGTCCTGGTTTAGCCCTTTTTTAGCCCTGTTTTATGTCTGGTTTAGTCCTGGTTTAGCCCTGTTTTAGCCCTGTTTAAGTCCTGGTTTAGTCCTGGTTTAGCCCTGGTTCAGGTCTGGTTTAGTCCTGGTTTAGCCCTGTTTTAGCTCTGGTTCAGCCCTGGTTTAGAGCTGTTTTAGCCCTGGTTTCACCCTGTTTTAGTCAATCAATTTCTCTCATTTATCAGTCCTTCTTTCTCTCTTTCCCCAATCTTCCTCTGTCTGTGCCTATGTCCTTTTCTTTCTCCTTCCATCCCTCCATTTCTCTCATTCCTTTCTTCCTCCTCCTTCCCTCTTTCTCTCACTTATCCACCTTCTCATCCACTTCCCCTCCTTCTCTCTTCTTCATCTTCCTCTGCCTTTTATTCCTTCTCTTTCTTTATCTCTCTTCTTTCTTTGTCTCTTTATGTCTTCCAAACTCCCTCCTTCTCCTCCCTCGTCTTTTAATCCATTAACTCCTGCCCTCTCCCCGTCTCTCCCTCCTCTCCTCCTCCCTCTCTCTATCTCTCGGACTTTCGCAGTAAAAAGGAGGATATATTCTCGTCTTTTTTTATGAATCCTTATCAAACTCGTCTCCTTTAAGGCGCCGTAATGATTTAATTATGAGTCACACGGACGTTAACGGACACTTTGAATAACGGACTTCACGTTTTAATAAAGAGATCACTGTCGGGCCTCTGTCGCACGTTATTACGGATAGTTTTATATGCAAAACAGCCTCAAATATAACACTTGAATATTAAATTATCACTAGCGACGAAGAACTAATATGAATACAAAAAAATAACGACTGAAATGAGCCTAGTTTGAAAGTTCTGTTTACTTTTTAGACACGTTTAGATAAGAGGAAGTAAAGGTTTGACACTTGCTCGTCTCCATAGCGGCATTTTGTCATGTTTTTATTTCATGTCAACACAAAAAAACAGTAAAATAAATAGTTTTTTTTATGGCTTGAACTGCTTTGACTCTTTGATCAATTAAATTTTAATTAATTTCAAATGTTGGTCTGTTTATGTGACCTCCGTTCAGGTTTGGGCGTTTATTTCTTCTATTATCTTGGGTTTTTATCACGCAAAAATAGTGTTGTAAAAGTAAAGTTTGACTGATTAAATGAGACTTATTAAATATATTGTGTGTATGTGTTTGTGAGACGTACACTCAGGTCTGTGGACACAGGTTTGCGGTTGGCTCTTCTCCCGTGACCGCTGCGCCACACACCCAGAGGACCCTGCGGAGACACAAAAAACACACCCAAAACGATGAGATAATCAAAAAAAATGTAAATATAAATAAAATAAAATGACATATTTAAGGTATTGGGTTTTAAAATGTGGTGTACAGGCCTGAAAAGTCATGATTTAGACGCATTTAAGGGTGAATTATGTAACAGTTCTGGTGCAAGATCAACCACCTGCCTTGGATGTTCCACAGTATGGCATTAAACGTATCTATTTCAACAGAGACAAGCAGGTAAAGCTATCAGCCCAAGTCAGATCTGTGGAGAGGCGTTTTTCAATGTTTTTTGCAATAAATTCACTTGTATTTGAAAGAATCCCAGATAGACAGATGAGTTTAATGCTGTACTGTGGAAGATTACAGACAAAGCAATCATATCTCCATGGAGACAAGAAGGTAAAAGTGGCATTGTAAACCTTTAAATGTATAAAGAAATGTTGGAGAGCTGGTTTTAGACTTGACTAATGTAGTGAGGTTTAGGCTGTGTTAAATCCTGGTCTAGTCCTGGTTTAGTCCTGGTATAGCCCTGGTTTAGTCCTTATTTAGTCCTGGTATAGCCCTGGTTTAGTCCTTATTTAGTCCTGGTTCAGTCCTGGCGTAGCCCTGGTTTAGCTCTGGTTTAGCCCTGGTTTAGTCCTGGTTCAGCCCTGTTTTAGTCCTGGTTCAGTCTTAGTTTAGCCCTGGTTTAGTCCTGGTTTGGCTCTGGTTTAGTCCTGGTTTAGTCCTGGTTTTGTCCTGGTTTTGTCCCGGTTTTGTCCCCGTTTTGTCCTGGTTTATTCCTGGTTTAGTCCTGGTTTAGTCCCGGTTTTGTCCCGGTTTAGTCCCGGTTTTGTCCCGGTTTAGTCCCGGTTTAGTCCCGGTTTAGTCCTGTTTTAGTCTTGGTTTACCCCCAGTTTAGCCCTTGTTCTGTTCTGGTTTATTCCTGATTTCGACCTGGTTTAGCCCTGGTTTTGTCCTGTTTTAGTCCTCGATTAGCCCTGTTTTAGCCCTGGTTTAGTCCTGGTTCAGCCCTGTTTTAGTCCTGGTTCAGTCTTAGTTTAGCCCTGGTTTAGTCCTGGTTCAGCCCTGTTTTAGTCCTGTTTTAGTCCTGTTGTAGTCCTGATTTATCCCTGTTTTTAGTCCAGCTCTGACTTCTTTACTCGTACTTCTGCGAGCCGCTCTCCTCCGTCGTCGGCTCTGGCATCACACTGAGTCCGTAACAAACTTGGACATGTTTAATTTACACGACATCACGAGCAGAGCAATAAAATCCAGTTATTCCGACGTGTCTGTGCGCGTTAGCCAAACCTGACGCCCCGTTATTGTGTTAGCGCCCCCGTCTGTCCACATCAGTATTAAATAACCACACGATGTCCTGTTTACAAAATATCCTGCCAATTTGAGCCATTTGGGAAATACCTCCATTTCCAAATCCAATACCGTCTCCAGGGAAACAAAACAACATTACAAAGTCGTCCTTTACAGAGTTATTGTTTTCTTAATGTGCGGGGACAGGTGGAGTTAAAGCTGCACTGTGTAACTTTTCAACTGTGGGGGGGTACCATCACCTGCTTGTTTCTATGGATACGTCGTTGCTCTGCCTGGAATGTCCCGCAGTGTGACATTAAACAGCTCTACTTTACGTTTATTCAATCACAGGTCGTTTTAGAGCTCAAAAATACCTAGAAAAACTTAATTCTGACTGTGAGCGGGGTCGCCTCTCCATAGATCTGACCTGTAACTTGACCTGGTTTGGTCGCCGTGGAGATAGAAAGGTTTAATGCCATACTGTGAAACATTTTAGACAAAGAAATAACATCTCCATGAAGAAAAACATTTTAATTTTCAGGTGGAAGATCGAAGATCTCACTTTTTGCCTTGAATGTTCCACTGTTTGCCTTTAAACTTATCTATCTCCATGGAGACAAGCAGCAGGTGATGCCACCAGACCAAGTAACAAGTCAGATCTACGGAGAGGCGACCCTGCTCCCAGTAAAAATGTGTGTTTTTCAAGGAATTTTTGATCAATAACCACATTTGTATTTGAATAAATGCAAAATAGACAAGTTTCATACGCTAATATTTTACTACGGAAGATTCCAGGCTGATCACCATGGAGACAAGCAAGTAGCAGAAGTTACATAGTGCAGCTTTAAGTGTGTAAAGAAAAGAAATGAGCCTGGTTGTCCTGTTTTAGTCCTAGGAAAGGTTTAATACTATACTGTGAAGCTTTCCAGACAAAGCAACAACATCTCCATGGAGACCAGCACTTGACAGACATTCCATCAGAAAAGTTGCACAATGCAGCTTTAAATTGCGGTAACAAAGTACACTTTTCAAAGCCGGGTTCCAGAGTTAAAAATAAGCCCGCTTGGTATTGCAACTGCACCGGTGAAGTAACCACGGCAATAATTTACTTGTCTAGACAGTGTGTTACTTTTCCAACCAAAAATATGTTTCAAAAACCTGCTCGTATTTCATCATTTCGGGCCGTGGCTGTTAGGTGAGCTATTTGGACCCCTTCTGATGTCATTAAAAGTTCAGAAATGTTCCTTTTATGAGTGGGAGCTGATGGAGGGTCTGTCAGGGCTGTTACATCAAGCCCTTTCACCTCTTTCAATGCAACAAGTTTATAATTTGACTGAAAACGTACCGTATTTTTGTAGTTTAGTCGAGGTTCAAGTGAGGATTTGAAGTTTAAGTTGAGTTAAATTGGCCCTGGTTTGTTAAAGATGTACTACGGAACTTTTCTGGTGCCACTTTCTTGCATTTGGTCAATTATGTGTTTGTTTTATTGCTCAAAAATACCTTATTTCCAGGCAATTCGCACACATTTTGCACTGTTGTCATCGCGTTTAACTATTCAAACTATAATTAATATGTGATTTTATAACAGTTTCAAACACGCAACTGAATTAAAGTGTTGCAGTCACATTATTTTTTATGTTATGGGCGCCATTTTGAGGACTTTTGACCATTCAAATGATGCAATACGGCAACAGTCCTGACTTGTTTATGCAAATGTCTATGAAAACCCAGTTCATATCAGATGGTGGTAATAATTTTGTTTAGTCCTGGTCTAGTACTGGTTTAGTCCTGGTTTAGTCTTTGTGTAATCCTGGTATAATCTTAGTTTTGTCCTGGTTTAGTCTTGGCATAGTCCTGGACTAAACATAGTCTTGGTTTAGTCCTGGTCTAGTCTTGGTCTCGTCCTGGTTTAGTCCTGACTTAGACATGGTTTAGTCCTGGTTTAGTCCTGGTTTAGACCTGGTGTAGACCCGGTTTATTCCTGGTCTAGTCCTGGTTTAGTCTTGGTCTAGTCCCGGTTTATTCCTGGTTTAGTCTTTGTGTAATCCTGGTCTAGCCCCATTAAAATCCTGGTTTCGTCTTGTCATAGTCTTGGTCTAGTCTTGGTATAAACCTGGTTTAGCCCTGGTTTGGTCCTGGTTTAGTCCTGGCTAAATCCTGGTTAAATCCTGGCTAAGTCCTGGTTTAGTCCTGTTGTATCTCGTAGTTGTTTCTCGGTGCTCATTTCAGTCCTTTACTCCCCCAGAAAACCTAATTATCTCCAGTGTCGGTGAACGCGCCTGTTTAAACATTTCTGAATTACGTTAGAAACTTCATTTTGTCTCCTTTTTTCACACAAACACAAAAGTTTCATTATCTCTGCATTACCTGGTGTTTGGCGACCACATGGGCCGTGTGCAGCAGTGGGGCCCTGATGGAGGGTTTGTACTGCAGAGGCTGTCCCACCAGAGAATAGTGCGCTTCACCTGGAAAAAACAGTCCAGGATTTAACAAAAAAAACAGATTTAAGCGAACTGTATGTACGATTTTGATGTTAAATTCCTTAAACATGACCCAACTGTGTCCCTAAACATATGAGGCAGACAAGTTCAAATCAAATACACTTTTCTGAGGCAATTCTAATGCAAATTTCTTCTTACTTCTAAAAAAATTGGATATGACAGTCAAGTTTTTTGTGTTATAATCAACGCTATTCACGCTTACGTCACAAACCAAGAAGACGTTTGGAAACACGCGCTAGTAAGTCTGACAAAATCTAGAAAAAAAATGAGAAAATGTGCCAGTTTTCTTCATCTCCGTGTCACTGTCGCGTTGTGTTATGTTTCGGCGAATCAACAGTTACGACCATACCTCAGTTTTCATCATTTCCCCACTGACGCACAGCTCAGTCGGAGCTGATGGAGGGTCTGTCAGGGCTGTTAAATTCATAATTTCAGCGAAAACTTACCGTATTTTTGTAGTTTAGTCGAGGTTCAAGTGAGGATTTGAAGTTTAAGTTGAGTTAAATTGGCCCTGGTTTGTTAAAGATGTACTATGGAACTTTTCTGGTGCCACTTTCTTGCATTTGGTCAATTATGTGTTTTTTTTTATTGCTCAAAAATACCTTATTTCCAGGCAATTTTCACACATTTTGCACTGTTGTCATCACGTTCAACTATTCAAACTATAATTAATGTGTCATTTTATAACAGTTTCAAACACACAACTGAATTAAAGTGTTGTCACATTATTTTTTATGTTATGGGCGCCATTTTGAGGACTTTTGACCAGTCAAATGATCCAATATGGCAACAGTCCTGACTTATGTCTATGAAAACCCAGTTCATGTCATATGGTGGTATGGATTTTGTTTAGTCTTGGTTTAGTCTTGGTTTAGTCTCGATCTAGTCCTGGTTTAGTCTTGGTCTAGTCCTGACGCACAACTCCAAGATGATTCCTAACAGTACATACGTATGCAGTCTTCATTTAACCAACGTTACCAACATTTACTCCAGGGGGTTTGATCACGAGCCCAGTGTCGGGAGCTACACCGGAGGTCGTCGTCGGATGTTTCCAAACGTCTTCCCGGTTTGTGACATAAGCGTGAATAGAGCCAATGTGGTGTTTTGTTTCTGAGGCTCATTCGATTCCAGTCGGAAAGCAGAATGAGCCTCACGCGAGTCTCTCATTTGCGTTGCCAGTTTCAAAGCTGAAATCCAGTTGGTTTAAACCTAAAATGCCTCAGTCTAATCTGAACGATCGCTGCCTAAACCCCGGCGTGTCATGGTCCATGTTTTATTTATATATTTGTCCTGCCCGCTTGTGTTTTTGAGTTTTACTTCCTGTCTGTCGCGACGACGACTTCCAGTTTAGCTCCCGGCGCTGGGCTCACCGACCAACCGTGATCAAACCCACTGAAGTAAATGTGATCGTTGGTAAAATGAAGACTGTGTTCATATGTGCTGTTAGGAATCTTCTTGTATTTGGTGCCCTCGTCTCTTCTAATCGCGCTCGGAGTTGTGCGTCAGTGGGGAAATGATGAAAACCGAGGAATGGTTGTGATCGTTGATTCGCCGGAACGCTACAGTGACATGTAGATGAAGAAAACTGGGACATTTTCTAATTTTTCTTACATTTTGTCAGACTTACTACCGTGAAAAGAGCCAATACATCCCCTGTGTTATCCTCTCCTCCTTTTTTTTAAATCAGTATTTTTATTAATCACGGTATATTCAATCACACTCTTTTTCCTTTTACATTTTCTTATTTTCAAAAAGAAAACACCTTCCATCTTAATAAAGGTAAACAGTTAAAAGACAATAACACTTATCATGATGAATAAGTGTCATGTCTGGTCTTGTTTCTTTTTTGGGGGATTTTTGGTCATTCTTTAAGAGAACATTAAGAGCAGTCAACGTTTCAGTGACCATGAATGCTAGTGCAGCCTTTACAGCTCAGTGAGGTTACTGAGAATGAGGAAAAACCTGTGTGTGTGCTCGATCTGGAGGTTAAAGCACTGAAAACACAGATTCTCTTGTGATGTTAGTGCTTTTTTAACTGTAAGAACACTCAATTAATCATGTTATTTATGTATGTTTTGTCTGTTTAAGCCCATTTTTTTACTAAATCAACAGACTATAACATGATCTTGTAAAATCCCAACACCAAAAGTGAAACAAAAACCCGAAAACGTAAACATTAAAAGTGTTTTCGTGCCGAGTCTGACCTTGTCCAGTGTGGCAGAAGGCTGTAGGCAGGACCGGGTGCGGGTGGGACGGGTGAGCCATGAGGGGGAGCGGGGACAGCGGGGAGAGTCCGGGGGGCAGGGGCTTGATGCTGGCGCCGCTGTGGGACTGTCCCGGTGAAGGGGTGAGGGCCGGAGACGAGGGCAGGCTGCTCTACGCACAACGCCCCCCAGTGGTAACAGGCGGGGAGAGCGGCGAGAGGCGAGAGGAGAGAGAACAAACACACGTTTCATTCAAAAACAAGCAAGGAAACTTATATCAGAACAGCGTTATGTAATACAACTGTACAAAACTTCTCTCTTCGTGCGTCTCTATGGTGGAATGTTCAGCGGTTACCATGGAGACCAAATGCGCGCTTAAGGAAATACTGTCAAAGGTAAAGTTTGAAAATAGTCTGAAAATGGTCAAGAAAAAAAAAATACAAAATGGATTTAAACAGCACATTTTCATTTCCTGGACTCTAAAAGGAACTAAACTGAGCGTGTTCTACATGTATGTCTGTGGTAGAATGTTCAGCGGTTACCATGGCGACTGAATGCACACTTAAGCAAACGGCGTTCAAAGAAAAAGTTTTAAAATAGCCAAGAAAAATACAAAATGGATTTAAACAGCACATTTTCATTTCCTGGACTCTAAAAGGAACTAAACTGAGCGTGTTCTACATGTATGTCTGTGGTAGAATGTTCAGCGGTTACCATGGCGACTGAATGCACACAATAGTCAACACTGTCGAAGAAAAAAGTGTAAAAATAGTCTTAAAATAGTCAATAAAAAATGCAAAACGGATTTAAACAGCACATTTTCAGGAACCTTCGTGGTATAATCCTATAAGGAACTAAACTAAGCATGTTCTACGTGTATGTCTATGGTAGAATATTCAGCGGTTACCATGGAGACTGAATGCACACTTAAGCAATGTCAAAAAAGTTTTTAAAAACTTATAAAAACTCACGAAAATGGATTTAAACAGCACATTGTCAGGAGCTTGTGATCAATACGAGCGTATTGTTTAGGAATTACATTTTTTTGTATTTATCATAGTACTCGTAGTAATAATAGTAGTAGTAGTAGTAGTAGTAGTAGTAGTAGTAGTAGTAGTAGTAGTAGTAATAGTAGTAGTAGTATAAGGTATACAAATATATTGAATAAATAAGCAATGTTTAATAAAATTGTGTAACTTTACTGGTGGAGGGTCCGTCAAATGCTTTTCTCCATAAACAAAATAAATATCGCTTTGTCTGGAATGTTTCACAGTGTGACATTAAACCTTTCTATCTTCACGGAGACCAAACCAGACCAAGTTACAGGTCAGATCTGTGGAGAGGCGACCCCGCTCACAGTCAGAACGTCTGTTTTTCTAGGTATTTTTGAGCCATAAAACCACCTGTAATTGAATAAATGTAAAGTAAAGCTGTTTTTAATGTCATACTGTGGGATATTCCAGGCAGAGCTATGACATATCCAACCAAAAAGTTACACAGTGCAGCTTTAAGTGTTTCTATTTGATTTTCTGATGTAACGAGAAAGTGTCTAATGTTGTAGATGAATTTAGCCCCCAGATGATCACTTAGTTTAATGAGTTTGAGTGGGATCATAGCCTTGGAAAATGTTTAGTGCGCACTTCAAATGAGCTTAAATGAGCCCATTACTGTACAACTTATAATAATACACTAATAATACGATAAAATATAAATCATAAAAAGATATAAAGTAAAGCTATAAGTATGAATATGATGCGGCGGTCTGGAAGGGCATCCTGAGTAAAAGAAAAAAAATGGGCAGAGGCAACACAAAGATTAATTCTTAAGTCTTGGTCTAGTCTTGGTTTAGTTCTGGTTTAGTCCTGGTTGAGTCTTGGTGAAGTCTTGTTGCAGTCCAGGTGTAGTCTTGATCTATTCTTGGTCTAGTCTTGGTGCATTCTTGGTCTAATCTCGGTGTAGTCTTGGTTTAATTGGTGTAGTCCTGGTTTAGTCCTGATATAGTCTTGGTTTAGTCTTTGTCTAGTCTTGGTTTAGTCCTGGTGTAGTCTTGGTCTAGTCTTGGTGTAGTCCTGGTTTAGTCTTGATCTATTCTTGGTTTAGTCTTGGTGTCGTCTTGGTCTAGTTCTGGTCTAGTCTTGGTATAGTTTTGGTGTAGTCTTGGTCTAATCTTGGTGTCATCTTTGTCTAGTCTTCGTTTAGTCCTAGTCTAGTCTTGATCTATTCTTGGTCTAGTCTTGATCTAGTCTTGGTTTAGTCCTGGTGTAGTCTTGGTCTAGTCTTGGTCTAGTCGTGGTCTAGTCTTGGTTTCATCCTGGTCTAGTTCTGGCCTAGTCTTCGTGTAGTCTTGGTCCAGTCTTGGTGTAGAAGAAGTTAGAAATTATTGTTTGAGGTAAAAAAAATATTGGCAAAGCTTTTTTCCCCAATTAAACTAATTCAAAACAAACAATTAATACAAAAAATTAAAGAGTAACTCAGTCTTAATTAATGAACATAATCAGCATATTAATTGTCGTGATTTACACCTGCGTTACTGTGTAGAAAGTTTTTTTATTCCAAGACATCCATGTTGCTTTAAAGGTGCTTAATTACACAAAATTTAATGTTTTTGAGCTTTAAGTCATGTTATAATAATGTTACTTCCTCAAAAACATACCTGGATTTTTTGAATTGTATAAAAAAATACATAAATCTAACCAGACTTCGCTCAAAAATACATAATAAATAAATAAACGTTATAAAAAGCGGCGTCGTTTGGGCCTCTCCTAGAGTCATTCTCTCGTTCTAGTTGCTGCTTTAATGTGCCATTGGATCCCCATTAGCCGCCGTAATGTAGCGTTACGTCGCTAATGCTAGGGACTATTTTCTCTTCATTTCAGACCGATTCACTCACTCAACCGATTCCTACGCTCTTAACCTGCCCCAAGCACCGCCAAACGCCGCCACACAGGAGCATAGGTGCTGTCAAATAAAACAAGTAAACCAAATTGGCTTTCAAAATTGCTTTCTTAACTTTTGACACGCTGAATATAGAGGAATTAAATTAAAACTTTTAAGGATATTACGCTGTCTTCTTAGCCACCGCAGGGTCGTGGAGCTAATTGAATCTGGTGTCGAGTTTGTACGGATGCTGATACAAGCGCGTACACTGCCTTTAGCTTAGCCCCTCGGTGAAATCATTAGCCTGTGAGGAGTTAGCGATTAGCATAATAATTTGGACAAAGTTTGGGCATTAGGGGAGCTTAATAAATTGTGAGTAAACCTTAGTCCATGCACGAAGCTAAAAGAGGAGCTAAAGCAGGACTAAACCAGTCTAAACCAGGTCTAAACCCGACTACTACTGGACAGACTACAGTAGATCTAACCGACTAAGATCTAACCGAAGGACTAGACTAGGACTAATTTTGGACTGAGTATTTGGTCTAGACTAAAACTAAACCAGGACTGGACCAAACCAGTGCTTTATTAGTGAAATGAAACAGAGTTACACCAGGACTAAACCTAGACTAAGTAAGGAATTAAACCAGATCCATGTAATGAGGCTAAACCAGGACTAAACCAGAACTAAACCAAGACTAAATCAGGACTAAACCAGGACTAAACCAGGACTAAACCAGGACTAAACCAGAACTAAACCAAGACTAAATCAGGACTAAACCAGGACTAAACCAGGATAAAATCGGTGTCATGAAATAGGTTGAACGTAGACTAAATAAGCCATACTAAACGGTATGGGCCAGGACTAAACCAGGACTAAACAAAGACTAAACCAGGTCCAAGTAGCAATGCTAAAACCAGGACTAAACCAGGACTTTATTAGTGAAATGAAACAGGGTTACACCAGGACTAATCCTAGACTAAATAAGAGACTAAACCAGATCCATGTAATGAAGCTAAACCAGGACTAAATCAGGACTAAACCAGGGTCAAACAAAGACTAAACCCGGACTAAACCGGGTCCAAGTCGCAAGGCTAAACCAGCTCTAAACCAGGACATTATTAGTGAAATGAAAGAGGGTTACACCAGGACTAATCCTAGACTAAATAACCCTTACCCTAAACCAGATCCTTGTAATGAGGCTAAACCAAGACTAAACCAGGACTAAACCAAGACTAAACCAGGACTAGAGAGGGACTAAACCAGGACAAAATCTGTGAACTGAAATAGGGTTGAATTTAGACAAATCCTAGACTAAATAAGGGATTAAACCAGGTCCATGTATCAAGGCTAAACCCAGACTACACCAGGACTAAACCAGGACTAAACCCTGTCTAAACCAGGACTAAACCACTTGAGAGCCTGTACCCCAGTCTGGTCTTGTACCTGTGCGTTGTCTAGGGGCAGCTGCAGTTCCGGGCCCGTCCTGCGGGGGCGCTGGTGCTCTGAGCCGCTGTTGTGTTTGTGGTGAATGGGCGGTTTCCTGTGGCAGGGAGAAGGCGCTCGCGGCTGCTGACAGCTAGGGGGCGACGTCATCTGCAGCATCACCATAGAACTGCCCGGGGTGTGTGGCAACAGCCCTGAATGCACAAAAACATAGAAGAAGAAGAAGAAATATATTACGCAAAATCTACTTTTTAGAGCTGTTTTAATCGTTTTATAGTCTAATTTAGCCTCTCAAAGTGTTTACAGTGATTCATGCATGTTTGAGTCGTCTTTATTTTACTTTATTCACCCACCACTTGAGTAAAACTAAACCAGAACTGGACCAAACTCTATCTGGACTATGGCTAAAACAACACATACTAAACAGCACGGACCAGGACTAAACCAGGACTAAATCAGGTCCATGGATCAAGGCTAAACCAAGACTAAATCAGGTCTAAACCAGGACTAAATCAGTAAACTAAAATGGGATTGAACCTAGACAAATCCTAGACTAAATAAGGAATCAAACCAGGTCCATGTATCAAGGCTAAACCAGGACGAGACCAGGACTAAACCATGAGTAAACCAAGAGTAAACCAGGACCAAACCAGGACTAAACCAGGACTAAACCAGGACAAAATCAGTGAAATAAAATAGGGTTGAACCAAGACAAATCCTAGACTAAATAAGGAACCAAATCAAGTCCATGTATCAAGGCTAAACCAGGACTAAACCAGGACTAAACCATGACTGAACCAAGACTAAACCAGGACTGAACCAAGACTAAACCAGGACTAAATGGGTGAACCGAAATGGGGATGAACGTAGACAAATCCTAGACTAAATAAGGAACCAAACAAAGTCCATGTATCAAGGCCAAACCAGGACTAAACCAGGACTAAATGGGTGAACTGAAATAGGATTGAACCTAGACAAATCCTAGACTAAATAAGGAACTAAACCAGGTCCATGTATCAAGGCTAAACCAGGACTAAACCAGGACTAAACCAGGACTAAATCACTTGAGAGCCTTTACCCCATTACGCTCTATTGAACTAAAGCTAAAAGTCGCTGTCAACTTGAAAACTGCCACGTCACGACATCACAAGGTGGAACAGAGCATTTTGAGACAATAATAAAGGATTACTCAGACACCCAGGTATGTTTGTGAGGCGGTGACACCACTATAACGTGTCTTTAAAGCTCACGAGAGTCCGTTTTGTGTAATATATGATCTTTAAACGCCTGCGTCAACACTCTCGTGAAATGAAGTATGAACAAACCGCTGTTCTTGTCTGCTCCATTTAATACATTTAAATCCTATTACAGTTTTTATCATTACGAGCCTAGGAGAGAGGGGTTTTTATTTTTTTATTTTCTGCACAACACTGCAGCAGCATCACAAATGACTTTGACAATGACTTTGTGCATCAAGTCTGAGCCCAAAGGGAGAGAGGGAGAGAAGAAGAGAAAGAGAAAGGGAGGGAGACAGGAGCTAGCCATTAGTGGACTACATAATTAGCCTCGAGTGCCCGTGTTTAAGCTAACTTCATTACAGGCCTGAGAGCTACATGTTAAAACGTATATAGGAGGCGCGCTCTTTACGGGGAATTGAACCCGGCACCTTTCCGTCGGGGGGGAATTGGTGGCTAATGGCCACCGAGGGAAACCGTCAAGGGCAGATTGCAATGAATAGTTTTATCGTAGAATTAGAGGTGCAATCTGTAGCTTTTACGGTAGAGAATTGACTCCGTGTTGATGTTTTTTCAGTTTAATTTAACGTTTTTCATGTCGATAATCTAGGCCACATCACCAGACCAAGTTACAGGTCATATCTGTGGAAAAAATGGCCCACTCACAGTCATAATTCCTGTTTTTGTGGTCATTTTGAGAAATAAAAACACACAAGATATATTTGTTTAACCCTTGTAACCGTATTATTTCCATGCATCAAAATCCCGCCTGGATTTTTTTGTTCCTTTGACTTTAAAAATGTCAGAAAATGTCCCAGTAATAAGCGCTTTTGCCCTGTTTTACCAGGATGAGTTCAGGTTTCAGTATCTGGCAGTTGTTCAACATCACTGTATGTGTGTTTATGTGTAATAACAGTTGAAAGAGAAGAAAAACACAAAAAAAAAGAAAAGAAAAACCACTTGTAAACTACCGCCGCTCTTTCCAAATCCAGGCTACGCTGCACTCGATACTACAGGCTCCGTGCCGGGTGCTGCAGAAATTTACCGTAATAACCCTTTATGGGTAGAAAGCGTAACTTCTCCGCTTTCAGGAACTGTTGGAATTTTTTCGATAGCGCATTTAGTTCCAGAAATACGGTAATGAGAAGTCGCACATGGAAACTGGGAGCGCTCCTGTCGGTCTATGAGGGTTAATCAAAGCAATAGACAAGCAGATGGCAGATCCTCAATCAGAAAAGTGACACAGTGCATCTTTAACTTCCCCAAATGCTTATATTACAGTAGTTCTATTAATTATCAGTTTTATTTTTGTTCTTTTTTTAAGCTGTTTTTACACAGTCCATGTTTTGTTATTGCAAGATCTAAGTCCAACCCAGATGTTTAGGGTTGTTTCCGCTTTATTTTTATTGCATGGTTATTGATTTCTCTTAAATATTCCACAGTATCGCATTAAACGTATTTATTTCCTAGGAGAAAAGAAGGTGACCCAACTGTTTAAAGGTCGTACATTACACAAAACTGACTCTTGTGAGGTTTAAGTCGTGTTATAATGTTGTTTCCTCGTCAAAAACAAACCTGGAGTTGTGTTTTGGTTCATTCACACGTGTTTGAGTAACTTTTTATTATTAGTTTGTCTCCAATTCTGCATCTCCAAAGCTCAAAATGCTCCGTTCCACCTTGTGATGTCACTCACGAAGCGGTAGTTTTTAAGTTAACGGCTCGCTTTTGGCTTTAGTTCAGCAAAAATGGGCAATTCCAGGGGGTGAAATCATCGAAATGATTCTAGTGAAGGTGTTTGGAGTTTAAAAACGCAGTGGAGCACTTCCTGTATCACCACTTGACATCGCAAAGTGGAACAGTTTCCAGTTTGAGGGAAGAACTCGGCCTAAAAATGCAGGATTTGTGTGTTAAACATGAATTAATGAAACAAAACACAACTCCGGGTCTGTTTGTGACGAGGAAACGGCGGAAAACAGCGTAATGTGAGCGTTTGAACGGGCAAATTCATAAAAGTATGTGCACCTGTTAAGTGTATTACGGTACAAAACGATTACCCAAACCCTCTTTAGCTGCGATAGCGCCGGGGCTCGTCACATCGGTCATGCGTCAGTGCATAATTAGCAGATTGGATTGGCTGGATTTAGTGGGGAAGTGAATGGGGCCTGTTATTGCAGTCTGGGATGGTCCTTTTTATAATGAAGACACTTAACAGCGGAGAGACAGGTTTTTCACTGATTAGGTGCAGGGGAAGGAACAAAAGTGCTGAAATATCCTCTCCAGATAAAACAATTCAATTCAAACGGAGTGAGACTGTGAGACGTGCCTCCGGAGTTCTGTTTTGAAGTCAGTTATGCGTTAGGTGAGGCTCGAATGACGCACACAGAGGTGACTGGAGGTACATTTTCTGACGTTACGTTATTGTTATGAGAGTGTTTAAAGCACCTTCCAGTGTTACCGACATCTGTGATCAAATGTGCTTCAGTTTTACAGGTTTTGGTCCACGAAAATAACCACCGTAATAACTTTATTCCCTTTTTTTATATGAGCAGTTTGCACCATCGATGTGTTAAGTTTAAGTATTTGACCCATTCCCACAATGACACTAAGGGCGGATTTGACTTTTTGCGCATGTTTTCAGCTCTATATCAAAGAACATGGTTTAATTAAATAAATAAATGCATTAAAAACATTAATAAAACAATATCAACATTAGAAAATGATGACTATTTGTTAAGAAATGCAGTAATGATGAAAAATAAGCAATTAAATAAATAAAAATCTAATATTGTCATAGCATTTATTGCAATATATTTTTAATTCATTTTATTTATCATAAACTAAAATATAGAGTTAGCATGATATATTGTTTATGGATAGAAGGTGAAAAGGTGAATCAATGTTCAGTAAAAAAATAAATAAACACATAAATACATTAACTAAAAAAATCTCCAAGGAAAAATTCAGCCATGTTCATTTAAATTTACAAATGAAGCCAATATTAGGCAGAGTAGAACTACAATAAAGCTCTTTGTGTTGCATTTTCTGCATGAAAAACGCTCTGTAAATAAAGTTTGATTGATTAATTGATAAAGTACAGAACTAAGAAATTACAAAAGTATTAGAGCAACTGTCATGAAAAGAAGAAAACAAATAACTTCATAGTATATCAAAAAAACTTGTCTCAGATTAACAATTTCATCATTATTCATTAAGAAAATGACTAATTGGAATAACAAAATAGTCCTTGTTGACAAATAATAACTAAAAAATGTGAATATTTTTAACAGCTGCGTTCTTGCTTCATTGTTTTTACGTCGTTTTGCAAAGTTTCTTTTGTTACTGAGCTCCAAATAGTTTCTAGTTGTTCCCAGAGACTCGCTTTGGATGAGACTTTTTGGAAAACATTAACCTTGAAAATGTGCGGATAGCAACAATAGTTATATTTTAGCATTAAGTATATCATTTTGGTAAAAAGATCTTGGATAAACTGGCGGATTAACCATTACAGAAACATAAAAAGATATTTTGGTCAACAGAAATACTGTTAGATTACGTATGGCAGCAGCAGCAAACACCTTATAGTGAGTGGTGATCGAATATATTTGTGAAATTAATAAATATAATCAGATTAAAAGCTACGGCAAAGAAAATGTCCACGTTTCACTTTCTGACTTAAACTCTTAATTAACTTCAGCACCTTCAAAATCCGATCTGTGTCAGTGCTGAGTTACGATTGGGCGCCGCTAATTGATTTACGAGCGCGTTCATGAATATGTGACTTCGTTTGACTGTCCGACCCCTCCGCCAGTGTTTACCCCGCCCCAAAATGGCGGTGGACCCTCATCTGCCCCCGGTGACGCCGCGTCCTCCCCGCTGGCGCCACATTAGGCCCCGACATGACAAATACACCTCGTTAGCCAGAAGGACGACTACCTGTGGATTTAAAGGTGCACTGTGTCACTTTTTGGTTGGAGTCCTGTCGCCTGCTTGTTTCTATAATGTAAATAAGTCTTTGCTTTGTCTGGAAAGTTCCGCAGTGTGACTTTAAACAGCTCGACTTTACATTTATTCAGTTACAGGTGGTTTTATAGCTCAAAAATATGTAGAAAAAGGGGTCCGTCAGATGCGTTTTCTCCATGGAGATATTATTGCTTTGTCTGGAAATGTTTCACAGTATGGCATTAAACCTTTCTATCTCCATGGAAACCAAACCAGACCAAGTTACAGGTCAGATCTATGGAGTAGCGGCCCCGCTCACAGTCACAACGCCTGTTTTTCCAGGTATTTTTGAGCTGTAAAACCACAGAAAAGCATTTGATTGACTCTTCGCCAGAAAAGTTACACAATGCAGCTTTAAAATGGAGATTATTCCAGCACTTTCTGAAAAAAACAAATGTAATTTTAAGTTTAATTGTGGTATCTGAAATCTACCGGGGATAATTTGAGGAAGAGTTGAGTCATGAATCTTGGTAAATGTCAGGTTTTATGTAATGGGCCATTTGGGGCGAGTTTGTTCCATTAAGAGTCACTGCTTTTATGAAACTGACTTTTTGGAGATTTTAAACGCGTTAAAATGTCGTTTGCTCATCAAAAATACATGAAGAGTCGTGGATTAGGTCGTAACCCAGAAGTGTTTCTCCGTGCTTAGTTTGTTCCTTTGACAGTCACTGCTTTTTGTGAAGATTTTAAACAAGTTATAATGTCGTTTACTCATCAAAACACATGAGGAATTGTGTTTCATTCACACGTTTTAAGCGGTGTCAGAGCTAGTAATGCTGGTACCACCTTGTGATGTCATCAGGTGGTAACCAAGACGTGTTCCTCCGTGTTTAGTTTGTTCCTTTAACAGTCACTGCTTTTTGTGAAGATTTTAAACAAGTTATAATGACGTTTACTCATCAAAAACACATAAGAAGTTGTGTTTTAAGCGGCGTCAGAGCTCGAAATGCTGGTCCCACCTTGTGATGTCATCAGGTGGTAACTGTTCCTCCAAGTTTTTAAACTCTGTTTACCTTCGGCAAACTCATTCTAACCTATGTGTGAGCTGTACTACCACCTACTATTACTACAACTATGCATCAAAGTATTTTCAGGTAGCGTATCCCACTAGAAAAGTTACATAGTGCAGCTTTAACCACTGGTAATCCACTTAACTTCACCAGATTCTACTAATTCCAGCATTCAGCGACTATTCTTAGCCCTATTTAAACTATTTTGCTATTCAATTTATTTAAATATCTTACATATTAATGATAATGTCAGAGTTTTATTTCAAAGGTGTGGCCGAAATTACACAAAATCCGCTCTTTTTGAGTTTTTAGTCATGTTATAATGTTGTTAATTCCTCAAAAACAGACCTGGAGTTGTGTTTTCTTTCATTCACACATGTTTGAGTCACACTTTATTATTAGTCTGTACATTACCAAAGCTCAAAATGCTCCGTTCCACCTCGTGATGTCATTTAGAAGCAGCTTTCAAGTTAAGAGCTTCTTTTATCTTTAGTTTAAATGATTCTAGTGAAGGTGTATAGAGTTTAAAAACACACTGGAGCACTTCCTGTATCACCACACGACATCACAAGGTGGAACAGAGTGTTTTCTTTCAGTATAGTCGCAGGGTTTGTACGTTAAACGTGAGCGAACGAAACAAAACACAACTCCGGATGTGTTCGTGACGAGGAAACGACATTACAACAGATCAGAACAAGGCGCAATATAAAATCCTTTAAACGCGAGTTGTGATTTCTCCTTGATTTTCCAAAACTCCGGGCTCTGTTTCATTTGGCGGATTTGCGCTTTAAATCGAATCACGCGCCTGCCCCGGTAACGCAGGCAAAGTGGGCTCCTCCGGGTTTATTTCATTACCGAACCGCAGTCTTAGCGGCAGAGGAACACACAGCGGGATATTACTGACACTGAGAGATGAGAGAAAACACAGACCGGCCTCACCGCGAGGAGTGAGGCCGGTCCCCAGGGCGGGCTGTGACAGGGACATTATTACCCATAACACCACTGGAGTGAAACATACAGGTGTACAAGGCCAGACAAGACTAAACCAGGACTAAACCAGGACTTAAAGGGCAAATATTACACTATTTTATATCTGTTTCATAAGGTTTTCTCATCACAAACAGACTTGGAGTTGTGTTTTGGTTCATTCACACGTTTAACACACATATTTGCATATTTACTCTGAGTTTTTCTGGGTTGAGGCGAAGAGTAGATGAGGATTTAACCAGGACTAAAGCAATACAGAACCAGAATTTACTCAGGACTAAACCAGGACTAAACCAGGACTTGTGCAAATACTACGCCATTTTCTGATCTATTTTATAATGTTTTCTCATCACAAACAGACCTGGAGTTGTGTTTTCGTTCATTCACACATGTTCAACGCACAAATCCTGCATATTTACCCTGAGTTCTTCTCTCAACTAATAAAAAAACACTCTGTTCCACCTTGTGATGTCACGTGGTGGTACAGGAAGTGCTTTTCTTCTGTTTTTTTCCTTCTGTCCACACAACTTCACTAGAATAATTTGGATCATTTGTTTTTGAGCAAATATTGTTAAACCCCAGTACATATACAGTATACTGAGGTTAAAACAAAGCATTTTTATCTTCCGCAAACCAGTACGTGCACTGTTAGCATGCTAGTAGTTGTTCATATTAGCAGAAATTCCTTAGCAGAATTTTACCATAGTTTTATTGGGTTGAGGAGAAGAGTAGATGAGGATTTAACCAGGACTAAAACAATACAGAACCAGAATTTATTCAGGACTAAACCAGGACTAAACCAGGACTAAACCAGGACTAAACCAGAACTTAAAGGGCAAATATTACGCCATTTTCTGATCTGTTATAAGGTTCTTCACCAGAATCATTTGGATCATTTGTATTTGAGCTAAATTTAACATAAGGCCCAGTACATTTACAGTATATTGAGGTTAAAACAAAGCATTTTAACTTCTGCGAACCAGGAAGTGCACTGTTAGCATGCTAGTAGTTGCTCGCGTTACCAGAAATTCCTAATTAGACTACAGTTATTTTGGAGTAGATGAGGATTTAACCAGGTCTAAAACAGTACAGAACAAGAACTTAACCAGGACTAAAACAGTACAGAACCAGGACTAGACCAGGACTAGACCAGGACTAAACCAGGATTTCTTAAGTCCTAAAGCCAGCCTGAGTTACCTGTGTACTGTTGTCCGGGGAGCGTCTGGGAGACACAGGCGGAGGAGCTCTGGGAGAAGGGGAGCTGCTCCATCATCGGCGCTGGCAGGAAACTCACAGTCGAACTGAAAACACAAACACATATTTATTCATTAGATTATTTCTCCACATATTTGGGACAAGATGTAACTCTGCCTTTATTTTTTTTGGACGATAAATATGTTGTTGTGATGATGCGGGTAATTCAGCAGTGGAGGGAGCCGTGTGCGTAACAAGTTTTAGTTTTTAAATCAAAGAATATATTGAAAACGTTTACAATATGTCCTGTTTAAATCCTGATTCCAGTCCAGATTTAGTCTTGGTTTAAACCTGGTTTAGTCCTAGTTTTAGTCTTGGTTTAATCCTGGTTGTAAAGTGCAAAAATCAACACAGTTTAGTCCTAATTCAGCCCTTGTTAAGACCATTCTCGGTTTAGTCCTGGTTCAGTCCTTATTTGGCCCTGTTTTAGTCTTGGTCTAGTCCTAGTATAGTCCTGGTGTAGTCCTGGTTTAGCCCTGTTTTAGTCTTGGTCTAGTCCTAGTATAGTCCTGGTGTAGTCCTGGTTTAGCCCTGTTTTAGTCTTGGTCTAGTCCTGGTTTAGTCCTGTTCAGTCCTGGTTCTGTCCTGGTTTAGCCCTGATTTGGCCCTGTTTTAGTCTTGGTCTAGTCCTAGTTTAGTCCTGGTTCAGTCCTGATTTAGCCCGGTTTACTCTTGGTCTAGTCCTAGTTTAGGCCTAGTTCAACCCTGATTTGGCCCTGTTTTAGTTTTGGTCTAGTCCTAGTTTAGTCCTGGTTCAGTCCTGATTTAGCCCTGTTTTAGTCTTGGTCTAGTCCTAGTTTAGGCCTAGTTCAACCCTGATTTGGCCCTGTTTCAGTCTTGGTCTAGTCCTAGTTTAGTCCTGGTTCAGCCCTGATTTGGCCCTGTTTTAGTCTTGGTCCAGTCCTAGTTCAGTCCTGATTCAGCCCTGATTTAGCCCTGTTTTAGTCTTGGTCTAGTCCTGGTCTAGTCCTGGTTTAGTCCTGGTTCAGTCCTGGTTCAGTCCTGATTTGACCCTGTTTTAGTCTTGGTCTAGTCCTGGTCTAGTCCTGGTCTAGTCCTGGTTCAGTGCTGATTTGACCGTGTTTTAGTCTTGGTCTAGTCCTGGTTCAGTGCTGGTTCAGTCCTGGTCTAGTCCTGGTTCAGTCCTGGTTCAGTCCTGATTCAGTCCTGGTCTAGTCCTGGTCTAGTCCTGGTTCAGTCCTGGTTCAGTCCTGGTCTAGTCCTGGTTCAGTCCTGGTTCAGTCCTGATTCAGTCCTGGTCTAGTCCTGGTCTAGTCCTGGTTCAGTCCTGGTTCAGTCCTGGTCTAGTCCTGGTCTAGACCTGGTTCAGTCCTGGTTGAAAAGTGCTTATTCAAACACTTTAAAACAGATGACAAAGAAATCTCCCTAAAGCTGCTGCGGCTTCATTAAAATGGGACATCTGGTTGTTGCTAAGCTCCGTCCTGTTGCCGCGGGGACCGGGCTGTACGGATCGCTGCCGCGGGGACCGGGCTGTACATCCCGTTGCCGCGGGGACCGGGCTGCACTCGGTCTACAGCTGGTCCAGGTAAAGTCCAGATCTCCCGGGACCTTCGCTCCCTCTCACATAAATCATTTTGGCTTCAGAGTGACCTACTTACAACCAGGACTATAGCAGAACTAAACCAGGACTATAGGGGGACTGAACCAGGACTATAGGGGGACTGAACCAGGACTATAGCAGAACTAAACCAGGACTATAGGGGGACTGAACCAGGACTATAGGGGGACTAAACCAGGACTATAGCAGAACTAAACCAGGACTATAGGGGGACTAAACCAGGACTATAGCAGAACTAAACCAGGACTATAGGGGGACTGAACCAGGACTATAGGGGGACTGAACCAGCACTATAGCAGAACTAAACCAGGACTATAGCAGAACTAAACCAGGACTATAGGGGGACTAAACCAGGACTATAGCAGAACTAAACCAGGACTATAGGGGGACTAAACAGGACTATAGCAGGACTAAACCAGGACTATAGGGGGACTGAACCAGGACTATAGCAGGACTAAACCAGGACTACAGCAGAACTAAACCAGGACTATAGCAGGACTAAACTAGGACTATAGGGGGACTAAATTAGGACTATAGCAGGACTAAACTAGGACTATAGCAGGACTAAACCAGGACTATAGGGGGAATAAACTAGGACTGAGCCAGGCCTAAACCAGGACTAGACCAGAACTGAACCAGGACTACACCAGAACTGGACCAGGACTGTAAAGTGTAACCTGTTTGGTAGTTCAAATTCAGTCCTAGTCCTTGTAGACCTTGTAGACCTTGGTCCTAGTTTAGTCCTTGTTGGGTCCAGTTTCAGTCCTAATTTAGTCCTGTTTCAGTACTACTTTAGTCCTTCTGTAGACCTGTTTCAGTCCTAGTTTAGTCCTTGTGTAGTCCTGTTCCAGTCCTTGCTGAGTCCTGTTCCAGTCCTAGTTTAGTCCTTGTTGAGTCCTGTTCCAGTCCTAGTTTAGTCCTGTTCCAGTCCTGTTTCAGTACTACTTTAGTCCTTGTGCAGACCTGTTCCAGTCCTACTTTAGTCCTGTTCCAGTCCTGTTTCAGTACTACTTTAGTCCTTGTGCAGACCTGTTCCAGTCCTAGTTTAGTCCTGTTCCAGTCCTAGTTTAGCTCTCATTTAGTTCTGGTTCAGTCATAGTTTAGTCCTTGTTGAGTCCTGCTCCTGTCCTTATTTAGTCCTTGTGTAGACCAGTTTCAGTCCTTGTGTAGTCCTTGTTGAGCCCTAGTTTAGACCTTGTGTAGACCTGTTTTAGTCCTTGTGTAGTCCTGCTCCAGTCCTACTTTAGTCCTTGTGTAGTCCTGTTCCAGTCCTACTTTAGTCCTTGTGTAGTCCTGCTCCAGTCCTACTTTAGTCCTTGTGTAGTCCTGCTCCAGTCCTACTTTAGTCCTTGTGTAGTCCTGCTCCAGTCCTACTTTAGTCCTTGTGTAGTCCTGTTCCAGTCCTACTTTAGTCCTTGTGTAGCCCTGTTTCAGTCCTTGTTGAGCCCTACATTAGTCCTTGTGTAGACCTGTTTTAGTCCTTGTGTAGTCCTGCTCCAGTCCTACTTTAGTCCCTGTGTAGACCTGGTTTCGGGGTCTTTCTCTGATATGTGATCCTCATGGGACCCCCCTCCTCTCTGTCCCACAGTCACATAAATCATTTTCCCCCTCACAGCTGGGACGGGCCCAAAGTCACCTCTCCTCTTCAGCACTGACTTTTCTATTGTGTTACGCCAGAATATATATAACTATACTCCCTCGTCGGTACTATCCAGACTGCAGGAAAAAAATAGGACTAAACCAGGACTAAACCAGGACTAAAGGAGCAGTAGACAGGACTAAACCAGGACTCAAGCAGGATTGCGTAGAATCCTATGGTCTGCACAGCCCAACAACGTCATTTATTTCATTGTTTACATGTTGTGCAGTGGAGAGAATAAGTTCAGCGGCAGAAATATCTATTAAAACAATGAGACAGATATGAATCCTCTTATGAAACGTGCTCCTCTGTGAGTTTTTGGATATAAAAAGAGCGCGAAAGAGTGAGAAACGCCGGAGACGAGAGGCTGGTAAAATTTTGTCGCTGTCCAGTGCTGATCGAAGACAGCGGATTCACTGTGTGTTTTAGAGCGGACCTTATATAGTCTTGGTTTAGTCCTGGTTTAGTCCTGGTTCAGTCCTGGTTAACTCCTGGTCTAGTCCTGGTTTAGTCCTGGTTCAGTCTTGGCTCAGTCCTAATTTAGTCCTGGTTCAGTCCTGGTTTAATGCTTGTTCTGTCCTTGTTTAACCCTTATTTATCCCTGTTTTAGTCTTGTCTAGTCCTGTTTTTGTCCTGGTTCTGTCCTGGTTTAGTCCTGTTTTAGTCTTGGTCTAGTCCTTGTTTAGTCCTAGTTTAGTCCCAGTTCAGTCCTAGTTCAGTCCTGGTTCAGTCCTGGTCTAGTCCTGGTTTAGCCCTGTTTTAGTGTTGGTTTAGTCCTGGTTTAGTCCTAGTTTAGTCCTAGTTCAGTCCTTGTTCAGTCCTGATTTAGCCCTGTTTTACTCTTGGTCCAACCCTGGTTCAGTCCTGGTCTAGTCCTGGTTCAGTCCTGGTTCAGTCCTGGTTCAGTCCTGGTTCAGTCCTGGTCTAGTCCTGGTCTAGTCCCAGTTCAGTTCTGGTTCATTCCTGATTTAGCCCTGTTTTAGTCTTGGTCTAGTCCTGGTCTAGTCCTGGTTCAGTCCTGGTTCAGTCCTGGTTCAGTCCTGATTTAGCCCTGTTTTAGTCTTGGTCTAGTCCTGGTTTAGTCCTGGTTCAGTCCTGGTCTAGTCCTGGTTCAGTCCTGGTTCAGTCCTGGTTCAGTCCTGATTTAGCCCTGTTTTAGTCTTGGTCTAGTCCTGGTTTAGTCCTGGTTCAGTCCTGATTTGGACCTTATTCACCTCTTTCCTCATGTGAGTAGTAAAGTCGCGCATGGTTCGATCGGGCCCGTGCGAGGTCTAAACCGGGACCAAACCAGGACTTGAGCGGGATTATTCTAAGCCTCGTCATATTCGGGCTGTACCGTAGTCCCGGCCTGTCGCTCGTATGCAGATTGATGAGGTCCGCGGAGGAAAAGCAAAAATAATGATTTAGCTTAAGGTGAACTGGTTCCATCAATCAGTTTTAATGAGAGGGGAAGCGCCGGGCTTGTCAGACTAAAAAAGCATAATACCGTATAAACTATGAGACAGTGTCAGATTTGGCATTCATGAGCTGTTCGCGGTGCCCCTTTAGAACATGTATTACAGTAATAACATAATTCCCCCCCTTCCCACAGACAAGACTCATAACCTTGGCTTTTCCTTTACCGAGGGATTCACTAGTCAAGCTGTTTTTACACGCTAAAAATACACGCGTGATGGATGAGCCGGGACGCGGATCCGGCTAATAAGTGCATCTTAACGAAATTGTGGCGAGTTTTGGCGATTATGAAATGTCACCGCGTAAGGACATTAATCAGAGAGGGGGGCCGCGGTGAAAACGGGAGGTAATGTAATCGAGGATTTAGATGTAAACACAATTAAACGTGTTTATTTTTACATGCGAGAGGGTTTAAAATGAGTTATTAACGTCAAAAAGAAAAAAATAAATGTACAGGAGGAGTAAAGAAGAGCTAATAAAGTGAAACCAGGAGTTAAGCAGGTCTAAACTAGAGCTAAACTAGAATTATATCAGGACTAAACTACAGTAAAACCAGGATTTTCTATGATTCAAACCAGGACCAAAGTGAGACTAAACCAGGACTAGGAGTGGATCAGGAATAAATGAGGACTAAAGGTTAGACCAGGACTAAACCAGAACTAAACTAGGACTTAACAAAAGCCACATTTTCTCATTGTTACTTCCAAAAGGTTTAAATAAGTTATAAATGTCAAAAAGAAAATAAATATGTATGTACAGACAATGAAAAGGTTAGTGTGTCCAATAAAAGGGGTGGTAACAGTAGCAACGAGCATATTGCACCTGAATTTCTAGTTAATTTCAATAATTTGTAGGTCGCTAAATAACTGTAATTATGTGCATTACTGACCACTTATGAAAGTATTATAATTTTATTTTAATATTATAAAATATTTCTATAATAATCACACTAAGCATTATAAAAAGGGAAGCATCATGGTTCTTTTTTAAGCACATACACTTTTTTTTTTACACAATTTGTATACATTTTTCCTTTTAATTTTATTCAGTTCCTCAATTTTTAGTATAATTAGTGTATTTGTGCAGGTTGTGATTTAAGAAATGTTGTTAAAATATATTTGGTTCTAAAGAAATAACAGTATATCGGAGAAAATTATGTGCAATATATTCATTATTATTGATTAACACACGTATTGCACATTTGTGATGTTATCATATAGACTCTTTTAGGGCGGAAGTGATAAAAAAAAGCTGTGTTCGCATTTTGCAACCTTTCTATCTTCATGGAGACTAAACCAGACCAGTTACAGGTCAGATCTGTGGAGAGGCGACCCCGCTCACAGTCAGAATGTCTGTTTTTCTAGGTATTTTTGAGCTATAAAACCGTCTGTAAATGTAAAGTAGAGCTGTTTAATGTCATATTGTAGAACATTCAGAGCTATGGACAGTAAATAAAATGGAAAGTGGACAGATATCTATAGGGGCAAGTTACGATATGTTTTTGTACTGAAATGTTTATGAGTTTTAAAGGTCGGAAGTGATATTAAAAAAAAGCTACGTGCGCATTTTGGCATCAGAAGTGTCATTGTTCCCCATTCATTCAGATTCAGACTGAACACGGACAGAAGAAGACGGAGATAAAAACATTTCCAGCACCAAAATGTCTGGTTGTTTTGTGTGTGGTTGTCAGAATCGATATTCTACCCACAGACTAAAGTTTTAACGTTTTACTCACTGATCGCACATTCAGATTCTCCGTCAGAAAAACAAAGATCTTATAATGAGCGATTAGGCCCAATGTAAACAGGAAAGGAGCGAGAAAAACTACACCAAGTCATGTGATACGACCAAAAATGTCTGTAATGTCACTCACACATCACAATATAATATAATAACAAAGAGTAAAAAATACAAATGGTAATAATAAATTTTAAATAAGCAACAATAAAGATGGTAAGAAACTGGTGTCAAATGAGGTATAATTAGTTAAATGTACAAGTTAAAAAAAAACAAAAACAATTATTGATAAAAAGTATAAAATCGCAGCTTTAAACAAGACGTCACAGGAAGACAGGGCAAAAATGAGGAAATATTTGCGATCTTTTGACGATAATCCTTTCACAGAGTTTGACAAGCTGCTGAGTTCGGCTGCTCTTCTGTTGCAAAAATGCGCAACCGAGCCTACGTCACCACTGTTTACGAACACTACGAGCCGTTTTCCGCTGTTGGGACGTCCAACAACCACACGATTACGATGTCCGAATCCCATCACTAAAATATGACAACATCAGAACCAGAAACAAAAGCGATATGGTTCAAAAGGCTTGAAAAGATCGGCTTTGGCAATAGTCCCACAGGGAAGTCAGACATGGCGGTTTGATGCTCACTTTTTCGGAGGACCCTTCCCGGCAAACATTGCGCAATGACCGTAAGTTGGAGATTCGGAGATGCATGCATTGGGGGTTTATTTTTCTCCAAACACACAACACCAGACGTGCCCTTTGCCCCGTACCTCATGGTGGTGTGCTGGTTTGGGGGCAGGAGGCTGTAGCACGGCTGGACCCCCCCCACAGACACTGCCCCCTGCTGTCCGGGCTGACACGGGACGAACACAGGCTGCTGGTACTGCTGCTGCGGCACGGACACCTGCTGAGAGGGAAAAACAACGGGGAAAGTCAAACAAACGTGTGGGTTTATTTACTTTAGTGTTTTTATGGTGCAACTTTTCTAGTGGAGGCTCCGTCAAATGTTTTTCTCCATGGACGTGTTATTGCCTTGTCTGGAATGTTTCACAGTATGGCATTAAACCTTTCTATCATCATACAGAACAAACCAGAACGAGATACAGGTCAGATCTGTGGAGAGGCAACGTCGCTCAGTGCCTGGTTTTCTAGGTATTTTTCAGCTGTAATTTTATGCAAAGACCCTCAACCAAAATGTTACACGTACACAGTGCAACTTTAACATTAACCTTCGAAGATCTACGTTATCGTATATGATAACAAGGAATATGTTTTCTATAACCGCGCATAACTTTCTAACCGTAAAAGATAGAAACTTACTTTTTTCCCCTCTGAAAGCGCAGACATAGAGGTTTCTGCACATTTCTGTGGCTTTATCCTACGTCACACTCACGCTGTGTGATGACGTGAGCAAAACGAGTGTCCAATAGGAACTTTGTTTTCCCCAAACTCATGCGCTCCGTCCATTTTGATCGACCCAAACTTTGCAAAAGAGTGAAGTGAGTCAAGATGGTCGACTCCTCTGACTGTGTGTGTTTATAACGAATGAAAAAGTCGCTCTAAGTGGAGTTAATTCTCACATACATGGCAAATTACGCATCTTGGTGTGCGTAATTGCGCATCCCTTTCTATTTTTATTTAAAGGTTTATTTCACTCAAAATGAACAAATCCAAATGTAATAAACTCCATGGAAATGCACTTTAAATCATAAACTACTGTAATATCCTATTCCCTGCTCACACATGTATATAGTTGTAAATATGTCACTGATGTAAATAATTTCTGAGAGAACTATTTTTATCTTTTATCTTATTGTATTTATCTTATCTTATTTTTGAAAACTTGATTCTAACTACTTGGTCGGTTGCGTCTGTAACGAAGAAAATTTCCCCTCGGGGATGAATAAAAGTAATTCTGATTCTGATTCTGATTCTGATTCTGAAATGCAGAAGTGCTGTGGCTCTGGCCCTGGACCTGACAGGAGCTGTTTCCAGGACTGGACCAAGAAACTCATGGAGCGATTACACTTTTTTTTTTTTTAGGGCAATAAGGAGATTTTTTATTTACTTACACTTGACTTGATATTTTGCATTTTTGTAGCTAAGGCCCTAAATTAAGCATTTTTTATGTCCAAAAAGTTGTTTCTACATGTTTGCTGTGTGTTTTGTATAAAAGAGTGGGAATTTTATTTTCTGTTTGTTTTTTTCCATCTCTATTTCTGGTCCTGTAGCTTTTATTACAGCCTCATGACACAACTACAGCAGCAGATTGTGAAATAACAGGTTGTACTGAAAAAAAGGAGGTAGAACACTTCATTATGGGGTAAAAGGGGCAGTTTTAAAAGCAAAATTAAGAAAAAAAATCCAGGTGAGGAGAAATGTACTAAAATTGCCCTTAGGTCTTCAGGGGTTAATTAAAAATGTGTGAATGAAACAAAACACAACTCCAGGTCCGTTTGTGACGAGGAAACAACATTATAACAGATCAGAAAACAGCGTAATATGGATCCTTTAATGCCAAACGGTTAAATGTTAGCTAGAAATGTTACATAGTTCACCTTTAACACCTCATATATATGTCGTAGCTTTTATTCAGTTGTACTTAATGTATAAAAACATGCACTGAACTCGTCTAAAACACCACGAGCTCAGATAGTGACGTTTTTCCAATAGAAATCGGAGACATTTGAAGCGTCCAGACACTGTAGAGTTTATAAAAACCTGTCTGAGTGACGTATGCGGTACTTTCCAGATCTCAAGGACAAACAGGTGTGGAGTAAAACAGTGCTCTTTCCGTTCACTGTCTGCGCCGAGTTCAGAACGAAACCTTTTTCACGGCGTGACAGGAATACAAAAGCAGCGGCCCCCGAGAGACGAGCTCAAATGTCATTCATAACAAAATAAGACAGTCTGAGGGGTCCCGTTCAATTACTGACAGGGTGCATTATGGGATCTGACGGAGGGGAGGAAGGAGGGAGGAGGAGAGGGAGAGAAAGAGAGAGGGAGAGAGGTGACGGGGTGCATTATGGGATCTGACGGAGGGGGGAGGAGGAGAGGGAGAGAAAGAGAGAGGGAGAGAGGTGACGGGGTGCATTATGGGATCTGACGGAGAAGGGGAAGGAGGGAGAAGAGGAGAGGGAGAGAAAGAGAGAGGGAGAGAGAGGTGACGGGGTGCATTATGGGATCTGATGGAGAAGGGGAAGGGGGGAGGAGGAGAGGGAGAGAAAGAGAGAGGGAGAGAGGTGACGGGGTGCATTATGGGATCTGTCGGAGGGGAGGAAGGTGGGAGGAGGAGAGGGAGAGATAGAGAGAGGGAGAGAGGTGACGGGTGCATTATGGGATCTGACGGAGGAGGGGAAGGAGGAGAGGGAGAGAAAGAGAGAGGGAGAGAGGTGACGGGTGCATTATGGGATCTGACGGAGGAGGGAGAAGGAGAGGGAGAGAAAGAGAGAGGGAGAGGTGACGGGGTGCATTATGGGATCTGACGGAGGAGGGGAAGGAGGGAGGAGGAAAGGGAGAGAGGGAGGAGGAGAGGGAGAGAGGTAACTGGGTACATTATGGGATCTGACGGAGGAGGGGAAGAAGGGAGAAGAGGAAGGAGGGAGGAGGAGAGAGGGAGGGAGGGAGGGAGGATGACAAGGTACATTATGGGATCTGACGGAGGAGAGGAAGAAGGGAGGAGAGGGAGAGAGATGACTGGGTACATTATGGGAACAGATAGAGGGGAGGGAGGAGAGAGGGAGGAGGAGAGAAAGAAGGGAGGAGGAGAGGAAGAAGGGAAGAGAGAGGTAGGAAGGGAAGAGAGGGGGAAAGAGGGAGGAGAGAGGGAGGAAGAGAGGAAGAGACAGAGGAAGGGAGGGAGGAAGGTAGAGGTGACTGGGTACATTATACTATCTGACAGAGGAGGGGAAGAAGGGAAGAGAGGGAGAGAGAGGGAGAAAAAAGGAGGGAGAGAGGGAGAGCGATTGACTGGGTACATTATGGTGTCTGACAGAGGAAAGGAGGAAGGGAAGAGAGGGGCACGCGAGTGAGAGTGAGAAAGAAAGAGGGACAGAGAAGGGTGTGAAAAAAGAGGCAGAATCAAGAAAGAGAGAGTAAGAGAGACAAAGAGAGTGAGGAAGAGAGAAAGAAAGAGAGAGAGACAAAGAGAAGAGAAAGAGGAGCCAGAGAGAGAGAAGATGAGAGTTGGTACATAATAAGAGGAAGAGAGAGAGAAAGAGAAAGAGGGTGAAGGAAGAGAGAGAGATAGAAAATGAGAGAGAGATAAAGGGAGAGTTAGAAAGTGAGAGAGACAGAGAAAGTGAGGGAGAGACAGAGAGAGAGAGAGAGAGAGAGACAGAAAGGGAGAGAAAGGGAGTAGAGGAAGAGAGAGCGACAAAGAGAAGAGAAAGAGGAGCCAGAGAGAGAGAACACGAGAGTTGGCAGGGAACAAGAGGAAGAGAGAGAGAAACAAACAGAGGAGAGAAGAAGAGAGAGAGAGAAAGAGAGTGAAGGAAGAGAGAGAGAGAGAAAGAGAAAAAAGAGAGAAAGGGAGTGGAGGAATAGAGAGAGAGAGAGACAGAGAGAGAGAGAAATAGAAAGGAAGAGAGACAGAGAGAGAGAAACAGAGTGAAGGAATAGTGAGAGAAAGAGGGAGCAAGAGAGAGAGAAAGAGAAAGGGCGAGGAGGAACAGAAAGAGAGAAAGAGTGATAGAAAGCAAGAGAGAGAAAGGGAGTGAAAGAAGAGACAGAGAAAGAAAGATAGAAAGAGAGAGAGTTGTTATCTAATAAGCCTGGATTTGGGGGAGGAAGAGAGAAGAGAAACAAACAGAGAAGGGAAGAAGAGAGAGAGATAGACAAATAGATAGATAGATAGATAGATAGATAGATAGATAGATAGATAGATAGATAGACAGATAGATAGATAGATAGATAGATAGATAGATAGATAGATAGATAGATAGATAGATAGATAGATAGATAGATAGATAGATAGATAGATAGATAGACAGACAGACAGACAGATAGATAGATAGATAGAGGGAAAGAGAGACACACACAGACAGAGAGAGCATTAGTCTGTACCTGGTAGGCCTGCATGGTGGGGTACTGCAGCAACATGCCCTGGATGGGGGCAGGGGCCATATTGCTTTGTTGGGGGGCAGGTACAGACAGACCGGGGCTGGACTGGACCAGGGGAGTGTGGAACCCGGAGCCCTGGGCCGGCAGCATGGACTGGTGCACTGTGGGAAATCACAAAAATACACATTAAAAACACATTAAAAACACCGACATGGACGGGTTTTTTAGTAGATTTAGTAGATTTGAATAGTGTAAATAAATTTTTTTTATGTCCAAGCAAGAATGAAATAAAAGATGTAATTATTTATTTTATTCTATATTTTTAATCAATTTTACCAATAATAATGACAATGTTAGAATTCTAGTTAGTACAGAATTCACAATTTTAAGAGTATTTTATTTTTTGTTACATACGACATGATTTTTATAAGCAGCTCTTGAAGTCAAAATAAGTCCGCTCGGTGCACTTAAAAAGAGTTTTATTGTCCGAAATCAGGAAGTGCAAATTGGCATGCTAGCTTTACTGTGGCTGTAAACTCTGCACTGATTTCTGAGAGTCCTGAAAAACTCTTATAAACTCTGAAACTTTGAACCACTGCAAATTGAACAAGCTTTTTCATGTTTTTAAGACAGTAAAAATCGTTTTTTTTCCATGGGGATGTTATTTCTTTGTCTGGAACGTTTCGCAGTACGGCATTAAATCTTTCTATCTTCACAGAGACCAAACCAGACCAAGTTACAGGTCAGATCTGTGGAGAGGCGACCCCGCTCACAGTCAGAACGCCTGTTTTTTAAGGTATTTTTGAGCTATAAAACCACCTGTAATTGAATAAATGTAAAGTAAAGCTGGTTAATGTCACACTGTGGGACATTCCAGGCAGAGCAATGACGTATCCATAGAAACAAGCAGGTGACGGACCTGAAATGTTCCACAGTGCACCTTTAAATAACCATTATAGTCAGTATTCCTCACGAAACAGAGCTAACAGAGAGGACGGAGTGGCAGTGGGAGGGGGGAGTCCAGCTGTTTTCACTGAACGGGTTTGAGCCACTCGAAATAAACGAGAACGTCGATATATTTGATTTTCCTCGCGGCGGATTCTTGAACCTGTGACCCGCGCGACTCAGAGTCTCCGTCGGAAAAACAAAGATCTTATAATGAGCGATTAGGCCCAGTGTAAACAGGGAATGAGCGAGAAAAACGACACCAAGTCGTGTGATACGACCAAAAAGCTCTGCAATAGTTGGGAAATACTAGAATTAAAGGGGTATTGTGTAATTTTTCTGCATGGTGGAGGCTCTGCTGCCATCTTATTTTGACGGAAATGTTGTTTTGAATGTTCCAGAGTAGATTTAGACTTTATTGATCCACAAGGAGACTTATTTGGACACAGGCGCTCACACATCACAATATATTATAATAACAAAGAGTAAAAAAAAAAAATGGTAATAAATTCTAAATAAGCAACAAAAAAGAGCAAGAGACAGGTGTCAAATAAGGTGTAATTATATAAATGTAATTGAACAAAAAAGTGTAAAATAAAATAGAGAAATTAGTGATAAAAAAAATAGAAAAACGCAGCTTTATACAAGAGGTCGCAGGAAAACCGGGGAAAAATGATCCATCCATCCATCCATCTTCTCCCGCTTAATCCGGCTGGGTCGTGGGGGCAGCTTGCTGCCCAATACTCATAGCACCTGACCCCCCCTATGAACCCCTCTGCAGGTGGTGAGCCCACAGGAGGGGGAAAAATGATGAGGCGTGAAAAGTCTTTTTAGCAATAAGAAAAACGCTTGTAAATAAATCTGTAAAAAATAAGTTCTGTTATTTTAATGCTATACTGTGAAATATTTCTGACAAAGGAGCAACAAATCCAAAATAACCTTGTGTATCTTTGTTATTCTGCCAATTCTTGTATTTTAAAGGTCCCATAGTGCGATAAATTGACTCTTGTTGTTGTTATTGTGTTTTGTTTCATTCCCACACGTTTGAGTAACACTTTATTATTAGTTTGTCTACATCTGTAAAGCTCAAAATGCTCTGTTCAGTTGTTAACATCTCCTTTTTACCTTTATTTCAGTGAAATTTGGCAGTTCCAGAGCTGAAATCAACCAAATTATTGTAGTGAAAGTGTATTTATGTAGTTTAAAAACACAGTGGAGCACTTCCTGTATTACCACATGACATCACAAGGTGGAACAGAGTGTTTTCTGTTTAAGAGAAGAACTAAATATGCCTAAATACGCAGGGGTTGTGTGTTAAACATGTGTAAATGAAACAAAAACACAGCTCCAGGTCTGTTTGTGACGAGGAAACAGTTTAAGGTTAATAAAGTCGACGTTAAACTTTAAAGTCCCCGCTGGGCGATTCGTCCTCTGCATTTGGCCCATCGCTCAGTGCTGAAAACGGGACACATCTCGGCTGGATTACTCTGGTGCTTTAGAGGCGAAAACAAAGTGATTCGTCCATTTTGTGGCAGGAGTAAAATGGCGGCGGTGGGTCCGGGCTGGGGACGTCTAGAGTCTTAAATGTCAAGGTGAAAAAGAGACATTTGGAAACCGAGTCCCTCCTGAAAACACCGAGAGGACGAGAGGAGACGGGCTATTGTTCAGGTGTCTGAGGAGAGAGGGATGGAGGAAGGAGAGAGGGATGGAGGGAGGAAGAAAGAGAGAGGGGGTAGGAGAGAGAAACAGAGAGAGAGAGAGACAAGGAGAGAGTCTATGGACCGTCGACTTCGAAGAGGAGAAAAAGAGGGAGAGATGAGAGAAAGATGAGAGACAGAGGGAGAGAGGGGTGAAAGGGAGACAGAGAGGGATGAGAGAAAAAGGAAGGAATAGAGAAAGCGAGAGAGAGAGAGACAGAGAGAGGGGATGAGAGAGAGACAATCAGAAAGAGCGAGAGAGAAAGTGAGGGGGAGAGAAGAGAGGGAATGGGGGAGATGAGAGAGAGAGACAGAAAGAGAGGAAGGGAGAGAAAGAAGGAGGTGAAAGAGAGAGGAAGAGGGATGAGAGAAAAATGAAGGGAGAGAGAAACAGAGACAGAGAGGGGGATAGAGGGATGATAGAGAGAAATAGAGGGGAGAGGGATATGAGAGAGAAAGAGGGGGGGTGAGAGAGATGAAGAGAGAGAGACATACAGACAGATAGAGAGGTAGAGAGAGAGGGGGGAGACAAGAGAGAAAGACAGGAAGAGAGGGAGGGAGAGAAAGGAGGGGGGAGAGAGATGAGAGACAGGCAGAGAGGTGAAAGAGAGAAGAAGAGGGATGAGAGAAGAAGGAAGGCAGAGAGAAAGTGATAGACATACAGAGAGAGAAAGAGTGAGGGGAAAGAAGATAGAGAGAGAAAAAGAGAGAGACAGTGAGCAGAAGAGAGCGGGGGAGGAAGAGAGGGAGAAAGAGTGGTAAAAGAGAGAGGAAGAGGGATGAGAGGGAGAGAGAGATGAGAGAAAGGAAGAGAGGGAGAAAAAGAGACAGACAGAGGGAGAGAGGAAGAGAGGGAGAGACATGAGACAGATGGAGAGAGAGGTGAAAGAAAGATGAAGAGGAATGAAAGAAAAAGGAAGGGAGTGAGAAAGTGAGCGACAGGCAGAGAGAGAGAGAGAGTGGGAGAGAAAGAGAGAGACAGAGAGAGGAAGAGAGTGAGGGAGGGAGAGAGGGAGAAAGAGGGATGAGGGAGAAAGGGTAATAGAGAAAGTGCGAAAGGGAGGGGAATAGTGGTGAAAGAGAGAGGAAGAGGGATGAGAGAAAAAATAAGGGAGAGAAAAACGAGACAGAGAGGGGGAGAGAGGAATGAGAGGGAGGAATGAGAAAGAAAGAGATGAGAGAGAGGAAGAGAGACAAACAGACAGAGGGAGAGAAAGAAGGAGGGAAAGAGTGAGAGAGAGGGATGAGAAACAGAGAAAGAAAGAGAAAGTGAGGGAGACGGGGAGAGAGAAAAAAGGGAAAAGAGATGAGAGAGAGCAGGAGGAGAGACAGAGAGAGAAGAGAGGGGAAGAGAAGAAAGAGGAAGGAAGAGAGAAAAAAGGAGGGAGGGAGAGATGAGAGAAGGGACTGAGAGAAAAAGAGAGAAGGAGAAAGAGAATAATGAATAAATGTTCTGTTTTTACACAGCGGGAGGCACTGAACAGCCATGAAATCAGTGAAAAATCCAAACTGGGGGTCAGAATATAAACTGTTTTCTATGTTTTCCAGATTTTTTAACATGACGACGCCGTTCTCCATTTTTATGAAGCAGCTCGCAGACAGAAAAGTTACACAGTGCAGCTTTAATCAGGCCAGGTTTATCTATCCGTTAACCACGAAGCCAGATTATTTATAGTTTAGTCCTTTTGGTAATGTACGTACGTTATATTCGACCAATTTAAATTAAAAATAGTTTCTTTAGAATCTCATATCTCTGTTTTTTGTTTTCTTTTTTTTGTACTTTGCTGTTGTAGCACTTCAATATCCCCAAAAAACAAGAAAAAAAGGACATTTTATCTACAAAAATGCCCTAAAGTTAGGTTAAAATTTCTTATTTGAACAACTTGTTTTTCGAATGCAGTTTAGTGAGTACTCAGTGTATTTTGTTTCTAAATGTGCTCATAATGTGTAAAATTCCTGGTGAAGCTTTAATATCTCCATGGCAACAGGCAGACGACGACCAAAACGTTGCATAACGAACATTTAAGAAGCCAGTATCTGTGTTAAAGGACTCGAAATGACGCTTTGAGCTTTTAAATCCAGCCAAATCCTGCGTTTCCTCCGTTACCGACGCCATTTCGACGACTTCCTCAACAGTGGAACGTTTTGTAATTAATTGCCGCGATCTCCCCGTCTGAAACCCGCGGATAAGAATAGATTCATTATGCAAAGAAGCCAAATGACGCCATCGCCTCATCTCCATGTTCAATTAGAAAGTCAGGACAGAAATACTCCCCTTTTGTTCCCGTCGCAACCGCGGAGTCAGTGGGATATCAAAACAGAAATCTCATTCCCACTACGGAAGACGATTTCAGGAATTTCTTTACACGGACAATAATGGTTTCGCTCTCAGGGTAATAACGGGACCGGGGCTCAGCTGACCTCTGTGTCTCTGAAGAGGAGGAGATGAGGAAGAGCGCAGGTTACGACTAATTAAATTCTCTTCTGGGGAAAAAGATGCAGCTCGCCACCACTAAACTCATTTTTGCTGTGTGAACGATGTTATTTTATCGCACAAAAACAATATCACTATCAATATTTGAGCGCAAAATCTCACTGTTTCTGTCTATTTCTGTCTAATCTCATTATTTGCAATCTTTTTTTGTTTCCTTTGTTATAGAAAATATTGACAAAACCGGTTTAATTTAATCAATTTTTACAATATTTTAGATACAAGATTACAAGGTGCACTGTGGGATTCATCTTTTTTATTATTTTTGTTTATTTTAGTAGTTTATTTGTTCATTTTGCAGCAAAACAAAACAAACTATAACCCCATGGATCATGACTGAAAGGGTTTAGGCTGAAGTAAAAAGTGCTTATAACCTATTAAACCATGACAGAATTCCAAGAAAGAAAAGCAGCGTATAAACAGCGAGTTTAGTTTAGCTTAGTTTAGTTTATTACTTATTTCTCAGGGACAATGTACAAAAACATTAATCTCACAAGGAGAAGAGATGCTTTGGACCAGATTTAGCTAAAGCTACTTTCCATCTGCAGTCCCCGGGCGAGTTTGCACAACAGGAAAACAAATCACAACAAAATTACCATTAGCTCATCTATAAAAATACTTATTTCTATTCCTATTTCATATAAATATACATTTACTAAAAGCGTTACTATACCCAAATTGATCAATATTAAGAATACTCAATACAAATACACAGCGAGCAATACACAATTTAAAGTAAACACAGCGTTAGGGACAATGTTTGCACAGCTGATTATTGAGAAAAAGTTTGCAAATCTACAGGCACTTTCAGACGGTCAGGAGCTGGTTCCACTGTTTGATGGTTGTGAATGAAAAGGCTGATTGTGCAAAGGCAGAGCATCGATTTTTAGAGAAGTGAACCTAGTTTGCGTTTACGTTTTCACTTGCGGATTACTGTATATATAAGAGACAAAATATAAATTAAAACAAACTAAATTTAATGCATAACTCATTCATTCCAGAGCTCAATAGCTTTCAAAACATAATGCTTTATAATCTTCTTTTTTAAGTCTTCTACAGTGTTAGACTTTCGTATTTTTCTGACTATAAGTCGCACTTTTTTTTCAGGGTTTTGGTGGTGCGACTTATACTCAGGAGCGACTTATATGTTCAATTTTGCACAATGACAGTCCATAGACCAAATATATGAATCGTATATATATGAATTAAAAATGAAAAAAAAAAAAAATCGTTATCTGTTCTTTCATTTTGGTTTTAGAGACAAATAATATAGAAAAGAGTTGTTTATTCATTTCCTTATTTTTTGGTTCCATATTGGAAAAACGAACGAATGAATGATACACGGATTGTTCTCTACTGGGTTGTTTTTATTACTATAACTTCTATAACTTTCCTTTCAAGATGAAATGTTGGTTCTTGGTCTCTGATATTATAAAATAAATTGCGACTTAAACATTTTTTTTTCTTCTTCATTATGCACTTTTTGTCTGGTGCAACTTATACTCTGAAAAATATGGTACTTTTTTTAAAGAATTTATTTATCTCAAGGGAGACAACTACAAGCGACATTACAGGTCAGATCTGTGGAGAGGCATCACTATTCACAGAGAGAATTATTATTTGTTGAGCAATAGAAACACCCGTGATGAATAAATCTTAGAAATGTTTAATGTCATATATATCAGACAAAGCAATAACATCTCCATGGAGAAAGCTGCGCAACGCACCTTTAAGGTATTTAAGATGAGCTGCCAAAAAGATTAAGCTATAAACACTTAAATCTATCAGAAAATGACTTAAAAGTAGTGAAATTATCTTTAAGCTGCCTGGACAGATCATTTGACTTGACAAGTTATCTTAAAATAAACTCCCTCTAGACAAGAATGAAGCAGCCTCAGAACTAGTAAGTAGATCATAAATCTGAAAACAAGACGAATAACCTGATATAAGTTTTAAAATCTTGGCCAGATCAGATAAATTCGCAGCGTGCAGATGATTTATTTACTGCTTTTGCTGATGTTATTTACGTGACAGATCGTTTTAACCACTTCTAACCGTTTCGTAGCCGCAGAAACCCAGGATTCGCCGAGGTGAAGAGTGAGGAGCTGGAAAAGAGACCGGTTCACTGTGAGATTCTTAGAGGCCTCTCAGACAGCGTCCCGGCCCCGTGTCCCGAACCTCAGCGTCCAACAAAACAAAATACACTCCGCACATGCTAACAGCGCACTTCCTGTAAGAGTTAAAGCCACTGTACTTGATTTTTTCTGCCTTAAAACCATGAAAAACAGGTATTCCTCACTTACCTTATGCATTCAGAGCATTTTAAGTTGAGTTTATAAGTGTTTTTCGCAACTTTCAGAGACCAGAACCGAGTTTTGACGTCATTGTATTGCTAACAACAACAACTAGCAGGCTAACTTGCACTTCCTGATCATTTATTTTGATGCAGACCGTATCTCAAGAGCTGCTTATATGGTATGCCGTATACATGTAACAGAAAACTGCTCTTAAAATTGTGAATTCTTTTAAAAGCTTCTCGACTCCTTGCCGTCACCTTTGCGATTTACGAGTTCAAAATCGTAATTAATTAACGGTAAAAATGGTAAAATGTAACAAATAAATACATAATTATATTTTTTCAACCGGAATTATTCATAGCGGTGAGTTTTCACGCATTTTTCACAACTTTCAGCAGCCAGAGCAGAGTTTTGCTGCGACTGTAACGCTAAAACTCCCAAAAAACTAGCATGCCAACAGCGCACTTCCTGATTCTCGTACAAAGAACCGCTTAATAATTACATGTATACGTCACGCAGTTTATGTCAAACAGTCTAAACCAGTGTGCATGAAGCAAAACGGACAAAAACACCAAAACGTAAACTGCTGCTACTGTCCGCGGCGTTCAGACTGATGAGAAAACCACAGGGCCGTTACCGTGGCGATTAATAATTTAAGACTAAATATTGTATCTTCTGAAAGAGCGGGGTGGAAAAAGGCCTCAAAACAGAAGCAGACACCCTTGAATTTGGAGCGAGGCAGAGGGAGAGAAAACCCGAGAGGAGATAATTATTTTCTCACCTGAACTGTCTTTTGAGAAACTGTCGGTTCTAAGAGCTGCACCTGCTGCGTGACATCTGTGATCCGTCTTTGGGCTTTGATAACGAAATCCGATTAGACCCGACGCATTTTTTCTCACTGTACAAACCTGCCCGCATATTATAGCTGCGTTTTTTTCTCATGAGCAAAAAACTATTTACACTTTTTGGTTGGTTTTGTGGTTAAATAAAAAGCATTTTCTCATTAAGCTTCACAGATTTGGACATTTTAATGATCCTATATTACGCAGAATTGACTCTTGTCCGCTTTAAGTCATATTATAATGTTGTTACCTCTTCAAAAACACACTTTAAGTAGTGTTTTGTCTCATTCGCACATGTTTGAGTCATTATTTATTATTAATCTGTGTACTGGTTCACCAAGACACACAAGAGAACAACCAGGAAGTACATTTTATTTTTTATTTTCTGTTTTATTTAGAGCTCTGTTTGTGAAAGTTGTGTCTGTCGTGCCCCTTTATTATCTGTTTATAAATAATCTAACTCAAATCATGAAGTAAAGCGTCTAAATTATGACACAAAGTCGAAGTTATTTCAGGATTTATTGATTATTATGTGTTATTTGGTGGTAGTTTTTAAGTTAACAGCTACTTTTTAGCTCTGCGCATGGGATTTTTGAAGCTAAATTTAGGTAGAAATGCAAGATAGAAGATTTTAATACCATACTGTGTAACATTCAAGGTAAAAAGAAGGTGCACGTGCCAAAACCTTACCTCAGAAAAGCTACACAGTGAACCTTTAAGAAGCCAAAAGTCCTTCAAACACAAATAGTTTATAGTAGAAAATGAACGCTCCAACTAACTACGTATATAATTTTGTACTGATACTTTGCAGTGGCATCGCGCTAAGGGGGTGCTCTACGTGTACGTCAACGCTGAAATTAATTCAGCAGTTGCCATGGAGACGCAACGCATGCATTGAACAAAACAAACAAAAGCCAAAACTTAGATTAAAGTCTAATTCGAGCCGCAGCGCCGGAGCAGACAGAGAAGTGCCTTCAGTTAGCATCACAAAACCCCAGGGAACGTTGAGGGCATCTCAGCGCAAAGTATCGGCGTGTACATTTTAGATCAGATGCCCTTCCATACACTCAAACTTCGCCTTTAAAACTTTCTTGTAGAACTTGGAAAGGCTCGACAACAGAACTAGACTCATTATGCGAGAAAAACCAAATCACCACCTTCACCTTTCCTTCCCTATGTATGTTTAAAATTAATTCACGAGTGGAAAATGTGGAATAACAGAGGGAGCGCGGCCACTTTCTCTCCACTTTTTCCGTAAAAATAATTGCTGTCCTTTGGCTTTGTAGGGCGGCTTCATTTGTCCGATGTCTCAGGCCCCAGCAGGGAGCGTAACATTTGGAGACTGCACTAGACAAAATGGTACTTCAGAAATACGTCTGCGCCTGTGTGTGTGTGTGTGTGTGTGTGCGAACGCGAGCTAAAAGAACTCCTGCGGTGACGGGGAAAAACAAAACTGGAATAATCAAGTCGATGGTTCCCGCGGAGACGTATGGAAAGTCGTAAAAACAAACAAAAGCGTAGAAAAGAAAGAGAGAAAAAAGGGAGAAGAGACGACGATCGCGCGGCGCTGTTCGCATATGTCGCGTTCTTTGGCGTAACTCCCTTTATGTTAAGCTCAATTGACTCGCGTTTTGTTTCATTCACACGTGTTTGAGTCGTTTACAGCGGGCTCCTTGGTGACACAAAGCTAAAGCCAAACTGTGGAACATTTTCAAAACCTGGTGTTCAACCCAACAGTATTAGGGCAGCAGGAAATGTATTATAACTTATATATTATGACTATTATGACATCTTTTTCTACTGTTTTCTTAAATATTCTGTTAATTTAAAGCTGCATTGTGTAACTTAACCTGCTTGTTTCTATGGAGATGTCGTGAATGTTCCACAATATGACATTAACAGCTCTACTTTAAGTTTATTCAATTACAGGTGGTTTTATAGCTCAAAAATACCTAAAAAAACAGATGTTCTGGCTGTAAGTGGGTCGCCTCTACACAGACCTGACCTGTAACTTGGTCTGGTTTAATGCCATACTGTGTAACCTTCCAGTCAAAGCATGGAGAAAAGCATTTGACAGACCCTCCACCAGAAAAACTACACAACGCACCTTCAAATCTAAAATAAAACGCAAAATAACCTACAGTTTTGTTTGCTTTTTTAAATTCTATGCTAATATTGGACTAAATATCCGTCTCTCTTTCAACTATCGAGTCAACAGCATCAATAATTAAAAGCCCGATCCATAATTTAACAGTGGAGGACGTAAGCGCATGGGCCGGGGCGGGGGTAGTACCTTGTTGCGGGGGCAGGTTCTGGGTCTGGGTGCAGTTGTAGGGGTTGACAGCGGGGGGGCGGTAGTGAGGCTGCTGCTGCTGCGGGTGCGTCTGCTGCTGCTGTTGGGTCGCACAGTGTGGGTGGTGCACTGAGGAGCAGTAACACGCCGAGACCTGGGAAAAGGCGATGAAAACATATATATATATCACTTTATTTCAATAGAGAGACAATTATTACTGATTCGTTTTTGTAGTTTTGTAGATTAGTTGTTGTGGAGAGTTTGCTACCTGCTTGTTATTACTGTCAGTATATATTTTACGCAGATTTGTTGACAATTATTATCTGTATTTTATCTTCTAAGTCTTATTTTTAGTATTTATTAAATAATTCAGGTTGAACTTGCAATGCCTTGGTAGAGGTCTGGGTCAATTAAAGTCTCTGTACCTCATCTTTACTGTCTTAAAACGTAAAAAACTGAATTATATTGATCATATAGATACTGTTAATGTTTGTTTGAGCTGCTACTAATAACCACTATTACTGGTATCGGGTATTGAATATTGGCAGTGATATCGAAAGTTTTCATGGATCTTGGACCTTTTTGACAAACTTTGGACTAAACGGGGCTCAAACGCTGGACATGATGTGTCGTAACATTATTTAAATTAACTTTTTTTAACATAAGATGCTTTTTGTCTAATCTGTTCACTCTCTGTCGTGTTCAATGTGGTGTGTTAACTAGGTTTATCTTTTCAGAAATGCTAAAATAAATAAAATATATTTTAAAAATTGCTCAGAAAACAGTTCTAAGATATTGGTTCAGCCAGTATTTCATTTTTGGGTTATAAACTGGTGTAATAAGGTCATTTACTGGCCCCAAATTTCTTAAAGTAAAATGTCAAAATGTAATATTGAACTTGCATTTTTTCATAGCTGTTCTGTAGTTACTTTAAAGGATTTCATAATTATTTATTTTTAATTCATTTTTAAAAATAACTTTTAGCTTTATGCATTTTAACACATTTTATTTATTGTTTTTATTTATGATTTACTGTCTTTTATTGTATTAATCTGTCTGTGCAGCACTTTGGAAACTGTCATGTTTATAAAATGTGCTATAGAAATAAAATGCACTGGATAAATAACAATTACAAAATACATTTGGACCAGTTTTTAATATTCGCTGTTTGTTTTACCAGTGTCTGCACCGGTATCGTTTGATGATATCGACATCGGTATCGGAATAAAACGCTGGATTGGTGCAGCCCAAACTAACATTACTTCTCTCATCAATACTCTTGTCTTTTATTAGTTTTATTAGTTTATAATTGACGACTACTACTGCTACTACTACGAGTACTACTACGTCATATTGATTAGTAGCAGATCTTGTCCACCAATGTCCAAAGAAAATTTACAAAGAGAAAATCATTATAATTTGAAAAGTCTTTAAAAATCTTTTAAAAACCCAGGTTCAGAACATCATCAAGAACATGGGAAAAATGTGTTTCAGTCAAATGTTTCAGCTTATGTAACAGTTTAAATGAAAAAATCAATGCTTCAACATCTATTCAAGTGTTTAAAAGAAATGTCAAATATGATGCTGGAAAGTATGACGCACAAACTGTCCTTTTGGGTTAATTAGTACTTAATATTGTGTATGTCACGTAAATAAGCTGCTCATGAATGTAGTTTTGGGTGAGCAGATTTTCTAAATCAAAAACTGGGACACCCTGGTTTTGGGCGATTGGTAATAATAAAAAATTGTGAAACAAGTGCATAATTAAGGAAAATTGCACTCGGCCCATTCAAGACGAACATGTGAGTCATTATAGTCACATTTTCTTTGTGTTTTGGTTGTTTTTAAGCAGCTTTTCTCTATTTTACCAAAAAAAAATGACAATTTATGCCTCTCTTTACTGTTGGCAGGGATCAGATTGGTCAAAAATAGGGACATTTAGGGACATTTCTCATATGAAACCAGGACAAATCAGTGGTTCTGGATAAATCTGCTGGGACAGGGGACACAGGGCTCAAAACTGGGACTGTCCCGAGTAAATAGGGACATTTAGGTCATCCTAATGTAGTTGAAACTGCTGAAGTGTGAGAAATGTTTTACTTTGTGTGAAAAGGGAGCAGATATTACACGTTTATACTTCTTTTCTGCCCCTTTTTACTCAGATTGATGCACGAACAGAACTATTTTGTATTAATCGTTCATGAATGAATCAAATAAAACAAATTAAAATGAATAAGGGTCATATATTGATGCCCGTACCTGCTGCATGGGCTGTTGGATGTACGTGTGCTGCTGGAGCAGGGGCTGGTTGAGCATCGCCCCGGAGAAGGGCCCTGGCGCCGGGGTGGGGGTGTTGGCGTAGCCCTGGTTGTGCCCAGAGGTGTGGAGGGGCAGAGACTGTGCGCCCATCATGCCCCCGTGTCCGGCGGAGGGCCCGGTCACCATGTAACTGGTCATCTGCTGAGGTGGCGCCCCCTGCAGGAGCATGTGTGGCGGCGCGTGGTGGTGGTGGTACATGGCGGGGTAGTAGCGGGGGTCCGGGGCAGGAGGGTTGGGGTCACTCTGTCCGGGCTGAGAGAGGCTCATCTGATTGAACTGGGCGTTGAGAGCTTCAGGCTAAAGATGAGGAAAAGAAGAAAATTGAAACGGTTAGAAAAATTTAGACTCTTTTTGAAAGTTATTTGCCAAAAATACAAAAAAAAACATTAGTCTCAAAGCTAACACTCACTTTTATTAAAATCTTAAAATATAAATAAAATAAACCTATTAAAATTACAAATGGATTCAAATCAAGACTACTGGATTGTTTTTATGTGCAAAACAGTTAAGTTTTGTGATTTTTGTGTTTTAATATGTATTATGAGGCAAAATTAGCATTAGCGTTAGCACTGAGACACAAACATCTCTCTTTCTAAACACACAAGCATCCGCCGCTTATCTTATTTCTACTTTTTCACATGTTTTCAGTAACCTCCACCCACAGCTCCCTGTTCACTGCCTTGTCTTTAAATATTTATTCATTTTTGACGTGACTCAGCAGTAAAAACCCACACAGAGCTAAAACTGGGCAGGAAGTAGTGACGCTAACAGTGAGGTTGCTGCGCTATTGTGCACAGTTTGGTTGTTTGGTTATAATTGAATAAAGAAGGTGGTAGAAGGTAATGCTTATTTCTATTTTGCGAGGACATTTTCTAAAATACATTCTGAACTAAACTGAAGACTTCTAAATAGAGAAAATGTACAAATAAAGCGCATTGTGTGTGTAATATTGTCTGTGTTAGCCTTTGTTAGCTTAGCAGCCTGTTTCAATCACTCACATTTACATTCTTCTGATTGGGTTTCAGAACGACAGAAAAGTAGGACCGTTGCCGTAGCGATTAACAAGGTAAGATGTATTTTTTTTACTTATTTTTTTTGCCAAAATGCTGTAACTTAAAGAGAATTCATTCATAAATTGTATTTAGGGTGATCAGATAGTCCCAGTTTTGAGCCCTGTGTCCCCTGTTCCAGCAGATTTATTAAAAACCACTGATTTGTCCCAGTTTTAAACAAAAAATGTCCCTATTTTTGAATAATTTTATTCCCACCAACAGTAAAGAGAGGCATAAACTGTCATTTGTTTCGGTAAAACACAGAAAAGCTGCTTAAAAACGATCAAAACACAAAGAAAATGTGGTTATACTGACTCACATTAGTGTCAAGTGCAGAACAATTTTTGTTAATTACGCACTTGTTTCACAGTTTTATTATTACCCACCAACCCAAACCAGGGATGTCGCAGTTTTAACCAAAAATGTCCAAAATGTCCCTATTTTTGACCAAAACTGTCATTTGTTTCAGTAAAATACAGAAAAGCTGCTTAAAAATTACCAAAACACCAAAGAAAATGTGACTATACAGACTCATTGAGTGCATAACAATTTTCCTTACGTACTAGTTTTACAATTTTATTATTACCCACCACCCAAAATCGAAAGTGTCCCAGTTTTTGCCAGGTTTTGGTCGCCCTGATTGTCTTACGCTCGGTTTAATGCAGCCGAGCTTCTGTTAGAATACACTACAAATACTTGAAGGACTATCTGGCTTAAAGTGGCTAAGATAATGACTTTTAATTAACCTCTTCCTCCGTTTGTGAAAGTACGGCGTGTAGGGAAGGATCAGGGTTTAATAGGGATTAAACAGCTAATAAATTAAAAACATCAGCTCGTGTCATTATGAACACAGACTGGTACAAGGCCAGCGATCAACATCCCCATAGGTCACAATGTATTTTCATTTGTTAGAGTGCTCACAGAACCCACAATCGATACAGCCGAACCACCAGGGGGCGATGTGATGGTCCCGCTCAAGATAAATTGCTAAAGTGCTAAATCAAAGGTTGCATTGACTTTTACTTGAAGGTGTAAACAACAAACACCCCTAATCCAGGTCTGACCCAGGAGACGGAGTTACCGCAGAGTTGGAAAGAGGATTGGAAAATTTGAAAATAAAAGTGCAGTTTCGTGGCTAATAAAGTGCTCAGTTGCAACTTACTACAGCCAAATTTGTAGGGAGTATTATACTTCTACTAACACATCACATATTTAGATCACCCTGTTGCCTTTTATTGTTTTGAAAATGCTAGATTCGCTGAAAACAACATATTAACACGTTTTATAAGTTTGAGTTTTGTCATTTCGAGCCTCAATCTCTTTTTGCTCTCCGCGCTAAGTCACTCCCCCTTCAGAGCGCTATCATATCATATCGCATCATTGCTGTGTACAGTTTTGTCTCACGCTTTTGTATATTTATATTTGTAAATTTAGGCTTGTGGGCAGAGTATTGGACAGATTTCTTACAGCTAATAGTAAATAGAGCCCGGGAGAGATCACTAAATTACTCAAACATGCATGAATGACATTTAAAACCTCTTCAGGCATGTTTCTGATGATAAAATAATGCTATAACATGGTAAAAAGATCAAAAAATGCTACTCGGAGTACTACTTTGTCACTTTTTAATGCAATTTTGACGCATTTTTAGATCACAAAACTATAAAACTCGATCAATTATAAAGTTTAAAAGTGAATTTAGTCATTTTAAATCACAATCTGCACATTTTCTTAAAGATCCACTGTGTAACGTTTCTGGTGGAGGGTCTAGAATGTTCCATGGTGTGACTTTAAACATATCCATTGCTCAAAAATACAATAATTCCTTCCGCGAACAGGCGCGACTCTCCACAGATCCAAACTGTAATGTAGTGTAGTGCTATAACATGCTTTTCTCTCCTCTGATAGTTTTAATCTTTACTGCGGAACATTCTGGACAAAGCGATAATGTTTCCATGGAGACGCACCACTAGAAATATTACGCAGTGCCTCTTTAATAAAAAATCTACTCCAAAAAAGCCAAATTACCTCAAAAATCTGCTCAAATACAGCAACGTGAGCATTTATAGTTGGTTAATTTTTGATTTCGAAAGAGCTGGACGCCATTTTGAGGTCATTTCCGACACGATTCGCGGATTAAAATAGCCGTTTTTGAACATGGATTATTCAAACGTTAACATCTGGTGCTCGCATGAAATACTAATGGCAGTTCGGGAGGCATAATTAGCCATGACGGTGGGTCTGCTCGCAAAAATCCAGGTCAGAAATGAGGTCAACGCGCCGCGCGATCTATATACGAAGAGAAAATTCAAACACACCTTTACAGCCATTAGTGAATAGTTAATACAGAATAATGGAGTTAGTTTAGCCTCACCCCAGACACTGCCCCAAGCTCTGAAATTTAAATGTGCTGCTGAGCTAATATTTAATGCCACACACCGGAGTATTACAGGCAAAGGAATGATGTTTCTATGGAGAGAAGCAGGCAGTAATCCCCTAGGACAAAAGTTACATAGCGCATCTTTAATTTTAACGCTTTTTCCTGCTGTTTTGAGTCGTGCTCACACTAAATATGATTTGATCTTTCTTTGAATCCGGTTTAGTCCTTGTGTAGATTTGGCCTGGTCCTGATCTAGTCCAGGTTTAGTCCCAGTGTAGACCTCAATGTGGTCTTGGTCCAGTCCAGATTTAGTCCCAGTTTAATCCTCGTTTAGTCCTGGTCTAGTCCAAGTTTATTCCTTGTGTAGATCTGATTTTTAGTCCTAGTTTTGTCTAGTCCTGGTCTAGTCTTGGACTAGTCTTGACTTAGTCTTGGACTAGTCTTGGACTTGGTTTGGACTCGTCTTGGTCTTGGTTTAGTCCTATTTTATTCCTAAATTGGTCTCGGTTTAGTCTTGTCTTGATCTAGTCATGGTCTAGTCTTGGTTTAGTCCTGGTTTAGTCCTGGTCTAAACCTGATCTAGCCTCGGTCTAGTCTTGGTTTAGTCCTTGTTTAGTCTCGGTTTAGTCTTGTTCTTGTCTTGATCTAGTCATGGTCTAGTCTTGGTTTAGTCTTGGTTTAGTCCTGGTCTAGTCTAGGTCTTGTCTTGGTCTAGTCCAGGTTTAATTACAGGCTTAGTCCTAGTTTAGTCCCAGTTTTTCTATGGTTTATGTCCCTGTGTGAACGCACCCTTCTCAGACACCCTTTTGAGCGCTTAAGACCGTTCAGAAGATTTACTTTAATTGTTAATTACCATGGCAACGGTCCTAATTACACAGTGGCTCAGGAACATTGGGTCAAAGTTGAATACCCAGTAATTGGTTTAAACGTTAACGAGACTAAAGCGTTAGACGGTGAGACAGTTAAACCACACACACACCACACAGAGACACGGACACAAAGGGTAAAAATCAGTTTGTACCACGGCGTATTGTTGGTTAGGAAACACAGGCAGGTACTGAGACGGAGCGAGAGAATAGGAGACCGCTGAGGACTGGACAGGATCAGACTGAAGAGGACAGAAGGGCTACGGAAGGACAGAGGACACAGGAGAGAGGCGACAAGGAGAGGAAGTTAGGAAGGAAGGACATGGATAAAAGCTGCAGAACGTACACAGCGTCTGAAGGGTTTAAGAAGACATAGTAAAACTGAAGCTGGAAGATGAAGTTCATATTAGGGCTAAACTAGGTCTGAACCAGGTCTAAACAAGGTCCAAACTTGGTTGAAATCGGGTCTGAACCAGGTCTGAACCGGGTCTGAACCAGGTCTAAACATGATTCAATGGGAGCCAGGGTCAGTCAGGTTTAGGTCAGTCTATGGATCTAAACCAGATTTGAATTATCTTTAAACCTGGTTTGAACTGAAGCAGATGCAACCAGGTCCAAACTAGGTCTAAACCTGGTGTAAACTAGGTCTAAACCTGGTCAAAAACCAGGTCTAAACTAGGTATAACCCCAGGTCTAAACCGGGTTTAAGCCAGGTCTAAACCAGGTCTAAACCAGGTCTAAACCAAGTCTAAACCAAGTCTAAACTAGGTCTGAACCCAGCTCTAAACTTAATCTAAACTCAGTCTAAACAAGATTTAAACCAAGTCTAAATCAGGCCTAAACCCAGGTCTAAACCAGGTCTAAATTAGGTCTAAATCCAGGTCTAAACCAAGGGCTAAACCAGGTTCAAACTAGATCTAAACACAGGTCTAAATCAGGTCTAAACCCAGGTCTAAACTACATCTAAACTAGGTCTAAAACAGGTCTTAACTAGGTCTAAACAAGGTCTAAACCAGGTCTAAACTAGGTCTAAACCCAGGTCTAAGCCAAGTCTAAACTAGGTCTCAATCAGGTCTAAATCCAGGTCTAAACCAGGTCTAAACTAGGTCTAAACCCAGGTCTAAACCAGGTCCAAACTAGGTCTAAACCAGGTCTAAACCAAATCTAAATTTGGTCTAAACCCAGGTCTAAACAGGTCTAAACCAGGTCTAAACTAGGTCTAAACCCAGGTCTAAAGCAGGTTAAAACTAGGTCTAAACCAGGTCTAAACTTGATTGAAACCAAGACTAAACTACACTACACCAGGACTCAATGACGTCTTAACATTGTAATCATCTGCGGTGTTAAATTAAGGCAGACAAAAACTATTATAAAATACGCTGATTTTGTGATGTAAGATAAATAATCTAAAATACAAAATAAAGCTCATAAAAAATACTAAGATGTGATTGAATATTTGAAGATTTTGGCTAATCATTTTTTCTCAAATTAAAAACAATAATCCCGGCTAAACCAATCAGAGCACTGCATACAGGCCTAAGTCCCGCCCCCTCACCTGAGAGTGCATGTGATTGGCTGCCTGTGGTTGGCCCTGGCTTTGGATTGGCTGCTGGGGATTCTTCTGCTGAGAGCTCCGGCCCATGTTCGGAGTGATCGTAGCCGGGTTGTACACCACAGCGCTGCCGTCGGGGTGAATAAACGGCTTCCCTGTTAAAAAATAAAGATAAAATAATCAAATATACATGAATAAGCGAGTAATTGTGAATAACGTGTAAATTAGACATGAAATTTTAGAGCAACTCCCAAGAGAATCCAAAAATTTGTTGTGTTTTTGCCGCAGTCTGGCCGTGTTTGAAGTTGAGCGCTGGCACTGAATATTTACACGTTTTACCCATCTGCTGGATCTGTTTTGATTAGCAGGGTCTGAGCGGAATACTTAATAAACTCAGTCCCGGTGATGTAAGCCGGTAATTTTTCTCAGGAGAACAAACACAGATGTAAAATAAAAAACAAAACATGACAGCAGTTTTAAAGAATGCAATAATAATGAATGATTAGAGAACTAACCAAAACTAAAACAGGTTAAAACAGGAATTTATAAAGGAAACCATCACTAAAATGTAGCTTTCAGCATTTAAAGGTGCATTATGGAACTTTTCTACAATCTCCATAAGCAGGTGATGCCTCTAGACCAAGCTACGGTCTAAACCCAGGTGTAAACTAGGTCTAAACCAGGTCTAAATTAAGACTAAACCCAGGTCTAAACCAGGTCTAAACCAGGTCTAAATTAAGACTAAACCCAGGTCTAAACCAGGTCTAAACTAGATATAAACTAGGTGTAAACTAGGTCTAAACCAGGCTTGAAACAGGTCTAAACCAGGTCTAAATCTAAACCCAGGTCTAAACCAGGTCTAAATCGGGTATACACTAGGTCTAAACCAGGTCTAAACCAGGTCTAAATCGGGTATAAACTAGGTCTAAACCCAGGTCTAAACCAGGTCGAAACCAGGTCTAAACCCAGGTATAAACTAGATCTAAACCCAGGTCTAAACAAGGTCTAAACCAGATCTAAACCCAGGTATAGACTAGGTCTAAACCCAGGTCTAAACAAGGTCTAAACCAGATCTAAACCAGGTCTAAACTAGGTCTAAATCCAGGTCTAAACCAGGTCTAAACAAGGTCTACACCCAAGTATAAACTAGGTCTAAACCGGGTCTAAACCAGGTCTAAAGCAGGTCTAAACCGCGTCTAAACCAGGTCTAAACCAGGTCTAAACCAGGTCTAAGCAGTTGGCTGATCCCCTCGTTGAACAAGGTTACACAATGCACCTTTAAATTAGGAAAAGCAAAACATTTTTACAGTTAAAAAAATAAAAATGGTCTGATTTGCAAATATCAAAAGCCTTTCATTCCGTTTAACACAAATACTAACAATAATTTTTCCATAAAAAAATAAAACAACGTAAAAGTAGAAGTATTTTAAAGACACATTGTGTAACTTTCCTTTTTCTTCTCACACTCTTTTTAGGCAATTTCTTCACAAAATGGTACATATATATACATGTTTTGGGATCATTATATCTGCCCAAAAGAGATGAAAATAACTGTGTAACCTGCTTGTTGCTATGGAGACGCCATTGCTCTGCCTGGAATGTTCCGCAGTATGACATTAAACAGCTCTACTTTAAATTTATTCAATTACAGGTGGTTTTACAGCTCAAAAACACCTAGAAAAACAGGTATTCTGGCTGTGAGTGGGGTCGTCTCTCCACAGATCTGACCTGACCCTCCACCAGAAAAGTTACACAATGCATCTTTAGAAAAACCAAGTCTAAAACACTGTGCTACCTGTGTGTGGGTTGACCAGGACGCTCCCAGGAGGAATCCCAGAGGCCTCCAGGGGTAAGATGTAGTAGTTCGGAGCTTCGTTGAGGGACGGCGGCTGTGGGGGGACGTTTTTGATCATTTCGTGGTGCCCGGCCGCCCTGGCGTCGTTGTTGGGGTGCATTGTGGGTGTGGAGGAGATCACGGGGCGAGAGGAGGGGGCAGGCGGGAGCTGGGGGCGGGACAGAGAGCTGGAGGAGGAGCCGACGCTACTGCAAGACTCCGAACCTGAAGGAAAGAGACAAAACGGAAAAGAGTTTTGATTTGGATTTGAATTTTCAGCGCAAAAATGAAATTAAAATTGCCTTCAGTATTTATTTAATGGGCATAAACCAAATAGAGTTTTTATTAGAGGTATTTAACAGGAATATAAGCCCCATTTCTTTCTCCAAACGACGTGCTTTTAATGACAGAGGATTGGCTAACCTCTCAGCTCAACTTGATTTGGTTCTGTTCTAGTCCTGGTGTGGTCCATGTTTAGTTCAGGTTTAGTCCAGTTTTGGTGTGGTGTTTACGCAGGTGGAACAATCAAAATGCAAGCCAACCCAGACCTAAACCAGGACTAAAAGAAAGACTCAGTCAGTTTTAAAAAGGATCAAGTGTGACGTAAACTAACCCAGGTCAAAACCAGGATTAATCAAGGTCTAAACCAGGACTAAATACCAGATCTAAAGTAAACTAGGTCTGAAACCTGGATTAAACAGGTCTAAACCAAGACTACATCACAGACTAGCCAACATTTGAACTAGAACTGAACCAGGAATGAACACAAATTTAACCCAGATCTAAACTAGAACTAAACCAGATCTAAACCAGGACTACATCTCGAATTAACCCAGAGCTAAACTAGGACTAAACCAGGACTACAGAACTACTATATGGATTAACCCAGCTGTAAACTGGGACTAAACCAGGTCTGACCCCAGATTTAACCCAGGCCTTAATAAAGTCTAAACCAGGACTAAACTGAGTTAGACTAAACCAGGATGAAACCAGGACTACATTCCAGACTAACCCAGGACTAAAGCAGGCCTGACCCCAGATTTAACCCAGATTTTAATGAGGTCTAAACCAGAACAAAACCAGGACTACATCCCAGTCTAACCTAGATCTAAAGTAGGACTAGACCAGGTTTTAACCCAGATTTAACAGAGGTCTTAACAAAGTCTAAACCAAAATGAAACCAGGACTACATCCCAGTCTAACACGGATCTAAACCAGGACTAAACCGGGACTAAACCAGGATTAAACTAGGTCTATATTCCAGACAAACCTAGATCTAAACTCGTCTAAACTAGGACTAAACCATGTCTGAACCCGGATTTAACCCAGGTCTTAACAAAGTCTAGTCTAAACCAGAATGAAACTAGGACTACATCCTAGTCTAATCCAGACCTAAACTAGGACTAAACCAGGTCTTAATCCAGCTCCAAACCAGATCCCTAACCCCGGCTCTAACCCCGTCTTAAAGCAGCTCTAAAGCAGGACCACCAGCCTCGGCCTCACCCCCAAACCCTCCGTACGCACAATGTGAAGTTATTAAAATATTTCGCTTGAATCAGCAGCTCTGGTTTCCTACATTTCCCAGAATGCCTTGTGGGCTCAGTGCATTAAGTTGTCAATTATAAGACGTGGGTGGAAGCGGTTGATAGTCATAATTAGAAGTGTTTTTCAAAAGGAGGCAATTTCACTGTTGTTCCTCTTGTTCATATTATATCATCTCGAGTGGCAGAGTCTAAAGCATCTCCTGGTTCGCCGTGTTGTTTTTCCTTTTTGAATAATTTCCAGATGTAATTAAAAACCGACATTTTTCTCTCGGGATTTGATTAAACATTTGTAATCGTCTATTAGTACGATTTAATGGGAAACAACAGCATCTATAAGGCGCGCTGGGTAAGTTTTGTGGTAATGGGTCTGTCTCCAGCTCGTCTAGAATGTTCCACAGTATGGCATTACGCTGTTTTAACTCCCTGGAGACAGCAGGTGGCGCCACAGGTCCGAGTTACGTGCCAGGTCTGCGGAGAGGCGAGCCCAAACACAGTAAGAACACACTTTTTTGAGTAAGACGGATGCTTTTAATGCCATATTTCTCCATGGATCTGACTTGTAACTTCGCCTGTCACCGTGGAGATTAATAAGTTTAATGCCGTAATGTGGGACAATCCAGGCAAAGCGATAAGATCTCCATGGAGACAAGCAGGAAGCAGAAAAGTTACACAGCACACCTTTAAAATAGATTTACAATATGAAAGGTTTTTAAAGGTGCGCTGCGTAGTTTTTCTCATACACAACCTGCTTTCTGCTTGTCTCCATGGAGATGAGAGTATCACTTTGCCTGGATTGTTCCACAGCATGGCATTAAACTTATGGATCTCCACGGAGACAAGCACCAGGCGAAGTTGCAAGCCAGATCCGTGGAGAAGACGACCGGTTTAACAATAAGAACAGTGGTTGTACAGTGTTTTAATACATTTCGCGCAATGATGAAAAGCGTGTTAGCTCACTAAAATGCCGTACTGTGGGACATTTCTGACCAAGCAATAACATCTCCATGGAGAAAAGCTGCACAGTGCAACTTTAACAATTAAAAAAACCTGAAAAAAATGTATCAATTTAAACCAAAATTTGAACCAAAATTGACCTTGGTACTGATCTTTTGTGAAAGAAATAGATCAAAACACAGTAATAATAGTAATATGGGCTCCTTGAGTTTAAATTACACCAAAACCAGTAAAACAGGGTCTAAACCAGTCAGTTAGTGCACCGTCAAAGGTCCGCGCCCCATATTTTGAGAACCAGTGCCCCATACGATGTCGTTCTAACAGATGGAGCATACTGTGAACGTAGATTACAATGTAAGCTGCCGGGTGCAAAGACGGAGGAGACGAGCGGCTTCTATCCCAAAGCTCAAAACACAAACTCAAAACTAGTAAAAAAAAAAAGGAAAAAACCTAAATCCTTCTTCTGTTCTTACTGCCGCTCGTAAAGTCAGAGATTGGCAAAATAATAAAACTGCCAAAAAAGAAAGATAGAGCGGGTAAGATGGCGCATAGAAAGTAGAATGTGTGGAGGAGCTAGAAATGACATCGGGACACATCGAATCTCAGGCCAATGTAATTTCCAGACAGACAAAATAGAGGTTTGTGCATTGGTGAGGGATTTGAAGTCCAATTTGTACTTCAAAATAATATTATTACTAAAGTAGAAGTAGCAGGTACACATTAAAGAAATATTCAGCCATTTTGTCAAACAATATATGCATTTTTACAGGGTTTTGAAGGACTAACCAAGGACTTTTAAACCAGGACTGAACCAGGACTCAAACTTGGATCCAACCTGGACTAAACCTTGGTCTAACCCAAGACCTAACCAGGACCAATACTTGACCAAGATTAATTTAGGAGGAAACCACTAAACCTGGGTCAAAACCAGTCGAAACCAAGAGAAACGTAAACGTACAAATGTTTTTCTCCATGGAGACGTTATTGCTTTGTCTGGAATGTTCCACAGTACGGCATTAAACCTTTCTATTTTCATGAAAACCAAACCAGACCAAGTTACAGGTCAGATCTGTGGAGAGGCGACCCCGCTCACAGTCAATTTGTTTGTTTTTGAGGTATTTTTGAGCTATAAAACCACCTGTAATTGAATAAATGTGTTAAAAATGATTCTCACAGACTCAATTTTACCATTTTATATGAGTCCAGTCTGTTCTAGAGTTAATTTAACATTTTTGGAAATGTTAATTAAGCAACACTAGACCAAAGTACCTGTTTAATGCCGAAATCAAGAGTTATATTCACATTTTGAGAGTAAACGGATAACACTTTGTTGGGTTATCCCTGATTTAGCTCAACAACACACATAAATGTTTTATTTTTACACTTTATTTTAGTTAATTTAACATTTTGGGAAGTAGTGCCAAACAAGGCACGCCTTTATTTTCTTTAAAACATTGTAAAAGGTGAAATTATGTGCAAAACTGGTTCAAAGTGGTGGATGGGAGGTGTAAATTTACACTAAGGGAAGTTGAATTGACGTCAACCACATAAACTCTGGCAAATAAACTCGAACCCCAACTTTCAAATAGTTAAATAGTTAAAATATTACTTTTTGTGCTAAAACAACTCTAAAATATTCTATCCTGAACTTTTTACCCTCCACTTTTTGCTGCGTAAGGTAGAACAGAGCCAGAATACCCGTTTTTTTGAGGTATTTTTCCAGCTCTAAAATCGCCTGGAATTGAATAAACGTAAGGTAGAGCTGTTTATAAAGTCATACTGTGGGACATTTCAGGCAGAGCAATGACATATCCACAGAAACAAGCAGGTGACGGACCTCCAGTCAAAAAGTTGCGAGCAAGTTGAGCACCTTTAACACCACCGACGCGCGATTAGTCTGTCTTGTTGTGTTGCATTTCCTAGCGGCGCCGCCCAGCCCACACCACTTCTCCCTCCTTTTAAATCGGCCTCGTGTCTCCGCCACGCCATCCGCCGCGCCGTAATTAGCTTTGGCAGGTGCCCGGTCATGGGACACGGCGCTACTGCAAACATTTGTTCTGATTAGAAGTGAGAAAAACCCAGAGGGGACGGTCCAAAGACGGAGGACACCGGCAACGAAGATACCGTTTCTTCATAATAACGGACCAATTAGAGCCGTCTCCTCCGTGCGCCGTGGCAAAGGGCATGTTTACTTACAAACCCAGTGCGGGAGTAATGAGAAAACCCTTTGTACGCGTTATTTTTATATAACGTGTCTCTTTTCGCGCTATGAGAATGCATCATCTGTTTATCCGACGCCTAAGCTTAAACTGTTCTGAGTAAATAAATGTAAATATATGCGTTTCTCTGTGTTTTTCTCCGCACAATACTGTCTTAAGGGCTGTGCAGATGCAGTATTGGACTTGTACATTGTAGATAAGACCCGTTTTAACAAGATACTATAATGCAGGAAGGCCTTGAATTATTTATTTGTAAATTGGCCTAAGAGATAATAGCAGACATAACTTTTCACCCTCTCACTCTTTTTCTCCACGCAGTTTCTTCACAAAATGGCAAATAAAATGGTTTTGGGGCTGATTTTATCTGCCTAAAAAGTAGAGATTGGGGTTTCGGTTAGATATGAAGGGCAGATTTGAGTTATTTTTCCACAAATTCTGCTGTTTAAGTTGACTGCAGACTCACCCACAGCCCCGTTTATTACCACAAACCTTTAAGAGAGCCGCAGTCTCATTTTCAGCACTTTTCTCTTTGGGCCAAAGTGTTAAAATGAAGCTTTATATGTACTTTTCAGGCAGCAGGTCGGGCAAATCAAAAGATCGGTCTGTCCTGGAGATTTAAAGGCGATTTTCAAAACGTTAAAAGTTCAAATATCAATTTTATATATATGAAAATGGTCTATCTGCACCAAAAAGTGACCATATGTGATAAACTTTAACGTTTTTCCTGCTTGTTTCCATGAAAATGTTGATACTTTGACAATAATATTCAGCAATATGGCTTACAACTTATTAATCTTTGTAAAGAATATTTTAACTTTCTACTTCCGTCTCCAGAAAGTTACACAGTGTTGCTTTAATTGGTTTTATTCTAGCACTTACAGAACTAATAACATTTGCACTGGTTTTACAGGGACTTGTACTAGTATATTTATCTATTTCTCTGTTTTGTTCATTTGAGAGTTTCAAGTGTGTTTGTTTTATATAATTCCCACGTTATATTATTTTACATAATTGACATCAATAAACTGTTTTCCCAGTGTTCTCTTTTGCACTACCAGTTGTATTAAAGTAAAAGTACAGAAACCGTAGCAAATAAATAAAGTAAGAGTAAAGAATAAAGAGTAGAAAGTAAAAGCATTTAGCATATATTTTGAGATCTTATAAGGCTTCAGATGTAGCGACTAACGATAAAGATTTGTGATAAATGCTGCTCAACAGAAACAATTAAATCCATCTTTTCTTCCGAGCTGTTTTTATTTATTCTGAAAAATCACATGTCCGATTTCTGTACTTTTACTTTTACAAAATAATACCACTGGTAGTGCATAAGAAAACACTGGAAAAACAGTTAATTATGTAAAATAACGTGGAAATTATATAAAACAAACACCACTTGAAACTCTCACATGAACAAAACAGATTCATAGATAAAGATACTAGTATAAGTCCCAGTAAAACCAGTGCAAATCCTGTAAATCGCAAATGCACCATAGGGAGATTACTCCAGGAAGAATAGCTAATGGAGGTCAAAAAAATCAATAATAATTTGTATATTTTTGTTTGCTTAAATAATATAAACCCTCAGCCTTTACACCAGGTCTCAAAAATGACTAATAAAACATACAGAAAGCTGCTAGTGAAGTAGAAATGCCTAATAATGATGTTAGTGTTCCCTCACTGTACACGGCTGCACTCTGGACTCTGTTTTTGCTTCGTATTTTCCCCGCTTGTGTGTTCGTACCCGTTTTGGACAGCCTCCCCGTGCTCTTGCTGCTGGCCGTGCTGTCTCCCCTGACCAGGCCGGGGCAGACTCCGCTGAAGCTGCGAGCTTTGGTGATGGGGGGTCTGGGGGCCAGGCGGTGGGAGCTGTCGGAGCTGTCGGTGCTGCTCCAGGGCCGAGGGTCCGAGGGTCTGGGGAGGGTGTCGGTCTCTGAGCTGCTCTGTCTGCTGGCCCCGGACCGGCCCACGCCCAGCCTGAGGAGACGCAAACACAAGCCGGGATTCAGCACCACAGTCTAGGTCAAAAATATTTAACACAGAGGGAGACAACTGAAATGAATATGGTTAAAATGCAGGTTTTTGTTGTAATTAGGGATAACGCATGAGATTAATCACAAAAAAAAATTTTTTAACGCAGATTACCGTATTTTTCAGACTATAAGTCACCAAAAAATGCACAATGAAAAAGAAAAAAACATGTATAAGTCGCACTTTATGGGGGAAATTTATTTTAGAAAATCAGAGACCAAGAACTGACATTTCATCTCGAAAGGCAAATTATAGAAGTTATAGTAATAAAAACAACCCAATAGAGAAGAATCCGTGTATCATTCGTTCATTCGTTTTTCAATATAGAACAAAAAATAAGAAAACAAAAAAACAACTCTTTTCTTTATTATTTGTCTCTAAAACCAAAATGAAAAAAATGGATGACGATTTGTTTTTTAATTTTTGATTCATATATACGATTCATATATTTGGTCTATGGGCTGTCAGTGTGAAAAATGCGATATATAAGTCACACCTGAGTATAAGTCGCAGGAACCACCCAAACCCTGAAAAAAAAAGTGCGACTTATAGTCCAAAAAATACGGTAATCACACATTTTATTTTGAGCGCACATGCTCCTCTATCTAAAAGCGCGATGGTGACCTGAAAGGCGGCGCAGGTTATTAGGTTATTAGTGATCAGATCTGTCCATACGCGACTTTAAATAAAACTAAGGTAGTTTGCAGATATTTGGCAGGGAGACCACTGGGAAAACCAGGTGCCACAGTGGGTAAAGACTGTTATTGTGTCCTTAGGCAAGGCGCTTTATCCACTTTGCCTGGTGTGTGCGTGCGAGTGTTGGGCCAGTGGTGCAGATTGGCAGTAATATCTCCATCAGAGTGTGGAATAGTGAATAAAGCTTTGTAAAGCACTTGAAAGCGCTATATAAATCCAGTGATTAATTAATAAATAATCACAGAAATCTGCAGATTCAACATTTGTGCTTCTGATGATTTATGGACTTTAAAACTGTGCAGGGTTTCTACCTGTGACGCAACAATCCTGGGACAATTCAAATCATGTATTTTATAAGGCTCAGAGGCAAAGGACTTTTTATAAATCCAGATATAAATGAAACTTTACTTTAATAATAATAATAATAATAATAATAATAAATTGTATTTATAAAGCACTTTTCATGACAATCAAAGACGCTTCACAGAGAAATACAATACAATAAGTCCATAAAACAGTCAAAATAAAACTAAAATGAATAAAATTTAAACATTATAAGCAGCTCTAAACAGACGGGTCTTGAGTTTTTTATTTTGAAGATGGTGAGGTCTGCGCAGTCTCTTTACATAATTACATTTTTGATTGTTTTCTTGGACATTTTTGGATTTTCTTGGACATTAGAGAAAGTTTTGTGTGAGTGTGTGGAGTGTTTAAATTTTAGGTTTGTATTGTTATTAAATATTAAAATCAATATATATATTTTTTTATTGTACAGGATCCCGTTTTACAGTGACACTCTCCAAAAAGCTGCGTACAAAACGGTCTCAGAAATCACAGTGAAGGGCCTGTGGATCTAAAAGGAAATACGTTGCCATCGTGGAGGAACAAAGTCAGCAAATCTGAGCTCGTGCGTTTGTGAAATCAATATCGCTGTATCCCATTTGGATTTTTTCGCCTTGGGCTTCTCTCTTATGTTCGGCTTGACTCCGGATCAATAAAAGATGACACATGTACGAGACTAAAATGGAGAAGAAAAAGGTTTTATGGTTTAATTGGCGGAGCTTTGGGCCCACGCGACGACGAGGAGGAAAATCCTGTTTACGGGAATTCTGTTTTCAAACCCTCAGATCAGCGGCCTGTGTGTGTCTGATTAGAAACGACTCAGACTTCCCACATGTCCCGGTTTGATGTCAGTGTAGGTCTGATGGAGACTTGGTTTGGTTCTGGTCTAGTCCTGGTTTAGTTCTGATGTAGTCTTGGTTTAGTCCTGATCAAGACTTTATTACTTATGATTTTTTAGTTATGATTTCATCTTCGTTTGATCCTGGTCTAGTCCTGATCTAGTTCTGGTTTAGTCCTGATGTAGAGTTGGTTTGGTTCTGGTCTAGTTCTGGTTTAGTCCTGGTTTAGTTCTGATGTAGTCTTAGTTTAGTCCTGATCAAGACTTTATTACTTATGATTTTTTAGTTATGATTTCATCTTCGTTTGATCCTGGTCTAGTCCTGATCTAGTTCTGGTTTAGTCCTGGTCTAGTCCTGATGTAGAGTTGGTTTGGTTCTGGTCTAGTCCTGGCATAGTTCTGGGTTAGTTCTGATGTAGTCTTGGTTTAGTCCTGATCAAGACTTTATTACTTATTATTTTTTTGTCATGATTTCATCCTGGTTTGCTCCTGGTTTGATCCTGGTTTAATTCTGATGTAGACTTTGTTTGGTCTAAGTCTAGTCCTGGTCTAGTCCTGATCTAGTTCTGGACTATTGGTGGTCTAGTCTGGTCTAGTCCTGGTCGAGTTCTGGTGTAGTCGGTTTGTTTCTGATGTGGACTTGGTTCTGGTTCTGATCTAGTCCTGGTTTAGTCCTGGTCGAGTTCTGTTGTAGTTCTAGTCTAGTCCAGTCCTGGTTTAGTTCTGATGAAGACTTAATTTGGTTCTGGTCTAGTCCTGGTTTCGTCCTGGTTTGTCCCAGGTTTTGGCCTAGGTCTGGTCCTGGTTTAATTCTGGTCTAGTCCTGGTTTAGTTCTGTTGTAGACTTGGTTTGATTCTGGTCTAGTCCTGGTTTAGTCCTGGTTGAGTTCTGCTGTAGTTCTGGTCTAGTCCTGGTTTAGTTCTGATGTAGTTTTGGTTTGGTCCCAGTTTAGATGGCTAGAGGCTACTGTTGTTGCGATTTTGGGCGCTACAAAATAAATTGAATTGAATTGAAAAATTGAATAGATTTGATATAAACTTGGTTTGGTTCTGGTCTAGTCCTGCTTTAGTCGTAGTTGAGTTCTGGTGTAGTTCTGATTTAGTCCTGGTTGGGTTTTGGCCTAGATCTGGTCCTGGTTTAATTCTGGTCTAGTCCTGGTTTAGTTCTGATGTAGTTTTGGTTTTCTCCCAGTTTAGATTTTGATGTAAACCTGACTTGACCCTGGTTTAGTCCTGGTTTAGTCCTGGTTTAGTCCCGGTTTAAACTGACATCTTCGTGACATCTCCATGGAGACACAGAGTAAACAAACCCTGCGCTAGAAAAGTTACGCAATGCACCTTTAAATAAGTCCACCCTTTGCAATTTGATCCCTGCGATTAATTGTATCTGAACTGAATCAATGTCTAAGTAAAAGTACGGCATAAAAAAAGTAATTTCCTGTTATTAAATAGTTATTAAACGTACCTGAACATTTGTCTTCGCTGTTGGCTGCTCATGCACAGATCTTCTTCTTGAGCGCTGGAGGAAAAATAGAGTTTTTTTTCACCATCGGGTTTGACAAAGTGAGACGTCTCCCCTTTTCAGACGAGACTAAAATCACTATAATTGCTCCTACGACGGCGGAGGAGCCAGATGACAGGCTACGGTGAGTGGTTAGGGACAAAAAAGCGTTCTGTTTAGCCAATTAATGTGCTTACTCAAGACATTTACGCCGGAAAATAAAATGTAGATGTGATTTAAAGGTCTGATATTAAGCGAAATTGACTCGCGGGAGCTTTAAATCGTGTCATAATCTTCTTTTTCTCTTGTTAAAACGTGAAAAAGTGAGTACACAAACTAAATAAGCATGTTTTTTTTCCCAATTTTATATGTTTTAGCCTTGGTTAATACAAGTTTTACACTTTTAAATAACGAACTGAAAGCTTTAACTTGGATGTTTTTACAAACCCAAGTTATACACAAGTTATAATTTCCGCATGTTTTCCTTTTCCCTTCATAATAGCAGACATTTTGAAACCAGATATTATTAAACGATAAGTGAAATGGATGTTTTTACAACTCACCTTCTGTCTAGGAGGAAATGGTCGCCCTGCAGGTGAAAAAGAAAATTATAGCGGATTAGAAAATTATACAGTATTATTCGACTATTATCTGTAACATGTGATTTTGACTTAAGTTTGGGCCTCGAGCTACGTTAAAAAAAAAAGCATTTCTTGATTTCTTTCTCCAAAAATCAGAGTATTTCATCACAAATCCAGCTCTGGTAATTGGTGAGGGAGAGCTGTAGTGATTTGCACATGAATATAAAATGACAGCGATTTGAACAAAATGGCTGATCCTGATTTCGCCACAACCTCCTCCAGTCCTCCACCAGTCCGCCTACACGCTCTCCTCTCTCTGTTTCTTTCTCTTTTTCTCTCTCTATCACTGTTTTTCTCGCTCTTTTTTTTCCCTCTCTACCCCCCGCCCCCTCTGGCTCCATCTGTCCATCTCTCGCTCTCTTTCTATTTATCTATCTATCTGTATGTCTCATTTTATATCTGTCTCTCTCTCGCTGTCTTTCACCGTCACTCCTCTCTGTCTCCTCTCTCCATCTCTCTCCTTTTCTACCCTCTTTCTCTCTCTATCGCTTTCTTTCTCTCTCCCTCTTTGTCTATCTTCCTCTGTCTATTACTATCTCTCTAACTCTCCCATCTCACTCTATCTTTGTGTCCATCTCTCCCCCTCACTGTTCTCTATCTCTCTCTCCATCACACTCTCTCTATCTTTGTGTCCATCTCTCCCTCTTTATCTCTCTCTCTCTCCATCCCTGCCTATTACTCTCTATCTCTCTCTTTGTCTCTCCCTCTCCCTGTCTATCTCTCTCCCTAAGTCTCTCTCCATCTCCATCCCTTTCCATCTCTCTCTGTCTTTTTCTCTCTCCCTCATTCTCTTTCTCTTGCACTCCCCAACTCCCTCCATCTCCCTCCCCTGTCTCTCTCTCTCTGTCTTTCTCTCTCCATCTGTTTCTCTCCCTCATTCTCTTTCTCTCTCTCCCTCTCCATCTATTTCTCTCCCTCTGTCTCCTTTTCCCCCTCTCCCTAATTCTCTTTCTCTCCCTCTCTATCTCCCTCCCTCAGTCTCTCTCCATCTCTTTCTCTCTCTTTTCCCTCTCCCTCTTTCTCTCTCCCTCCTTCCATCTCTCTCCCTCTCTTTATCTCTCTCTCTCTTTTTCCTCTCTGCCACGTTCTCTTTTTCTCTTTGTCTCTCTCTCCCCATCTCTCTCCATCTCTCACTCTCCCTCTGTCTCTCTCATCTCAGTCTCTCTCCTTCTCTCTCTCATTCTCTTTCTCTCCCTATCTCCCCCTCTCTGTCTATCCCTCTCCCTCAGTCTCTCCATCTCTTTCTCTCCCTCCTTTCCCCCTCTCCCTCATTCTCCATCTCTCTCTCTGGTTATCTCTTTCCCTCAGTCTCTCTCCATCGGCCTCTCTCCTTTTCTCTCTTTTTCCTGTCGCCCTCATTGTCTTTCTCTCTTCCTCCCTCCATCTCCATCTCCCCCTTTCTCTCTCTCTTCCTCTCCCTCTCTTACAATATCTGTTCTGTGTCTTTTTCTCTCTCCTCCTCTTCTTCTCTCTCTTGTTCACTTCTTCCTTTCTTTCAGATTTTAAACTGATATGAATACAACTTTACCATAATGTAATATACTGGCAAAACAAACTGGCAAATTAAAGCTTTACATAATCCATTAAAGGTGTGCAATTTAAAGCCACAGTGTGTAACTTTTAGCCCAAAACAGACTCAAATAATACTGTTTTTTTATGATTTTTTTCTATTTGCTTGCGTTTATTGCACTTAAAAACACGCTTCTTTACTGTGAGCCGGCTTGCATCTCCACAAACCTTCTGCTCGTTACCATAGAAACGTTCTCCATCTCCATGGATAATGTTCCGAAGTACGGCTTTAACTTTCCGTTTCCATGGAATCAAGCAGGTGCCACGTTTCCACCTCCAGAAACTTACATACTGAACCCTTATCTGCACGGCTCGTCTCTAAATAAATGTTTTTGTCAGGAATTTTCCACAGTATGGCATCAAACTTATCACCATGGAGACGAGCAGGTGTTAATACAAGGTCTAGTTACATGTCTGATCTGTGGAGAGGCAAGCCTGCTCATGGTAAAAGGTGTTTTTGGAGCAATAAAACACTTTAATAAAGAAGTTATAACAATATTTCAGGTTTAGTCACTATATTAAAGGGTTATAGATAAGATATTAATTAAAAAACGTAAATAATCTTAATAAACTGTTAGCTGATCATGAATTACGTGTTTGTTCCTCGTATATTAAGGCGAGTAGAAGTTCAGTATAGTGTTGCCAAAGCTTGTACCATATAATGATGTGTACAGAGGCGATATAAACTGTTTTACTTGGACTCCTCCGTCACTTTGCTCTTGTCAGTTTCCAAACAAACCTCGCAAGAACTCCCTATTTTCAGCAACACAACAACACGCACGACTCCTTTAGCGGCGATGTCACCGTCACCAGACTGTGCCCACGACTCCAACCAACCCGTCAGTAATAAAAGTGACAGTTTGATGGAGGAAAGCTAAAAAAAAAAACAGAAAAATATATAATAAGAACAGCCTACCGTGATGTCTTCGGGATCAAAGCTGGAGTTGTCTCGTTTCAGAATGTAGCGTTTCTGAAAATCGTCAGCCCTGTCATCCTTGATGTGCTCCGAGAATTTCTGATCGGGGCTGTCGGCGAAACAGAGCAAAGAGTGGCAGCTTAATTTGAGGCAGATGCTGACAAAGCCATATGTGGGACAAATACACTGATAGTGAGTGGAACAGTATATAAGGGCCAGAGAAGTACAGAGCAACGGGATGTGTAATAACCTGGGAAATGAAGAACCGTATTTTTCTGACTAACTGAGTTGCACTTTTCTTCGGGGTTTGGGTGGTTCCTGCGACTTATACTCAGGTGCGATTTATATATTAAATTTTTCACACTGACAGCCCATAGACCAAATATATTAAGCCTATATATGAATCAAAAATTGGCAGCACGGTGGCTGAGTGGCAACACTCAGGCCTCACAGCAAGAAGGTTGCGGGTTCAATCCCCGGGTCTCCTGGGCCTTTCTGTGTGGAGTTTGCATGTTCCTCCCCGTGTCTGGATGGGTTTCCTCCGGGTACTCCGGTTTCCCCATCAACCCAAAACATGCAGCACCTCTATGAACTAACATCAAGGACCATGTTGTCCACCCTCCTGTGGGTTCACCACCTGCAGAGGGGTTCATAGGGGGTCAGGTGCTATGAGGATTGGGCAGCAAACTGCCCCCGCGACCCAGCCGGATTAAGCGGGAGAAGATAGATGGATGAATCAAAAATGAAAAACAAATCATCCGTTTTTTCATTTTGGTGTAGAGACAAAAGAAAAGAGTTGTTTTTTCGTTTTCTTATTTTTGGTTCTATATTGAAAAATGAATGAACGAATGATACACAGATTGTTCTCTATTCGGTTGTTGTTATTACTATAACTTCTATAACTCGCCTTTCAAGATGAAATGTCGGTTCTTGGTCTCTGATTTTATCAAATAAATTTCCCCAAAAAAGTGCGACATATGTTTTTTCTTCTTCATTATACATTTTTATACTCCAGAGCGACTTATAGAAAAATACAGTAGTTACATGGTAGTTACAGCTCGGAGTTTAGGGTTAATTATAGGGTTCTTTATATACAGGCATATGCTGGACAACGCCATATGTAGAAAAAGAAAGTGTATATAAGCTACTCTCACTAAGTACAGTGTTAAAAAAATGTGTAATAAGCAGTAAAATGAAGTAATTACATTGTAGTTGCAGTTAGTTAATTAATACGGTTCTTTATATAAAGGCATATGCTGGACACAGCCATATATAAGAAAAGAAAGTGTTTTTATTCTACTCTCACTAAGTACAATGTAATTATGTATATGTAATAAGCAGTAAAATGTGGTAATTACATTGTAGTTACAGTTAGTTAGATGCTGACAAAGCCATATGTAGAAATATAAAATGATTATTCCACTTTATATGCTGTTACACTTAGTAAATGTAAGGCAATTCTATCGTATTTACATGCTGAACTAACACATGTTTATTAATGCGCACTGTCCCATGTTTAATAAATAAACATAGATGACGTAAAACCTCTTCAGGCGTGTTATGATGAGGGAAAAACAGTATAAACATGTTATTGTTATGAATAATACAGCACAATGATTGGTAAATTATTGAATACTTAATCTAATAGTGAATTGGACATAAATAAGATAGAGATATTAGAGAAAAATGTCGATAAACCATCCAAGTGTTGCAAATGTGCTGCTATTTCCTATTTCAATAAGGTGCCTTTCCTACTGTCACCAGCAGAGGGCGACACACATTTACAGATTAGGTGTTTTCTCACATTCTAGTGCTGGAGGTCTTGTTGATGACCACAGACTTGCCGCTGGGGTCGACGTTATGGTCCAGGCCGAAATACGCAGCCACTCTGTGTAAAAGCATCCGGTGATAGGACGACATGGGCGGGAACTTCCTCTGCTGGCTCCTACAAAATAAAATACACGTTTGGCTGTGAGCGTTTAAATAAGACACACACCTGAGCGCTGGATTTTAGCAGAAAATGAGATGCTGTTTCTATCTCTTTTGTTGTCATCTTGTTTTATTTGGTGACAGACAACCATTCATTTCAGAGCTGAAACGTTCATTAAATTCAGTTGTTTTTGCCACAACTGAACAAAAGCAAAACCAGATTGTCTTTGTTATGCTACAGGGAAGGTTTACCTTGAAGAGTTTATCAGGTGTTCAAAATAAATATCTGCAACTATTATTATAAGGATGCATAGACTTGTATACTAGGGATGTCCATCAAAGCAGGGTACAAAATAAAGTTTCAGATAACCTCGATTAGAATCCTTCATTAGGTTTTAGCGTCTAGAAGATGATTAGGAAGAAATTTGGAAGGAAATGTAGATTTTTAGAGGTTGCTCAAACTGCCTGAAGTTTCCTGGAAATTGACTAATCTTGCGTTTTCAAAGTGCTTTTTATGGACTTTTCAATTAAATTTTTATGCAAGTTTCAGTTTATGTTTGCAGAATAAAATGACAAATTATTCGAATACACCTTATTTATTTGGTTCGCTGTGTTATAATATAGTAATAATATAATAATAATATTCAAGTGTCTCAAGCAAACTATAAATATTAATTAATTGGCATAAAATTTGGACCCAAATATTTTGGCCAGATATGGAACCAAATGCAGGGTTCTAATCTAGAGAATCTAAAAAAACAATGTTTGTGGACCACCCTTTTGTATACTAATGGGTTTTACACCAGATGACCTTCCTGACCTAACCTGCTCCATTTATCCAGGCTTGGACCTGACACAATGTTGTTCATTAAAAATGCCACAACTACTACAACCACAAAGCTCTCAAAAGTCCAAACATTTGAGATGCTACAGGATTTTTACACCAAATGTGGCAGAAGACCAGAGAAAATACTCCAAGACCTTACAGAGGAAATACTTGTTACATAAAGGCATATGCTGGACAAAGCCATATGTAGGCAAAGAAAGTGTATATAAGCTACTCTCACTAAGTACAATGTAAAAGAATGTGTAATAAGCAGTAAAATTAAGTAATTACATTGTAGTTACAGTTAGTTAATTACTTATAGGAATCTTGTTACATAAAAGCAGATGCTTTTGCAACACCTTACAGAGGAAATACTCCAAGACTTTACAGAGGAAATACTCCGAGACCTTACAGAGGAAATACTCCAAGACTTTACAAAGGAAATACTCCAAGACTTTACAGAGGAAATACTCCAAGACCTTACAGAGGAAATACTCCAAGACTTTACAGAGGAAATACTCCAAGACCTTACAGAGGAAATACTCCAAGACCTTACAGAGGAAATACTCCAAGACTTTACAAAGGAAATACTCCAAGACTTTACAGAGGAAATACTCCAAGACTTTACAGAGGAAATACTCCAAGACCTTACAGAGGAAATACTCCAAGACCTTACAGAGGAAATACTCCAAGACCTTACAGAGGAAATACTAAGGAGGGGCTCTTCACCTCAAACTGCCCTGACCACACCGAGACCTGTGGCTGAAACACAAAAGCCAATGAGACGCGCAGTAAAAATGTTATAACCTGAATTTTCCTTGATATCAATAAAGTATTTCTCTCTAAAACTGCAACTACTTCAACTACTACAAGTACTACTACCACTACTGCTACTACTACTGCAACCCCGGCTATTATTACTGCTGGTTAGTCCTGCCTGCGTATTATTGTGATATGTGATGGATCCAGACAGTTGTAATCTTCATCACCAGCCCCCAGCAGATGTTCTTTTTAATTGCGTGACATGAAGCAAAGACGAGCAGAGTCGCCGCATCCATCTGTGCACTGTGCATGAGCCCGTCACCCATTTCTCGCTGTTTTTCAATCTAATAAAACAATACGACGTGCGCTTATCACGGCCATCTTTCTCACTTTGGCTTGTCATGATAATAGCTATATCAAAAACAAATGAGAGATAAACCAAATGTCTCTTTATTGTATGGATTGTGTCAATATGGGACCTATTCCAGCTTCTTTCTGGTTAGATTGTTTTAAAACAAAGATTATATTAAGTCTAATTTGAGCAACAGAGCGTCAAACAGAGTAGAAATTAAATTATATTGTCAAAATAAAAGGCTTTTTTATTATTATTCTGGTCTGAGTTTTATCGATTGAGTATCAAGCATTTTCCTAAGTGCTGAAATCATTTTAGAAATTTTAGTATTCGTTCCAGTATTCATACCTATCAAGGCTTTTTCACTGGGAATATTTTCGTTTTTAATTACTGTAATCGTAACACGTCTGTTCTTACTCATTATTGCTGATGAAGTCCAAGATGTCCTGCTCCAGTTTGAGTAGCATGATTCGATCCCTGTAATGACACCACACAAAAAATCATTAAAAAGATCATTTAATACAGTTTGGAGTAAAGTTATAAATGGGGAAACGTGAGATTTATTGGTTTTGTTTGTGTTGTTCGAACCTTGGATTGCCTTTTAGCGTGTTCACCAGGAACTCATGTAGGTCGATTCCAGTTGAGTCCGTGTAGTCTTGGCTGGAATCTAGAAAAAAACACACAAATTAATTAACAATTGTGAAATTAAATAAGAAAAATTACAAAAATATTTCACAGATCAGTTAGTTAGTGGTAAAAAAAAGCCACAAAAACTGACTTTTTTGAGATTTAAGTCACGTTATGATGTTGTTACCTCCTCAAAAACAGACCTGGAGTTGTGTTTTTTACCTTTTGTTCAGAAGAAATTGACAATTCCAGGGCTGAAATCATCCAGATTATTCTAGTGAAGGCGTATGGAGTTTAAAAACACAGTGGAGCACAGAGTATTTTCCGTTTGAGGGAAGAACTCAGTCAAAATACGCAGGATTTTTGCATTAAACGTGCAAATGAAACTAAATAAAACACAAATCCAGGTATGTTTGTGATGAGGAAACATTATAACATACTAGATCAGAAAATAGCGTAATATGGGCCCTTTAAATGAATGAACTCAAAAACAAGCAATTATATATATATATATATATTTTTTTTAGATATTTTGCTCATAAACCAAAGCAGAAATAGTTCTATATTATAACATTGCCATAAGGATAAATAGACACTGTCGTCATAAATGGCTTAATTGAGCTTCTAAATGTAATTTTGTGAACTGTTCCAGTCCGCTAACTCCCCAAATTAACGATAAAGACTTAATAAAATGCTTGTTTGGAATATTGATATGCAAATTAATCAAACTGTCACTCTGCATTTGTTGGAAAATGGAAAAATCGCGTGCGCGGTTCAAAACTTCACAGAGGGGAGAGGCTGTTGACGGGACACCATTTTGAGCTGCTTTTTGTGTTCAAACGAGACAAACAAAACGCTGAAGGACTGCCAGCAGAGCCATTTAAGAAATTAGAGGGAAAATGGTCGCGTAACGATGATGGCGACGGCTGAAAATACAAGAGAAAAATAACAGAAACGAAAAGGTTCACATTGGTTAAAGTTGGGATAAAAGTTCATGCGGTAATTGTAAATCTCCGAGCTAATAACACGTTTCACTTATTTAATTAAAGCTGCGCTGTGTGATCGTTGCGGTAGGGGATCCACCACCTGCTTGTATCCGTGGAGATGTTATTGCTTTGCCTGGAATGTTCCACAGTACGGCATTAAAACGTACCTACCAGCATTTACTGTACTGAATTACATTTGTTTTTATTACAAAAAATAATAGATATCTTGTATGTATTCTTAATGAGAGCAGGGTGGCCTTTTCACAGATCTGACTTGTGATTTGACCCTGTGGCGTACCCTGCTTGTTTCCATGGAGATGTTATTGGTTTGCCTGGAATGTTCCACAGTACGGCATTAAACGTATCTATCAGCTTTTATTGAATTACATGTGTTTTTATGACAAAAAAGAATGTATATATTGTATGTATTCTTAGTGAGAGCAGGGTGGCCTTTTCACGGATCTGACTTTGTGGCTTACCCTGCTTGTTTCCATGGAGATACTGTAGATAAACTAACTTAAAAGCCATACTGTGAAACCTTCTAGGCAAAGCAATAACATCTCCACGGAAAGAAGTGGCAAAACTGTCACCCAGAAAAGCTGTTAATATCCAAATTTTACATATAACTTTAATTAACTGATATGAGGAAAGAATCAGGAAGGGTGTGGTTAGCATGCTAGTTGTCATTAGCTTTACAGTGACGCCAAAATGACATTCTGGTCTCTGAACGCTGCGAAAAACGCCACCCGTTTGTCGTCACGCAAATGTTATCGCTATGTTGTCTACAATATCCCACAGTGCGACATTAAACTGATCTGTTTCCACGGAGACCACAATGCCTCCAGGATACCAAGTTACAGGTCAGTTGTGCGGAGAGGCAGAGCGCACTCACTGTAGGAACGCATGTTTTTGGTAGTTTTTTTGAGCGGTAAAACGTTTAAAAAAACATGTAATTTAATAAAACCAAAACAGATGAGATTAATGCCGTACTGTGAAACCTTTCGTAACAATATCTTAAACTTTTGGTGCGATATTTTCACAATACGCATCACACGGTGCAATAATTATAGAGATATTTTGTGGAGTGTGTAAATATGCTGTCATAATCTTTTCTGTCATAATCCAAATAATTAAGCTTTAAAAGTGCTTAATAACAGTTATTTCCTCATATATTGGACTGAACCGGAGCAAAGGATCATGGTCTATGTAGTTTTTTTCAGTTTTTGCGCCATAACAATGAATTTAAGCAACGAGACTTATGATTCGGTGTATTGCGATGGCCCACGGTATTATTACGAGACTTTTGACGATATTTTGGTTAACGTCACAGGCAAAGCAATGCGATCTCCACGGAAACAAGCCCGTGACCTACCCGCTACCGGCAAAGTTCCGCAGCGCACTTTTAAAGCTCGCCCCCACCCCACCCTTCGCTCGCTCGCTCGTCTGGTTTCTATAATTGGAGCGTGCTTTCTCCGCGCTGGTGACACCTCCTCTGGCCTTTGGGAGTACAGATAATTACTTCACACCTCGAGCCTTGTCGCAATTAACTGAATCACGCCAATTATCGGCCCATAATGAGATTCCATTTCAAAAGAGGGGGGCGAAGAGGGTGGAAAAAAAGAGGGATTTCGGACAAACGAGTAGAACGGAGAACATGTTTAGGTTACGACACGGCGAGGGTGTAATTATAACGGGGAGGAGTGGCTGAGCGGCGTTATAGACTTGGGTTTATTGAGTGGAAGATGTTTAGCAAAATAACACGTGTACAGGAAGTAAAGGGCCCATATTACACTGTTTTCTGATTGGTTGTTTGCTCGTTTCAAAGCTCAAAATGCTCTTGTCCACCTTGTGATGTCATGAAGAGGTAGTTTTCAAGTTAACAGCTCCTTTTACCTTTTTTTTTTAAGTAAAGATTGTCAATTCCAGGGCCCAAATCATTAAAGTGATTCTAATGAAGGTGTGTGGAGTTTAAAAACACACTGGTTTTACACATAGCTTTTATTATTACAGCTTAAATCATAGTAAAAGGCCAAATAGGAGTCAGGTTTGTGGAGATGCGAGCCCCTTTTAAGCAAGAACACACTTTTTTCTATGTATTTCAGTGCAATTAGCCTATTTTTGGGCTAAAAAGTTGGTATTCTGTGGCTGTAAATTATGACTAAAACAAGAAAAACTGATATAATTTTCACACATAATCAACACCCCAAATGTGACAAACAAATCAAAATCCTCACCACTCAAAATGCGCTCTTCCACCTTGTGATGTCATGAAGAGGTTGTTTTCATGATTTACAGCTCCTTTTACCTTTTTTTTTTTAAGTAGAGATGGTCAATTCCAGGGCTGAAATCATCCAAATTATTCTAGTAAAGGTGTGTGGAGTTTAAAAACACACTTCCTGTATTACGACGTGACATCACAAGGTGGAACAGAGTGTTTTCCATGTGAGAGGAGAGCTAAATACGCAGGTTTTGTGCATTAAAAATGTGTGAATGAAACAAAACGCAACTCCAGGTGTGTTTGTGATGAGGAAAATCGCGTAATACGAACCCTTTAACAAGATTATAAACAACTGTTGAACAAGATTATAAGCAACTGCTGAGCGCTTTAAAGCTCAAAGTGATCGGAAAATGAATCGATTTTATTATTTTATTATTATTAAACCTCTAAACAGCTTCATATTCTAATTTATTTCCCCTGCGGCCATTAAAACAGCTGAACCTATATGCGAAAAATCCACATTTGCCGTTACTAAACCATAACTTCACATTTTACCATAAGAAAAAGTCAATGTTTTTAAATGAGCCCCCAGGTGCATGTTGGGTATTCCTGCAACGCTGCGATTACAAAAGTTTACTGGCACGACTCTCACAAGTGTCTCAAAGGGGGAATTTTGTTTTTAAAAAGTAATTAAAACATGTTCTTCAAAAGTCTACTGTGAAGTGGGTACCTCTGGACAACATTTTGCGAAGAGTCTTCTCAGGTTTGTCAATTTTGTCGATTTCTTTCTCCGCTTGGTCCTGCGTTCCTCTCTCCTCCTTTTCAAACGCCTTCAGAGGGAATCCGTCCTGAGAAAAGATAATAAAAAAAAGAATAAATTATAAAATATGCTTCAGTAATATTCTTTTCTTTTTTTTTCTTTTTTTTTTCCCAAAGTGTTCTCAATTTGAAACCATTTTGTGTAACTTTTATGGTGGATCAAATGCTTTTTCTTCCATGGAGATGTTATTACTTTGTCTGGAATGTTTCACAGTGTAGCTTTAAACCTTCCTATCTCCATGGAAACCGAACCAGAGCAAGCTACAGGTCAGCTCTGCGGAGAGGCGACTCCGCTCACAGTCAGAACGCCTGTTTTTTTAAGGTATTTTTGAGCTGCAAAATTGAATAAATGTAAGGCAGAAGTGTTTAATGTCACACTGTGGAACATTCCAGGCAGAGCAATGACGTATCCATAGAAACAAGCAGGTGATGGACCACCAACTAAAAAGTTTCGCAATGTATTTTAAAAGTTTAGGGTCCATCGGGCTGAGCTAAACATCAAATTTGAGGAGAAAAACACAGGAACCTTCTCAGTATTGTAAAGTTTATTAAAGGTGCATTGCGTAACTTTTCTGGTGGAGGGTCTTTCAACTGCTTGTTTCTATGGAGATATGGCATTTCTCTGCTTGGAATGTCCCACAGTGTGACAATAAACAGCTCTACTTTACGTTTATTCAGTTACAGGTGGTTTTATAGCTCAAAAATACAGAGAAAAACAGACATTCTGACTGTGAGCGGAGTCGCCTCTCCACAGATCTGACCTGTAACTTGGTCTGGTTTGGTCTCCGTGGAGATAGGAAGGTTTAAAGGCATACTGTGAAACATTCCAGACAAGCATTTGACGAACCCTGCGCCAGAAAAGTTACACAACCTTTAAATGACAAACTCTGATTCAGTAAAATACATTTTTTTTATCAAAGTTTTTCGTCCATTAGGGAATCTGAGGAGAAAAACACGGCAACCTTCTAAAGACGATTAAATAAAAATACATTTAGCTTTCTGAGATCTCGCCCAAGGTTGTAGGTTAATAATTACTTTCTTGCCAATAACTAGAAATAATTCAAGGAAGTTCTGCATATGTTTGAATCAATTTTCTAAAACTTTTAAAACTGTTATAACTATATTTGAAATTCAATCTGGTTATTTTTAGAGTTGGTGTTACTATGGTGATGCCAGTGTCCTGCCCTCTTCTCCTATTGGTCAGCTCCTGAGTGACTGACAGGTGGTTTTAGCCAATCACAGTTTATTATTACATCTTAAATCATAGTAAAAGGCCAATTATGAGTCAGGTTTGTGGAGGTGCGAGCACCCTCTGGGCAAAAACGCACTACTTTTTGGTGTTTTTCAGTGCAATAGACACAACCAAAATGAAAGACAAAAAAAACTTTTATTTTAGCCTATTTTTTGGCTAAAAAGTTACATTCTGTGGCTTTAAATTGTGACCAAAACAAGAAAAACTGATATAATTAATAAACACACCCATTGAACACCCCAAATGTGACAATACTTTTCCTGTTGCTATAGTGACAAACAAATCAAAATCTCCTTGTACGCAGCGATATGCATTGGTACACGTTTTGATGGTGACGGGTCTGCTACGTACTTGTCTCCATGGAGATGTTATTGCTTTCCCTAGAATGTCCCATAGTATGACTTTAAACATATCCATCGAGCATTTATTCATGCGTTTCTATTGCTTAAAAATACAATAATTTCTTCTGTGAATAGGGGCGTCTCCCCACAGATCTGAGAGATTTAAGAGCTTTAATCTACACTGTGGAACATTCTACACAAACCGATAACATTTCCATGGAGACAAGCAGCTGGTGGAGCACTAGAAATGTCACGCAGTGCAGCTTTAACCACAAACACCTGTACATTTCCTATAAAAGGTAATAGTACTAATAAATATATTGAGGTACTTCTTATTTCCACTTCAACAGCATTTTCATTCCAGCACAGACTCCTCTCATATCTGAACGCGGAGGCACTTTCGATTACCCAGAATCCTTCTTGGATCACACGCCATATTGCGAAATCCAAATCGCTATGGCAATTAATCCAGCAGATTATCTTGTTTTTATTAACCGTGTGAATAATACATGAATCCCTGGGCTAAATTAAACGGCGCAGGCAGCACGATCCGTTTCGATTTCTGCGTCTGCTCCTGTTTGTCCGCCTCACTGTAAAGATCCGCGAAATCAATACGCCACAAATTGTCGGAGAACAATGGGTTTTCTGTAAGAGTACTACTACTTCTACTGCTACTACTACTACTACTTACTTACTTACTTAGTCGACAAAGAATTGCGTTGCGTTTTGGGACTTAGTTTATTATTAAAGATCCCATATTACACAATTTTCCGATGTTATAATGTTGTTTCCTCATCAAAAAAACATGGCGCTGTTGCTTTTGCATGGAATTTTTCATGATAATAAACTTATCTATGTCCACGGAGACAAACGCCAAGTCAATTTACAGGTCTGAGGTATCGTTTTATTGTTCGCACCGATAATTAAATAACAAGAAAGTTTAATGCCGTACATTTCAGGGAACACTATCTCCCTAGTGTGTCTCCAAAGGTTTTTAACAAGAAAATTACTGGATTTTAAGCTTTGGAGATGAAAACAGACTAATAATAATGCTAGAACTACTACTACTACTAGTACTACTACTAGTACTATTACTACTACTAGTACTATTACTACTACTACCACTACTACTACCCCTTCTACTGCTACTAGAACCAGGCTCAAGTGGGAAAATTACTAACAATAACCGAAATATCATGATATCGTATCATCAAAGGTCTCACAATAATATCGTGGACCATCATAATATATCGAATCACAAGTCTCTTTGCTTTAATGAACAGTTCTGATGCAGAAATAGCTAAAAAAAACAGAGGGAACTACATAGACCATGATGCTTTGCTCCGTTTCAGTGCAGATGACATGAAGAAATAACTGTTCTCAGCACTTTTACATCTTCATTCTTTGGATTAAGTCTTGTGAAGGCATTTTTAGAGGAAAAAGTAGCATAAATATTGCGGTAAATATCGGTGAAAAATATATATGGTGAAAATATCGTACAGAGAGATTTGGATATCGTTACATCCATAATAACAATAAATGTTGCACCAAATGACTGGTCAAAGCATTTTATAATGTCAGTCTTGTTATTATGTAGTAATATCGTGAGCTTTCACACGATATCGCAATAAATATCGTACCGTGAGGTTCATACTGTGATGATATCATATCGTGAGACTTGGATATCATTACACCCCTAATGATTACTGAAACTTATTACTAAATACTTAACACTAGCCCTAACCCTAAACAAAAATGTGTGCTGTAACATCAAACCTAGGACTGAACTGAACCAGGACTAGACCAGAACCCAACCCAGATCTAGACAGACTAATAATAAAAGAACTCAAACGTGTGTGAATGAAACAAAACACAACTCCAGGTCTGTTTTTGAGGCGGTAACAACATTATAACACGACTTAAAGCTCCCAAGAGTCAATTTTGCGCAATATAGAACCTTAAAAAAAGAAAAAACTGCTTTATTTTGTTCTTTATCTTCTCCTTTTTTACCCACAGTCCTCTTCTTCATAGCGCGCACACACACACACACACACACACACTTCGCACCCACTCGCAGTCGTCTAAGAAGTATCTGATTTGCTTTTCAGGCGATTTTCAAAAGCGGAGACTGAAAAGCTCGGAAATGGTTGCCAGTGCAGGGTAAGTGGATTAAAAAAACAACTCAAAAGCAAAGCAAATATTTGGGCGATGCCGTGTTTTGGGAAATAAAATTATACGAGATGATGAGAAGGAGGAGGAAGAGGAGGAGGAGGGATAAAGACGGTGGAGAGGTTCATAAAGCAAAAAGGTCATTGGATGTGATCCTGGGAACAGCTGTGAGGCATGATAATGATATGCTACGTGCGTTAGCCGCTAAGCTAACCTATTATGCTAATATTATGCTAATCGTGAGCATGATGGATGACATTTAAGATTTATGACTAAAGTTAAAGTTTTTTGTTTTTTTTACTGCTACTGCTACTACTACAGCATGATTTTATGTATATTTTTTGACAAGTGTTGCGATTAAACTTGAGCTATGTTTAAAAGTAGGATTCTGTTGTGGAGAAGACGGAAATATGAACTAACACAAAAACAAAACAACAATGGTTTTCTTTAAAAACACAAAATATATTTTATTCTTTGGGTTTAAATTTTGTTTTGATTTTGATGTGATGTATTGTACTACACTACTACTGCGAACACTACTACGAATACTACTACTGCTATGATTACTACGACAAATACTATACTACAAATACTATAAATAATACTGCTACTACCAATACTATGAATACTACAAACACAAATACTACTATGAATACTACAAATACTAAACATAATACTACAAATCCTACAACAAATACTATTATAATTGCTATTGATACTGCTCCTCCTCCTCCTACTACTATGAATACTACTACAAATACTATTATAACTGCTATTGATACTACTACTACTACTCCTACTGCTATGAATACTATGACAAATATTATGAATACTATTATAAATGCTATTGATAATATCCCTACTACTACTACTACTCCAACTACTACTATGAATACTACTACAAATACTGCTACGGATACTATGAATATTACTACGAATACTACTACTACAAATACTACTAATATGAATACTATGAATACTACAAATACTACTACATATACTACAACGAATACTAATACTACTTCTTAACCATAATATGTGAAATATAGTCTACGAATACTATTATAACTACTATTGATACTACTACTACTTCTCCTATGAATACTACTACAAATACTACGAATACTATATCTACATTTCATACTATCCCTACTACTACTACTATTATGAATACTATTACAAATACTACTACCACAAATACTATGAATCCTATAAATAATGCAACAAATATTACAAATATTACTGCAAATACTACAACGAATACTAATGCTACTTCTTACTATGTGAAATAGAAATAGTCTACGAATACTATTATAACAGCTACTGACGCTACTACTACTATTACTACGAATACTACAAATATTAATACAAATACTACTACGAATATTATTATAACTGCTCGTGATACTATCCCTACTCCTACCACTGCTACTACTCCTGCTCCTTGTAGTACTCGTTCTCGGGGAGGTCACTGAGTGTAGCCTTTGTAACAGCTGCAAGGCACGAGCATAAAGAAAATGCAAATCAGTTATATGAATGAAACCACCACTCAAGTATTCAAATATGACCTCGAACCGAAGTAAAAGTACAGCCCTGTACGGTGTGTACTCGCCTCATGCAACGGCATCTGATGGAAAACTACTACTACTCGACCAGGACCAAACCAAGACTAGAAAAGAACTGAACCAAGTTAACATCAGGACCAAACCAGGAACAAATTCAAGTCCATACATAAGTTAAAATTACTACTACTACTATTTCTACTATTACTACTACTACTACTACTCGACCAGGACTAAACCAGGACTAGAAAAGAACCGAACCGAGTAAACATCAAGACCAAACCAGGATCAAACCAGGACCAAATCCAATACGAGTCAATACATAAGTTAAAATTACTACTACTACTATTTCTACTACTATTTCTTCTACTACTACTACTACTACTACTACTACTACTACTACTACTACTACTACTACTACTACTACTACTACTACTCGACCAGGACTAGAAAAGAACCAAACCAAGTCAACATCAGGACAAAACCAGGACAAAACCAGGATCAAACCAGGATCAAATCCAATACAAGTCAATACATAAGTTAAAATTACTACTACTACTACTATTTCTACTACTATTTCTACTACTACTACTACTACTACTACTACTACTACTACTACTCGACCAGGACTAGAAAAGAACCAAACCAAGTCAACATCAGGACAAAACCAGGACAAAACCAGGATCAAACCAGGATCAAATCCAATACAAGTCAATACATAAGTTAAAATTACTACTACTACTACTACTACTACTACTACTAAAACTGCAATCTACTCCTATTATTAGGGTACTACTACTACTGCTGCTGCTATTAATTCTACTACTGCAATACTGATCCTTCTCGTACTGTTATAATAATGATTCTGGTGAACTGAAGAAGCAGTTAAGTGTGATCCTTGTAACAGCTGCAAGGCACGATAATGAGATGCTAGCTCTTTAGCCGCTAGCAGCTAGCCAAAATGTAATATGCTAATGAGAAACGTGACGGACTAATTGCCCGGGTGAGAATTTATGCACTGGAGATGACAGCAGCGAGTTTGTGTTTTTGTCAGTGTTTTTTTTCGTATTTTTCAGTGTTTTTTTTCATACACTACATTACGCCAAATTGACTCTTGTGAGGTTTTAGTCATGTTATAATGTTTCCTCCTCAAAAACACATCTGAATTTGTGTTCTGTTTCATTCACACATGTTTGAGTGATGTTTTTTCTTAGTCTGTCTGCATCTCCAAAGGTCAAAATGCTCTGTTCCACCTTGTGATGTCATAAAGTGGTAGTTTTTTGTGTGGTCCAATGTGTATTTTATTAATTTTTAATGTATTTTATTGGTTTATTTATGTATTACTATTCTATGGTTTTGCTCTTTTTATCTTAGTTTATTTACTTTTTAATTTAATTTCCGTGGTTTTATTGTTTTCAGTCTAGTATGATTAAATCTGAGTGTTTATTTTATTTTGCCATTATATTTTTTTTTTTTATGTATTTGTGCAGCACTTTGGAAACTTGTTTGTTTAGGAAACTTTCAATCTAAATAAAAGTGGATTGGATTGGATTTTGTTCAGTGGAAATTGGCAATTCCAGGACTGAAATCAACCAAATTATTCTAGTGAAGGTGTATGGAGCACTTCCTGTATCACTGCATGACATCACAAGGTGGAACGGAGTGTTTTTCAGTGAAGAATTCAGCTTAACTATGCAGGATTTTCACGTTAAACATGTGTGAATGAAACAAAAACACAACTCCGGGTATGTTTGGGACGAGGAAACAACATTATAACATGCTAGAAGATCAGAAAATAGCGTAATATGGGTCCTTTAAATCTTTTCTTGGCGTTTCGAGGCGCCGGGGGTGTCGTGAGCGCGCCGTGCCGGCCCGCCTCATTTGTTCCGAGACATGCGTTTACCTCGAGATAAAGGCCGAAACAGCGTGGAAACGGCGGTCTTCTGAATGCCTAATGAAAGCGCTGTCAATCTGAAACAAAAACAGCTGAAGTGGAGCATTCAAAGCCCCTGATCCGTTGATTACGAGTGACTAGAGGACAATGTGGGAATAGTCTATAGGTCCATGAAGGCTTTTGTTTTCCTACGGGGCTGGGAGCGGTTCTGGAGACAGGCGGAAAGAACGGAAAGGTGGGCTGAATTACGAAAATATATGAAAGGAAAATTCAAAAGAAGTAAGGGATATTAGGGAAACGGTCCAGGTACTCACATAGGTCATGTTTATGGGTTTAAAACGCAAAATCTTACTTATAGGACGTGAACGATTTGGAGAAAATATCTAATTGTAATATTTCTAACAAGTATTGTGATTAGATTTGTGATTTATGTTTTAATATTAGGAAAAAACTAAAATATGAACTGAAACTAATAAAAGAATCTCATTTCAGAGGAATTTCAGGCTAAAGGAAAGCTGTAATAATGTTATTTTATTGTGTTATTGTGTTATTATTTATGTTAGTGTTATTGTTAAAAGTACAGTGCAGGGCTGTAGGTCTTTAGTTGGTGTCTTAGTTGACCAAAATTTTAAAGGATTTACATGGACAGCAGTAGAAAGGAGAGGACATGGAGTTAGCGCGAGAAGTGTGAATGAATTGTGAATTTATTCTGCGTTTTTCATAAAAATATGCAGTTTGCAGAGCACTTGGGTCAAATATGTTTGGATCATAGAGATTTTTAACCCCTAATCTAGGCAGAGCAAATCTTTAGTAAAGTAAGAATGTGTTTAGTCGATTACAACCCGAGTACAGTAGAATAAATAAGGGGTATTTATTTAATTTAACATTATTCATTTAATCTTGTGTCATTATTAGGCTAAGATGGTAGTTTAAACATGTACAATTGTGGTTAGAGATCAGGTATAGTGCATTAGGGTACATAAGGTGTGTGTGTTATCTAAAAATCTAATAAATTATACTTAAAATGTTCCTTTTCGAGTCAATCTTGTGCCATTATTAGTCTAAGATGATAGTTTTAACAGGTACAATTGTAGTTAACATGGCAAGAGATTGGTTATAGTACAGTTATAATGTCTAAAATCCAATAAATTACTTAAAAATGTTCCTTTTTGAGTCAATCTTGCGTCATTATTAGTCTAAGATGATAGATTTAACAGGCACGATTGTGGTTAATATCACAAGAGATAGTTATAGTGTCTAAAGATCTAATAAATTACTTAAAAATGTTAATTTTCGAGTCAATTAATAATCTAAGATGGCAGTTTTAACATTCATAATTGCAGTTAGAGATTAGTTATAGTACAGTAGGGTACATAAGGTGTATTTGTTGTCTAAAGATCTAATAAATTATACTTAAAAATGTTCCTTTTTGAGTCAATTGTGTGTCATTATTGGTTTAAGATGATAGTTTTAACAGGCACAATTGTAGTTAACATTGCAAGCGATAGTTATAGTACAGTTATAGTGTCTAAAGATCTAATAAATTATACTTAAAAATGTTCCTTTTTGTGTCAATTGTGTGTCATTATTAGTCTAAGATGGTAGTTTTAACAGGCACAATTGTAGTTATAGTACAGTAGGGTACATAAGGGGTATTTATTGTCTAAAGATCGATAAATTATCCTTAAAAATGTTCCTTTTCGAGTCAATCTTGTTCCATTACGAGTCTCAGATTGTGCTTTTGTTTCTGATAGTGCAGTGGAAGTACATAAGAGCTGTTTGTTTAAGCATTTAACGGTGAAAAATGAACTGTCCGCTCACAAACACATCCGCCGCAGACATCTGAAGGGGTTTTGCGTTGCCGCGGCGCCCGTTCCCCGTCCGCGGCCCTAATGTATTTTAGAGCTGCAGTCTTTATTGCTTTACCCCGGGGCCCTGTGGGTTTTGCCTCTGCCCAATAACACAAGCGGAGAGGAAGTATCAGGAGTATTCAATTAGACGGCTGCTCGGCTCTCCGCAGAGCTGACGCGTGGAGATTGTAATTTCCACGGCGTGATTGATGGAGGTAATAGCGGGCATCGTGTGGGTCCGACCGCGCGGAGGTGCCGGGGGAATACGCCGCGCTTTTTCGGGTTTTTCGGGGTTTGATAACGATTGGCAGGAACAGGACGCGACGATGTGAGGGACAACCTGGTGCAAAAAGGCGTGTAATGGACGGAGTTTAGAACAAAAAAAAAGGTCGGCGAGGTGAGACGAAGTGGCTGTACGCAATTGTCTTTTGTTTTTATTTTTTATCACGCCAAGTTTTACAGTCTGATAATCAGGAAATGCGCTGTTAGATTTACCGCTCTAACCTCTGGAAGCTGTTCAAATAAACTAATCGTGTTTAGTTTATAAGGAATAACTTTGGACCACTGTTTAAAACGCTTTTCACCTTGAGATGTTATTGCTTTGTCTAGAATATTCCACAGTAAGGCATTAAATTACAAAAAGCTGTGTAAAGGACAGTTTTGACCAAAAAAGGTGGTAAAGTTTTTTGTTTTTTTGTATTAGATCATTTTGTGCTGCCTGAATCCAACTATAAAGCGCTTTGTTGTCTTATAATTAGTAAGTGTGCTGTTAGCATGCTAGTAGCTAAGGAGTAACCCCCGCAAATTGTTTTAAAATGCCTTTCTCTAGAATATTCCACAGTAAGGCATTGCATTTGGTGTAAAAAGCAGTGTAATGGACATAGTTTTGACCAAAAAAAAGGTCTAATGGAGGAAAAAGAGTTGATTTTGATTACACAAAATTATCTTTCGGTGTAATTTTTTTCCCTCCATTTTTCAAATTATACAAAAAAATAGACAAACAACAAAATAATAAGAATAATGGGCAGAGTTTTGACCCAAAAAAAAAGGTGAAAAGGTGAGGGTTTTTTGTTTTTTTGTTTATTACACTGCTTTGTGCTGTCTGAATCCAACTATGAAGTGTTTCGTTGTCCAATAATCAGGAAGTGTGCTGTTAGCATGCTAGTAGTTAGTTAGCTTTACCGCTCTGAACCTTTGAGAGTCGTGAAAAGTGCTCATAAAGCGAATAATTAGGATGCAAAGGAATTCATAAGATAAAGATAAAGAATAACTTTAATTTGAGGAATAACTCTATTTAAAATGCATATGTTATCGCTTTCTCTAGAATGTTCCACGGTTTGGCATTAAAATAAAGGTAAAATGTGGTTTAAAGTAACTCTCGGTGTTGATGTTATTGTCTGGAAAAGGGAAAAAGGGGCAGATAACATAAAATGATGCTTTTTTCTGCTCCTTTTCATTAATTTCTTGTATGTTTCAGGACACTGTTAATGTCTTTTTATACTTTATGAATGAAATAAACAAACAAATATATAATACTACTACTACTACTACTACTACTACTACTACTACTACTACTACTACTACTACTAATAATAATAATAATAATAATAAAATTATTCAACTAATTTTATCAAAATAATACTTGAAAAATATAAAATTAAATAAAACATTCTTACTGTATGAGTGCTTGTTGCCTTTACACCTTTACACAGATCTGACCTGTAACTTGGCCCTGGTGACGTCACATTAGCCACTAGATACGTTTAAAAAGTTACATATTGCAGCTTTAACGAGTCGTACATTGCTTTTTGTCAGTGCTGACGCTGACTGCGGAAACGTGAGAAAAGAAAAAAAAAAGGAAAAAAGAAAAGTCGCTGGCCTGTGCACAAAGGCATGTAATAGACAGATTTGACTGAAGGGGGGGCTGTCGGGGTAGAGAGGAGGGGGCGAGTTGATTTTGCAAACCCGTGCGCAGCGGGGGGGATGGGGGGCTCTGGGATGTTTCGATTGCGTCGCCGTGGTATTTAATCATAGCTGTCAGGGTGTAATCGGCGGAGGGAGGGGGCTGCTCGCTCAGGTGAAATGAGACGCGGCGGAGAAAGCGGCCGTCAGCAGGTCCGGCCGTACCTGCATATGCACTCATCACTGCTGTCACGGCAACGGGGGGATAAATTAAACATCAAGAACTGATTTGGCGTAATTTTGTTTTGATGGAAGGGCCCTAAATGCGAGCTGATGGCGAGCGGTTGTCGTGGCGATGACTGTTTTTTTTTTGGCGTCGCTGCAGTTTCGTGCGACATCTGCGGTTCAATCATATTTAATAGAGACCGATGTTGATAATTTGGCGTTAAAGGTGCATTGCGTAACTTTTCAGATGTTATTGCTTTGTCTGGAATGTTTCACAGTATGGCATTAAACCTTTCTATCTCCATGGAGACCCAACCGGACCAAGTTACAGGTCAGATCTGTGGAAAATGTCTCTTTTTATGGGTATTTTTGAGCTATAAAACCACCTGTAATTGAATTCATATTAAGCAGAGCTGGTTAATGTCATACTGTGGGACATTCCAGGCAGAGGATTGATATCTCCATAGAAACAAGGAGGTGACAGACCAGCAACCAAAAAGTTACACAGTGCAGCTTTAAGTATCTGCCAATACTAGTGCAGAGACTGGACATTTAAACACAACAGCCTCTGGTAAAAGTGAGTTTTGTGATTAGTTTTTTTTACCATTTAAAATAAAATAATTAAAGAGCAGCTTTGTGTAAATACAAGTTTAATAATATTATGAGATGTTTTTGTCCAACAGCTTTGTGTAAATACAAGTTTAATAATATTATGAGATGTTTTTGTCCAACAGCTTTGTATAAGTATAAGTTTAATAATATTATTAGACGTTTTTGTCCAACATTTGCCAGTAAATTGTCTTATTACACCAGTTCAGGGACCAAAATGTGATATCGGCTGAAATTATATCCTGGAACCGATATCTGATTCACCAAAATGTTCAATATTGGTGCTGTTCTCCAATTTTATTTTCTGGAAACATGCAGATTTATAAAGGAGAACACAGTGGACTTGTTTCTTTCCATTTGTTTCAAGTTGTTTTAGAGGAATATTGACATTTAAAAGGTCCAAAGTTGCTGGTGGATGGTCCGCTAGCCTTTCCATGGAGCTATTATTGTGTTGCAGTAATATTAGTGGCAGTAATAAAAGCAGTAGAAGTAATTGTTGTAGTGTTTTTAGTTCGTCCTTTACCTGAGTGGCTGTAGCAGGCTCAGTTATGGGGCAGGGGAAGGACTCTTCACAAACGGCCAGGCTCCTGACGAGCTTTAGCCTGGAGTTGGGCTGCGTTTGGGGGGGGCGGCGGGCGAGAGGTGAGGGGCGTACAGTTAGAACCATGCACCAAAATCACGGCCCAAATATAATACAATACTCCAAAAGTCTCAAACATGGGAGCAAGACAGCAAGACCACAACAGCCAACAAGCCAAGGTTTGATCAGGACTACGCCAAGCAAAAGGCAGACCGTAGCTACATATATTTAGTTTTAATAAAAATGAATGAATACAAACATCATTATTATGACTTATAACAACTACGATTTACTGTATTGTGGGTGAGTTGTTTAATTTAGCTCATTTTTACGTTAAAATATCATAAAAATCACTCTATGTTTGAGTAATCACATGGCATTGGTATCTTATATCAACTTTTATTGACAATACGATTAAAATACAGATTAGATTAGAAAGATTAGATATTTTGTAGGGATGCACCAATACCGATACCACTATGAAATATCTGGAAACAAATCGGGAATCGGTTTCATGGCATCGGTTCAGCCTTGTAGTAAGACTTTTATTACATCTACAGGCTGATTTTGGGCTTGTCTCATAATGTTTGAACTTTTAAACATACAAAATCTATTAAAAAAACACTTATTAGATCTCTTGTGTAACACGTTAATTGCGTTTTAAAGCTGCATTGTGTAACTTTTCTGGGTTAGCCTCTACCTGGAATGACCTTAAACAGCTCTACTTTACATTTATTCAATTACAAGTGGTTTTATAGCTCAAAAATACCTAGAAAAACAGGGATTGTGACTGTGAGTGGGGTCGCCACTCCACAGATCTGCCCTGTAGCTTGGTCTGGTTTGGTCTCCATGGAGATAGAAAGGTTTAAAACCATACGGTGAAACATTCCAGACAAAGCAATATCAGTTAGTGTTGGATATCGGCAGGTACTTAAAGTAAAAATATCGATATATCAGTATTGGGAAAGAAAAGAAAAAGCTGTATTGGTGCATCCCTATTATTTTTATTATAAAGTCATTAATTTATTTGCAATTTATGAATTTATTTTTCCGCAATAACATCATGACTTGGATTTGTATGGATTTATTATTTGAAAAAAAGTAGTAAATTGCATTTTTTAGTCTTTCATAATAAAACTAATACAACTTTTCTACGTATACTGTCTCTAAAAAGTTTTTAAAATATACCTATAACGTGAGAATGGTGCGTTCAAGTAATGCCAGAAATAAACATGCTCACAAACCATTTCTGTAACTTTCGGCATTCAAATACAAAAGTCACACAAAGATTTCCAAACATCCCCTGAACACCACAAACCCGCAGAATCATCGCAACATTTCAGCAACTTTTGACATCTCCAGCCAATATAAACACAAAATACAAACACAATCACTGTTTTTTTTTTTTTTTCAGCATCTGCAACTTCCAAACAGTCAGTCCAAGCAGAAAACAACGCCATTCACATGAAAACCGCATTACCCATCATGCATTTGGGGTGCAGCCTACCTTGGCGTGCTTCGCAGGCTGCCCACGGGTGGAGAGGAGTTGAAAGTTAAACATCAAAACAACACGACCACAAAGAAACCAGAGTGAATTTTAAATGTACGAGCTGCATTTTCAACCAGCGCCCGAGTCGAGAAATATTCAAAAAGCTTCACGGAACGACAAAAAAGAAAAACAAATAAGTCGAAATTCATTTAAAAATGATTAATGGATATATTTAAGTAAAGTTTTATTTTTATACTGAAGTGCGTAAGCAGTAGTAGTAGTAGGAATAAGTATGAGAAAGAGTTGCAGTATTGTAGTAGTTGTAGTAGTAGTAGTAGTAGTAGTAGTAGTAGTAGTAGTAGTAGTAGTAGTAGGGCTAAGTATTTGAGGTAGCAAAGGTATTAGTAGTTGTATGAGAAGGAGTAGCAATATTCTAGTAGTAGTAGTGGTCGTAGTAGTAGTAGTTATAGTAGTACTAACAGTAGTAGTAGTAGTAGTAATAGTAGTAGTAGTAGGGATATGCATTTGAAGTAGCAAAGGTATTATTAGTTGCAGTATTGTAGCTGTAGTAGTACTTGTAGTAGTAATTATAGTAGTAGTAACAGTACAGTAGTAGTAGTTGTAGTAACAGTAGTAGTAGTAGTAGTAGTAGGGATAAGTAGCAAAGGTATTAGTAATTAAGAAGGAGTTGCAGTCTTGTAGCTGTAGTAGTACTTGTAGTAGTAGTTATAGTAGTACTAACAGTAGTAGCAGTAGTCGTAGTAGTAGTAGTTGTAGTAACAGTAGTAGTAGCAGTAGTAGTACTATTAGTATTAGTAGTAGTATTAGCAGGAATAGTAGTAGCAGTAGAAGTAGTAGTATTAGTAGGAATAAGAATTTGAAGTAGAAAAAGTATTAGTAGTTGTATGAGAAGAAGTTGCAATATTGTAGTAATAGTAGTAGTTGTAGTAGTAGTAGGGATAAGTATTTGAAGTAGCAAAGGTAGCAGTACTAGTACAGAAAGGAGTCACAGTATTATAGCTGTAGCAGTACTTGTAGTAGTAGTTACAGTAGCAGTAACAGTAGTAGTAGTAGTAGTAGTAGTAGCAGTTATAATAGTAGTAGTAACTGTTCAGTTCTATTACACATTATGAAGTAACATATATACAATGGAAGCTACTGTTTTTATTATTATTTTAATGCTTTCCCTGGAATATTCCAAAACGTTTACAGTTTTCTGTTCCCATGGAGACAAGCCACTATAGACGTTACAGGTCAGGTCTATGGAGAGGCGAGCGAGCTCACTGAAAGAACACATGTTTTTTCAGTATTTGGTGCTGTATTTTTGAGCAAACGTCTTAAACTGAATAAACAGCTGCACAATCGACATGTCTAAAGCCGCACTGTGGAACATTCCGGCACTTTTACACATAACTGATGAAAGCGCAAACCCGTGATGCCTTTTCCAGCTCTTTTTGTAACCGATCCTGATAATTAAAGAGAGAAATCGGGCGCGTTTGAGCCGTCGCCGCTTTGGTACGATTTCATTTGCTTGGAACATGTGCTATTATCAAATCTCCATTGTGCTCCACTGTTCTTTGGCTTCGAACGAATTCACACGAGACACAAAAAAAGGATTAAAAAAAAAGGAAAAAATCTGAAAAAGAGAGGGACATTTGGCAGGAGGAGCGCTTAAGGGCAGTTTTCCCGTCAGCGCTCGGAGCGGAGTGGACGAGGAGGAGGAGGAAGGAACAGCACGGACCAGTGCATCTGTGTCTGAGCTGATGTGGGGATAAACAGAGGGATGCAGAGAGGAGGGGAGGAGGAGAGAGAGGAGGAGGAGGTGGTGTGGAGGGAGAGATGGGAAGAGAGAGGGAGCGGAGAGGGCAAAAGAGGAGACAGAGAGAGAGAGGGAGGAAGAGGGATGGATAGAAAGATTTGGAGGAGAGAGGAAGAGCAGAGAAAAAGAGAGAAGGAGAGTGAGAAGCACAAATGGGGGGAGAAAGTAAAAAAGGAAGATAGAGAGAAGGGGAAGGATGCGAGATAGAGGAGGAAAGAGGGAAATTGGACATAAAAGGGATAGAGGGGAAGAGAGAGAAAGCAGAGGGATGCAGAGAGAGGGCAAAAGAAGAGAAAGAGAGGAAGAGGGAGGAGAAAGAAAGAAGGAAAAGGGTGTAAGAGAAAGAGAGAGAAAGGAGGGGTAGATAGCGAGAGAGGGATGGATAGAAAGAGAGGGGGAGGAGAGGAGAAGAATCAGCTTAAAAGGGGGTGAGAGAAAAAAGAGAAAGAGAGAGTGAGCGAGAAGGAGAGTGAGAAGCACAAATGGGGGTAAAAGAGAGAGAGGAAATAAAAAAGGAGGATAGACAGAGAAAGAGAGAAATGGAGGAAGAGAGAAAGGGAAAGAGAGAGTGAGACAGGGAGGAAGAAAGAAAGAGGGGTAGAGAGATGGATAGAAAAAGGGAAAAAAGAGAGATAGAAGCAGAGTGAGAAGTAAAAAGGAGGATAAAGAGAGAAGGAGAGGTGGTGGGATAGAGAGGAAGAAAGAGAGAAATGGAGGAAGAGAGAAAGGGAGAGAGCGAGCAAGGGAGGAAGGAAGAAAGAGGGATAGAGGGATGGATAGAAAGAGATGGAGAGAAGAGAGGGAGAGAGAGAAGGAGAGTCAGATGCACAAATGGGGGTAAAAGAGAGAGAAGTAAAAAAGGAGGATAGACAGAGATGGGGAGTGGGATGGAGAGGAAGAAAGAGGGAAATGGAAGAAGAAAGGGAGAGAGCGAGAGAGAGAAGAAGAAAGAAAGAGGGGTAGATAGAGACGAAGGGAGAGAGATGGATAGAAAGAGTGAGACACAAATGGGGTAAAAGCGAGAGATGAAGTAAAAAAGGAGGATGAGAGAGAAGGGGATGTGGCAGAATAGAGGGGAAGAAAGAAAGGGAGCGAGAGAGCGAGGGAGGAAGAATGAAAAGGTGTTAGAGAGAGAAGGTAAGTGAGGAGAAGAGACGAGGGAAGGATATAGAAAGAGGGGCAGAAAAGAAAGAGGAAGAGAGAAAGTGAGGATAGAGAGAAAAAGGAGAGACCAGGACAGAGAGAGAGAGAAGTGAGAGAGGGTAAAAGAGGAGAAATAAAGGAGAGACCAGGACAGAGAGAGAGAGAGAAGTGAGAGAGGGTAAAAGAGGAGAAATAAAGGAGAGACCGGGACAGAGAGAGAGAGAAGTGAGAGAGGGTAAAAGAGGAGAAATAAAGGAGAGACCGGGACAGAGAGAGAGAGAAGTGAGAGAGGGTAAAAGAGGAGAAATAAAGGAGAGACCAGGACAGAGAGAGAGAGAGAAGTGAGAGAGGGTAAAAGAGGAGAAATAAAGGAGAGACCGGGACAGAGAGAGAGAGAAGTGAGAGAGGGTAAAAGAGGAGAAATAAAGGAGAGACCAGGACAGAGAGAGAGAGAAGTGAGAGAGGGTAAAAGAGGAGAAATAAAGGAGAGACCAGGACAGAGAGAGAGAGAAGTGAGAGAGGGTAAAAGAGGAGAAATAAAGGAGAGACAAGGACAGAGAGAGAGAGAGAGAAAGAAGCAAAGCAGGGAAAAATGGAGGATCGGACGGAGAATTCAAGGAAGAGAGCGGGACAGAGCGGAAGAACGAGGGAGCAGAGACAGATAAGATAAGTAAAACGAGTGAAGAGGGAAAAAAAAACCAAGCGGATGGAGGGAAGAAGTGATCCAGATCTGCAGCCTCGTACACGTCCTCACAGCCTTGGCGTATCTGTGCAGTTTCAGAGAACATTAGTGGAGTAATGAGGCACCACGGCACGACTCTGTCACTCACAGATCTGCTCTTCACTCCACATTTCACCACTCACTTTACACATGTTTACTTCTTTACTCTTATTTTAGTTTTGCTTTTAGAAATCTGTACCCAAACTGGTGATCCATGGTGCGTGTGGCGGGAAAAAACGAGAAAAACATGTCTTGAACGTGCCCAAAAAGTCAAAAAGGACGATTGCTTTTCTCAACTAGTCAAGACACGCTCCATAACTAAACCAATTAATGGGTTTTTTAATAAGGAATTTCAAGGTTTCACAGTGTAAATGTGCATATATCTGCAGCATGTTTTACTTTTAAGGATTTAATAGGGTCATAAGCAAATTTTACATAACCAAAAAGGAAGTGAGCAGTTTTGTTTTTCAGAATTTATTTAATCTTGGTTTTTGTGATGGTTAATACCTGGTTTCAGTCCTTGTCCAGACCTGGATTAGTCCTGGTTTAGACTTGGATTAGTCCTGGATTAATCCTGGTTTAGACCTAGTTTAGTCCAATATGTAATAATGTTTTTCAGAACTGATTTAATCTTGGTTTTACAGTGGTTTAGTCCTGGTTTAGACCTGGTTTAGACCTGGTTTAGTCAAATATGTAATAATCTTTTTCAGAACTGATTTAATCTTGGTTTTACACTGGTTTAGTCCTGGTTTAGTCCTGGTTTAGACCTGGTTTAGACCTGGATTAGACCTGGATTAGACCTGGATTAGACCTGGTTTAGTCCAATATGTAATAATGTTTTTCAGAACTGATTTAATCTTGGTTTTACAGTGGTTTAGTCCTGGTTTTTGTCCTGGTTTAGTCCTGGTTTAGACCTGGTTTAGACCTGGTTTAGTCCAATTTGTAATGTTTTCAGAACTGATTTAATCTTGGTTTTACACTGGTTTAGTCCTGGTTTAGTCCTGGTTTAGACCTGGTTTAGACCTGGTTTAGACCTGATTTAGACCTGGTTTAGTCAAATATGTCATAATGTTTTTCAGAACTGATTTAATCTTGGTTTTACACTGGTTTAGTCCTGGTTTAGACCTGGTTTAGTCCTGTTTTAGACCTGGTTTAGTCCAATATGTAACAATGTTTTCAGAATTGATTTAATCTTGGTTTTCAAAGGTTTAGTCCTTGATTAGACCTGGTTTAGACCTAGTTTAGACCTGGTTTAATCCTGTTATTTCGCCCCGTTTTTGGGTCCCACTGGACAATTACGATTTTAATTGATTTTAATTGAAGTCAGTGCGGGAACGCCGAGACTTTCCAACAAGAACAGCACTTTACATTTTCATTCTTATCATATCCTAATACATCAATTACATTTGTATAGATACGTGAGTCAATAGTTTAAGTTGTTTAACTGCACCATAACACTCCTTTCCAAATAGGAAAATCAAAGTAAACCTGTTTCATAATAATCCTCGATATCACTATTTAGTAAGGATGGGACAAGATCTCGCGCAGACACGAGGAAAATTATTTTGTAAGGTTTTTTTTTCCTCCTATTTTGACATTTGCTTTGGGTAAAAAAGAGGCTATCTTTGCTGAATAACTCCTCTTGAGAAGCTGTAATACCCACAAGGACAGCAAAAATTGTGAACTCAATGCCACAGTTTATCAAAAATGACATCAAAATCTCGTCTTGTCTCGATGTCGTGGACTGAATCTCGACACGTGTCTCGTCCCGTCCCTATAATTTATCAATTTTTCAAGATCTCGCTGAGCACAAAACACAAATTATTCAGGTCCACTTGTTTCTACAGTCGACGTGTGAAAGTCTATGGATTTAATAACGTTCAGGAGTGTATATCGCGCCATTAAACGCCTCTGAACAGGCCGAGTATCACTTCTGGTGTGATTATGCACCACTCTCACACTCCACCCACACACAGAATGTCCTTTCCACCTGTCCTACAAAACCCAAAAAGGACAAACCCTCCCCTCTCCCTCTCTCTTTCTACACCTCCGGGCCCAAATCACACCTATAAAAAATTCAAATGCACTGTCGCTCGCCCCATCTCGCAATCACACGACCCCGCTACAAGCCCTCCCTCTCCCCAGACGGCTCCCTCCGCCGATCTCTCCTTTCTATATCAAGGTAGCATAGACATGGGCTTGCTGGTCTGTGGCTAATTGCGCTGGCCATCGGGGACTGAACAATGCCCTGCAGGAGATAGACAGAGGGAGGGGGCGGGGGGGCGTGCGGGGAGGGGGGGAGGCGTCTGGGGAGAGGGAAGGGGCGAAAGGGCTAGAGTCAGCAAATGTAGGGTATAGCCAGGAGCCACCTGTGCCGAATCGCAAAGGACGAAGCACAATGTCAAACTGTCTATTACTCGTCCCCACTGGATGTCATTGATACAAGAACAGTCATTATTTGTGACATTTTAGTGCGATATTAGACCCGGTTTAGACCTGGTTTAGACCTAGTTTAGACCTGGTTTAGTCCTGGTTTAGAGATGAGAGAGAGGAAAGTTGATTGAGAAGCAGTTATCATTTACAACAGCTTGGGTTTATTCCAATTTAGATCTGGTTTGGTCCTAGTTTAGACCATGTTTAGACCATGTTTAATCCTGGTATAGTCCTGGTTTAGACGTGGTTTAGATCTGATATAGTCCTGGTTAGTCCAAAGTGTAACAATGGTTTTCAGAACGGATTTAATCTTGGTTTTACAATGGTTCAGTCCGGGTTTAGACCTAGTTTAGTTCTGATTTAGTCCCAAATGTAATAATGTCTTTCAGAACCGGTTTAATGTTGGTGTAGCCCTGGTTTAGACCTTGTTTAGACCTGATTCAGACCTGGTTTAGAACTAGGTTAGTCCTGGTTTAGTCCCGAATGTAATAATGTTTTTCAGAACTGATTTAATTTTGCTTTTTCAATGGTTTAGTCCTTGTTTAGACCTGATTCAGACCTGGTTTAGACCTGGTTTAATCCAAAATGTAATACTTATTCAGAACTGACTTAATCTTGGTTTTACAATAGTTTAGTTCCGGTTTAGACCTGGTTGAGAACTGGTTTAGACCTGGTTTGGACCTGAACATAATCATGTTTTTCAGTTTAAGTCTAATTGCCAAAATAACCCACAGAACGTCATATTACACAAATAAAAAGTGGATGTAAAGATGTTTCCACAGCAACCATTATATTTCCCAGAGTGCACTGGTCATTCTTCAGCCTCCATTTTGACACAATGAACATTTCTTCCATTTAACCCGAGCTGGAAATAGCCGAGCGGAGAGGTCAAAGTTCCCTCCAGTGCCGTGAGCGAATCTCGACCCCCTTATTTTTCAGAACAATTATACCCGAGCGTGAGGGGAAGATGGAGCGATGGGGGGGCCAAAATATGAAGAAAAAAAAAAGCTTATATAACCTACATTTAGACAGGTCAGTGAAGGAGGCCTGGGAGCTATAACGCTACAAGCAAAGTCGATTTAAGGTGAAGTGATGGAGGAGCGGGAGCAAGGGCAAAGGAAGGATACACCGATACCGATACTGGTACTGAAAATCAATGCAAATAATGAATAATAAACTGGACTGGATTAGATCTTATGTTTTTTTCCTGGAATGTTCAACACTACGGCATTAATTTAACCCTTTTCTCCATGGGGACAGTATTAATGCATGTTTTCCAGGTAGTTTTGAGAGATAAAAAGAGAATAAATTCAATAAATCGTTTACCAAAATTGATTTTATAACTAAAGTTTGATTTTTCAGCTTTCAATTTTACATGTTTAAATGTTCAAATTGGCAAAATGGCGGCCTCTATGGTCAAAACCGGATATTACACTTCTTTACTGTAACCTCACTAACCTTTTAAGAGGAATAAAATGCGACTTGGATGTTTTATTCTCATTTATTTTCATATTTTAAGAGCTAGAGGAGCTAGACGAAACCAGCTTTGGCCATGTTACCACGGAAACAAGCAGATAGCAGAAAAGTTAGTGTGCACCTTTAGTTTCAAACTGGAGACTCGTCTAGAAGTTAAGCAATTTACAAATGGGATAGTAAATAGAAAAAATATATGTTTAGATTGACCAAATGGCGGCCTCTGTGGTCAAAACTGGGTATTACATTTATTTTATAGTGAAGTAGAAGTAGAAGTTAACTTAATATTTTTGTACTAACAGAACGTTCATAAGTGAAATGAACATGTTTTGTAATGTATTTATCAATGTGTTTTACGTGAACCACTTATTGCTGTAGTAATATCCAAAAATAAAGAAAACAAAAACAAAAGAAAGAATCCCAAATAAATCCAAATCCAAAATGAAGAAAAACAAAGAAGCAGTGGAGTTTCGTGTGTGTTTTTGCCGAAGTTGCAGTTGTCAGCACAATGATGAAACCAGCTCCAGAGGCTGAAGTGCCTGAAGTGTCAAAGAGCTAAAGCTAAAGGGAGGAAATCTTTTACTGCTCCCAAAGACTTAGAGAAACGCAGCCTCAGACATTCAAACCACTGGGCTTAATGTTACAGAAGATGTGACAGAAATACTACGAAAAATACTGGACAAATTAACATGAATATACTGGAATTTTTTATTACGTGTGTTGAAAATGAAACAAAACACAACTCCGAGTCTGTTTGCGATGAGGAAACAACTTTATAACATAGATCAGATCAGAAAATAGCGTTTAATGTTGATTTATTTATGCTTTTATTGTGATTTTAATGTTTTTCTTATTCTGTAAAGCACTTTGAATTACTTATATTGAACAATACAGATAAACCTGCCTTGCCTTGTCTTGTCTTTCACCAAAATGGCAGAATTTAAGTACAGTATATCATCAATTATATGTTTTTTTTACCACAAATCTCTTCTTCTACATCAAGATAAACCTAGATTTGCCCCTATTCCGCTGCCCTCCTGCCCCCGGGGGCGTCACGAGCGGCTCCTCGGGGCGATAGAGACACGGGAAGTTGGTCGATAAGCTCCAGGATTTGAGCTCCAGATTATCTCACCCACTCAGACATGAAACCAGATTGTCTCATTGGTTACGCGCTAAAAATAGGATTGGGGCCAATCCCCTGTCCCCTCATTCCTGCACCCGAGTCGGTTTTATTTAGTGTTTCGTCTTACGGGTCAGATCTGTGGAGAGGCGACCCCCGCTCACAGCCAGAATGCCTGTTTATCTAGGGATTTTTGAGCTATAAAACCACTTGTAACTGAATAAATGTAAAGTAGAGCTGTTTAATGTCATACTGTGGGACATTCCAAGCAGAGCAATGACGTACAGAAACAAGCCCCTAACGAAAAAGGTTACGTAGTGCAGCTTTTTTTGTGTCAGCATCGTTGGGATAATGTACAAAAGACATTAGAACATTTTATAGGCCAATACTATTTATGATTTACAGAAGGGAGCAGCTAAAATTTATGTTAAAAAGCTAATTTTTGTTGTAAAACAGTGAGTTTTTGGACCCATCAACAAACACATAAAGTAGAGTAAAACATACACGCACAAAAAAAACAAAAAAGTAAAAAAACATCAGTCAAAACATTAATAAAACACCAAACTAACCAGTCACAGTCACAGTAAAAAATGCACCAAACTGGAGGAGAAAGCGGAAAATCGAGAGCAGATGTGCAGGCTCAATAAAAAAAAAGAAATAAAAAAAGGATGCCATGTTTTCGATTTATTTTGCGTATTTTTTTCCATTGGAAGTGGTCCACGCTTGTTTTAATTAAATTGCTAAATTAACACGAGCAAATGTTGTTATGTCCCTGGTGTAAAAGCTGAAAATAACACCACGATTAAATTCATTAACAGATGTGATCAAACTGGACATCTCTCTGTTTGTAAGAAGAGAAAAACAGAAGAAGAACTAACAAAATAGAAAATTAAGAAATCTAAATATGTACTATAACAGTTGTTGGACGTAGAGTATAGTTAGCAAGATCTAGTGTCCAGACTTATAAGCAAACTCAAGGTCTTCTCATTTTAAAAGGCTTATAAACCTATTTTAAAATATTCCAACATAGGGTAAAAATAAAAATACTAAAACAAAGAAATTCTAAATAAGGGTAAATGTTGTATTGTTTTTCAAATGGTGCAGAATCTCTTAAAATATGGACTAAAAAAAAGAAAAAGTGACCCAAAGAGACATAAAAATGACTATATTTTTGTCATTTTGCTCATTACCGGCCTACGTCTGTGAACAAACATCCCAAAAATATGTTCACTGACTTAAGGAGAGCTAACGAAACTGAAAAAACATGGGAAAAAATTAAAATATTTACTATAACTGTTGGCCTCCACAAAGGCAGCACAGTTCAAGCTCGCAATGCTAAAAATATACAGTTGTGTTCCTTATTTTAAAAGACATAAAAACTTATTTTAAAATATTTCACAATGGTGTAAAAATAAAAATACAAAAACAAAAAAATTATAAATAAGATTGAATGTTGTATTAGTTTTGAAATGGTACAGAATCTCTTAAAATATGGACAAAAAAAAGAAAAAGTTACCCGGATAGACATAAAAATTACCATATTTTTGTCATTTTGCTCATTACCGGCCTACGTCTGCGAAGAATCATCTCAAAAATATGTTCACTGACTTTAGGAGAGCTCATGAAACTGAAAAAGGCAGCGCAGTTCCACCTCGCAATGCTAAAGATATATCGTAGTGCTCCTCATTTTAAAAGACATAAAAACCTATTTTAAAATATTTCACAATGGTGTAAAAATAAAAATACAAAAATAAAAAAAATTATAAATAAGATTGAATGTTGTATTGCTTTTCCAAATGGTACAGAATCTCTTAAAATATGGATAAAAAAAAGAAAATGTGACCCAGACTGACATAAAAATTTGCATATTTTTGTCATTTTGCTCATTACTGGCCTATATCCGCGAACATTCAACTCCAAAAATAATAACTGACATTTTGGCTAAAAGCGTTTTCCTCATTCTCACTTCTCAAACTTTTTCCGAACATGAGCATAGTTAGCTATTGTAAAAAACTCATAATAACTCCCAATTAAATTATGCTACGCTAACACAATCCCACTCAAACTTTGGGAGAGTTTTTTGTTTAAATGACCTCCAAACCCGCCATTATTATTTGCAGATTATACTCGTGTAGTCAGGAACAATTGAGCTGGCCCGAGCATTCTGGGAAATCATCTCACAATGCCGCGGGTGACAGGAAGTCCCTAAAGGCATCTGAGACGTTCACTGACACTTAGTGAATTTTCCACGGAGAACACGCGAGCGGAAAAGTAGAAGATGTTTGGTACGGGATGTCACTTGTCCTCACCTCAACGCCAAGTCCGATCGTCGTGACAACCCCAAGTTTGCTAATTAGCGGCGGTTGAGCTAGCGCTAACAGTCATTTGACAGATTGTAGCTCATGAATATGTCAAAAATGCGCAGAAAAAATAGGAGACCACTGCAATTTTGTGGTTGGATTTTTCGCATTTTGACAAGAGTCTCAGGACAGTGTCTGTTAAATGTCTTACCGTACTTTTTACCATAGATCATATCGTCAAAACCAGGTCAAAACCAGGTCTAAACCGGGACTGAACCAGGACGAAACATGGACTAAATAACTACCAGTGCTAAGCCATGCAGAACTAGGGCTGAACCAGGACTGAACCAGGACGAAACATGGACTAAATGTACTAAACCATGCAGAACTAGGACTGAACCAGGACTAAAACAGGACTTAACCATATTCTAAATGTCTAAACCTGATTTAAACCTTGTCTAAACCCAGTCTAAACCAAGACTAAAACAAGGTCTAAACCCATCTAAACCAAGACTAAAACAAGGTCTAAACCTGGTCTAAACCAAGACTAAAACAAGGTCTAAACTTGGTCTAAACCTGGACTACAGCAAAACTAAACCAGGACTAAAATCAAGGTCTAAACCTGGTCCAAACCAAGACTAAAACAAGGTGTAAATGTGGACTAAACCTGGACTAAACCAGGCCTGAACCAAGAGGAAACATGGACTAAATTACTACCAGTACTAAACCATGCAAAACTAGGGCTGAACCAGGACTTAACCAGGACTTAACCATGTTCTAAACCAAGGTCTAAACCTGGTCTAAACCCGGACTACAGCAAAACTAAACCAGGACTAAATCCAAGACTAAAACCAGGTCTAAACCTGGACTAAACCAAGACCAGGAGTTAATTTTGCAGTGTTCTCATAGATTTCCTGCTCGAGCTCACAGTCATTTGTCAGATTTCAGGTCATGAAAATGTCAAAAATGGAGATAATGGGCGACCACTGCAATTTTGTGGCTGAATTTTTCACATTTTGACACGAGATCTCAGGATGTTTTACCGTAGAGGATATCGTCAAAATGGGAGCCAACCTTAATCAGGTCCAGAGCCTGACAAGTGCTCTGTCCGTTTTAAAGATTTTGGTCAAGATATTTTAACCAATACACCAACTTTTGATCATAAAAGTGAAAAAATTCAACAATTATATCACTAAACCAGGTCTAATTCTGGACTAAATAAACCCTAAACCAGGACTAAACCATGACAAAATATAAACTGTTTTAAACTACAAATGAACCAGGTCTAAACAAGGAGTAAACCAAGACTAAACCAGGACTAAACCAAGACTAAATATGGACCAAATTACTACCCGTGCTAAACCATGTAGAACTAGGTCTGAACCAGGACTAAAACAAGGTCTAAACCTAGTCTAAACCAACGTCTAAACCAGGACTAAACCATAAATAAACCATGACTAAACCAAGGTCTAAACCTACTCTAAACCAAGGTCTAAACCAAGATTGAAACCAGGACTAGACAATGACTAAACCAAGCTCTAAACCTAGTCTAAACCAAAGTCTAAACCAAGGTCTAAACCATGACAAAACCAAGTTCTAAACCTAGTCTAAACGTAGTCTAAACCAAGGTCTAAGCCAGGACTAAACCATGACTAAACAAAGGTCTAAACCTAGTTTAAACCAAGGTCTAAGCCAGGACTAAACCATGACTAAACAAAGGTCTAAACCTAGTTTAAACCAAGGTCTAAACCAAGGTCTAAATGAGGACTAAAACAAGGTCTAAACCATGACTAAACCAAGGTCTAAACCTAGTCTAAACCAAGGTCTAAGCCAGGACTAAACCAAGGTCTAAACCATGACTAAACCGAGAACTAAACTTCGTCTAAACCAAGGTCTAAACCAATATCTAAACAAGGACTAAACCATGACTAAGCCAAGGACTAAAGCAGGACTAAACCAGGACCGAACCAGATCTAAACCTGAACTATGTGAGTATTAATTCATGTCAGGCTGAACCAGGTCCAAACCAGGCCTAAACCATAAAAAACAAGGGTAAAATCCGGTCTGAACCTGAACTAAACCAAAACTAAAACAGGACTAAACTAGGATAAATAAGCACTAACCCAGGACTAAATCAGGACTAGACCAGAACTAAAACACAGCCTAAACCCGGTCTAAACCTGGACTAAACCAGGACCATGTGTTCCTCTTGCAGTGGCCTCACATATTTCCCCCACACTTCACATGCGTTACCTGCGGGTCCCTCTTGTTGTTGGGGCCGTGCTCATCGCGGCTCACACTCTGGCTGTCAGCGGCGTGCTCTGGCCTGGAGGGGGCGCTGTGGTCTGGCCTAGCGGGGGCGCTGTTGTCTTTGGGGGACGAGACTCGGTCCTCGGAAACCTTCATTGCTTCACAGTCGACCGAATCGGACATTCTCATCGCAAACGTTCAGTGGGAGGTGACGACAAGCGCAGAGAACCTAGAAACAGGGAAAAACGGATGAGAATCGAGTTTCGTTTTTGATTAACGCGTCCATCTTATATTTTCTGATGTTATAATGTTGTTTCCTCATCACAAACAGACCTGGAGTTGTGTTTTGTTTAATTCTCACATGTTTAACACAGAAAACCTGCATATTTAGGCTGACTTATCTATTTATTAACACAAGAAATGTCTCTCTGTGTCTCCTCCTGTTGGTTGGTTTGTTGGTTTGTTTGTCGGTCTGTTCCACTCATAACTCTAAAACCACTTATCCGACTGATCTCACATTTGGAGGGTGTCATCCTTATGGTACGGGCGTGTGCACTGCCAAGTTTCATGTCGTTAGACCAAAAAATCCCAAAGATATCGGTCAATCACACAACAGCGCTCCATAGCTGCTCACATAACAGCCAAAGCGTCATGCGCGTGAGGAAACAAACACGACTTAAAGCTCACAAGAGTCAATTTTGCGTAATATAGGACCTTTATGTAAATATTTATGGACATTTTGTGGTTTAATTGCTTGTCATTTGCACATAAAGGGTAAAAATGCAAATGAAATGCAGTGGGGAGTGAAAAATGGCATGTAAACTAGATTATGTACTTGTTTATTTCCTATAGTTACACGTTTAATAACAACTGCAAAACATTGGAGTTGAAGTTTTTATCAATAAATTTGGACAAAATGAAGTTAGAATATTCAAATTTCCTTACTAATATGCAAATTCTTTTGCAAAAAATTATAAGTACCAAGTAGCATAATGTAGGACCTTAGCAAATTCAAAATTTAGGTTTTATTTGACTTTATTTCCATTTGACCAGTGCACCCATTTTTCTATTTTTGAACACAACATTTTTGATAGAGTTAAATGTTCTCACAATACCAACTCCATCCTACTAACTGTGATGATAAAAACATGTAAAAATGTTTTAAAAATACATTTTTTTTTTACTTTTTTCAACACCAAAAGTTTTGTAGTTTCTTTAAAGCCAGTATGAGACATTTTAGTCCCAAAAATACAGTAGACTCTTCCATATCTGTGAAGAATGTTCTGAAATGTGGTTTTAATTCTGTTTCCATGAAATCGTGCAGGAAACGTTCCACCTCCATGCTAAAATTATTTGTGATTTTTTTCAGTATCTTTACTAGTTTTAGTATTGACGATCCTAATAGAGACAAAATGGCACTTTAGGGTACTTTTTAGTTCCAGCTCAAAATGACTTAACATTTATCGCATTTATCTGGGCTTGGGACTGTCAAACTTGTCCATTTAATCAAAACTGAACCAAAAACCGCGCACACACAATGCAATCACCAACCCATTTACCCGAGCATTTAAATCATTACTGGACAAACCACAATGCAAAAGGAAGCCAGAAACTGAATAAAAGCGTTAACGTAATAAGAGGCGCCATTTAGAATATTTGAATCTTCCCAAAAAAATCCAAAATGGCCACCAAAGAAGGGACCAGGAAATCGCGGAAAGGGCGACAGAAGCGCATTCACTTGTCGGCATTTCGGGGCTGCAGCTGCTCTGTTCACAACAATGGGCCTGATTGGACAAGATGCAGCAAAAAGAAGAAGAAGAAGAAGAAGAAGACATTTTGAAAACCTTCTGAAATGTGTGGGATTTTCGGAGAAACCCGGGCTGATCCTTTCTCAGAAGAAGAAGAAGAAGAAGAGAAGGTTTTGGTAAATTAGGCGTTCAATGTGTGACACCGGCAAAGCTTCAGGTTTACGTAATAAGCCAGTTTCAAATGTGCTGAATAAAACATAAAGGGATGAGGAGTCAGCACGAATTTATTAGACCGCCACTCAGTATAAGGTGTTTTCCACTGCTGCCACACGTAATTTACCATATTTCTGTTTACCAAAATATCTTTTTATGTTTCTACAACGGTTAATCCGCCAGTAAATGCAAGATCTTTTTTATCAAAAACATCTCTTTAATGCTAAAATATAACTATTGTTGCTATCCGTACATTTTCAAGGTTAATGTTTTCCAAAAGTGACACCAAAGTCTCATCCAAAACAAGTCTCTGGGAACAGCGAGAAACTATTTGACTTTGCAAAACGACATAAAAACAAAGCAGCAAGAATGCAGCTCTGCGTCAAAGGTGCTCACACAAAATATTCATATTTTTGGTTATTTTAGACTATTTTGTTATTCCAGTTGGCCACTTTCTTAACGAATAACAAGGAAATTGTTAGTTTTTAAGTTTGTGATATACTATGTAGGACTAGAAAGTGATCACAGGGGCACTTCCGGCTCCATCGACTTTACACTGAAAAACTGTCGCCCTCTCTCTGCAATCACTGCGCTGAGAGTCATTTTGGTCTTAAAATGTTCGTATTAACCCTTCTCTACGTGATCCTGGGGTTTTTATTTCACTATTCAGTACATAAAGTAAATTCCTATCCATAATATCGACCTCCAAATTCGCTCCTATAATTTCCAGCCTCGATGAGCTTCATTTGACTGGAGCCGAACTCTATGGGGAAAGTCACACTCCCTTAGTCCACATTCTTAATGAATAACAAGGAAATTGTTCATTTTTTGTAATATACTATGAAGTTATTTATGTTTTCTTGTTTTCATGACAGCTGGTCTAATAAATTTGTTTCACACTGTATATATTTTTTACTTCCTCTAAAGGTGCACTATGTACTATTTTTTGGTGAAAGGTCTGAAAACGATGCTAGTGGTTATAGGTGCAAAGCAAATTAGGAATAGGAATTTATTTACGGAGCAGATAGTGAAATAAAAACTCCAGGATCATGTAGAGCGGGTTAATACGAACATTTTAAGACCAAAACGACTGCAGCAGTTACAGAGAGAGGTGACAGTTTTACAACGTAAAGTCAACTGGAGCCAGAGATGATGGAGCCGGAAGCGCGCCCATGCTCACTTCCTATTTGGAATGTGGCGGCTAGCGGGTTAGCCATGTCCATTTATATAAACATTTTAAACATTTTGGCTCCAATCAAATGAAGCCAATTGGGAATAGCAGTTTTAATCCAACGGAAACCAAGGCCCATATTTGGAAATCCGTCTGAGTCACCAAAGAGCCAATCAGGAACGACGTTGTTAGAGGTGTTCGCCCCTTCCTGCACCTAAGTTTTGACAAGCCCACCCCCCTATCCCCGCCCACTTCACTGCTCAAAAATGTTGTGTAGTCGTGCAGTAATAATAATAACTTTTGCTGGTCATTATTTATTATAGTTTCTTTGGGAAGTTTGTGTTATTTTCTGTAGGATAATAAGTTTGGAGCTGTAGATGGTTGAATAAATAACTTCTGTGGCTTCTATTATAGATGCGAACTGGCTTTTATTCAGCTTTTATTCATTACGGGTGTTTCAATTCCCTCTCCACAGATCCGAACTTTAATGCGGTGTAGTGCTGAAACCTGCTGGTCTCTCTCGTTATAGTTACATAAGCCTTTTGTTCAATTATGTACTTATCAGAGCTCTGTTTTTTGCAACGATACTGTACATTTTGAACATGTTTTGGGGGCAATCCTGCCTTTTTAGTTTTAGTGTTAAAGGTAAATTAGTTTCAGTATGATCGTGTATATTTTCTTTAACGATCCGTCACACTTCAGAGTCCATTATCGTAAGAGGCCCATTGTAAAACCGTGACCTCCCCGTGTGAAGTCCTGGTCTGAGTTCATCCCACCGCCCCGCCCCGATCGTGTAGAGGTCCCAGTGATGATGAAGAGGAGGAGGAGGAGGAAGAGGAGGAGGAGGAGGAAGAGACATCTGGCACGCACCAACATGATTAATAGGTTAATTAGTGCTGGGCTCTTCACATTCACAAAGCAAAATCTCCTATGCAGAAAAAAAAACAGGCTTCACTCTGAATACTGTTTCAGATCCAGTCCATTTGTTCTGCACTGGGTTTGCCAAAGAAACCAACGCGCACACACACACACACAGTAATCGAGATTAAATATAATGTCAAAACTAGACACTCGCTTGAAAAATGATCAATATTGGGCAAAATGATCAATATTGGGCAAAAACTTGGACATATCTGGATCTATCCATGTTTTTTGCTTCCTGTTATAAGCAACATTTTGAGTTGTTCCCATTCAAATAAGGTACTATTTTGTTTAAATTGTTTGTTTTAAAAGGGAAATGGACAAAATTTTTCATAATTCTGAAAACCTTTGATACCTCAGTTAGTATAAGACTACACGGGTAAATGTAGTATTTTGTTTGTTTGTTGAAAATGATATTTTATTGTCGAAAAAAGGTGTTTTTATTATCACGGTAATAATGGAATTGGCATCAACCCAAAACATACTACACAGGTTTCCAGGGAGAATAGCTGATAACTAATTATACGTCAATTAAATATAATCAACGTCTAAATACTAATAAAATACAACACTAAATACAATACTAAATATAATCAATCAATTCAATACTGTCCCACTTTATCTGTAGGCTTTTAACTGTATGTTTTAATCATATTTCATTTGTTTATGTTGTTGTGAGGCGATCTTGAGTGTCTAGAATCTAACCTAATAAATAAAATGTATTATTATTATTACATATCAAGATTTTTTCTTGGGAACTAATGCTAAAAATTAAATTCTATTGTCTTAAAAAAGTAGAAGTTTTATCATTTTTTGGTATCAAAATTGAGCACTGAGTATTGAGCTTTTCCCTTATTGTCAAAATCAATTCATGTTTTAATATTTGTGACAAATACTGAAGCTAATATTGGTCTCTAAAAGTGTCTTTTTTATTATTATTATCATTCTGTATCGAGTATCAAGCTTGTTCGAGTGTTTTTTTGTTATAGTATCAAAATCTGTGTTGTGTTTCAAGCTTATTTGAGCTAGACATTATTTTATCATGAAAACAGAAACTACTACTGTTTTGAGCGGAAAATAATCTTCCATTTTGTAAAGAAAATGTGTTTTTTTACATTATGGTATCAAAATCTGTATTGTGTTTCAAGCCTATATGAGTTAGACATTATTTTATCATGAAAAATTAGAAGCTACGACTGTTTTGAGCTGAAAATAATGTAAGAATGTGTGTTTTTTTTACTTTATGGTATCGAAATCTGTACTGAAAACTGAAATCAAGCTTAATATTTTCACTCACTCCTCCCCATCTCACCGTTTCCCCTCCCGAAAGCCTGAGCACGGGTTGAATCGGGGCTTGTTTATGTGCGAGCCGAAAGCGCTGACGCAGCAGCCTCTTAAAAGCCCCCGTCCCACTCCTGCGTGTCGGGGTAATTGACTTCTATGGGGTCGGAGCGCTGCTGCCACACCACTGTAGCCCCGTGTCAAGGCGAAGAGGTGAGCTGGAATTTAGCGGCGCTGCGAAGGGCCCGCGCTGAATCTCAATGAGCTGTCAGCCCGGTGACAAAAGCCGCTCCACTCCTACTTTACATTATTTTTACATCGGGAAGGAAAACAGCTTAATACTCGAGAGAGGAGCACGTCTTTGAATTTTTAGTGTCGGCGCCTGACGTTTTGATGAGTGAACCTTCTCGGGGGGCTCTGCCGAATGTTCTCCAAATGTCATTGGGGTGACGGTAAAGCCACAGTGTGTAACTTTTTAGCATAAACACTGCAGAAAGTAATGTCTGAGTGAGTTTAAATTAGTCGAATTAAAAGGGGAACTCCACAGTGTGACATTAAACAGCTCTCATTTACATTTATTCAATTACAGGTGGTTTTATGGCTCAAAAATACCTAGAAAAACAGGCGGTCTGACTGTGAGCGGCGTCGCCTCTCCACAGATCTGACCTGTAACTTGGTCCGGTTTGGTCTCCATGACGATAGAAAAGTTTAATGCCACACTGTGAAACAATCCAGGCAAAGCAATGAAAAGGGAAAAGCATTTGATGGACCCTGGACCAAAAAAACTACACAATGTACCTTTAAAGACAAGAAAAAACAAAGGTTACAGGTCAGATCTGTGGAGAGGCAACAGCCACAGTCAGAATAACTGTTTTTCTAGGTGTTTTTGAGCTATAAAACCACCTGTAATTGAATAAATGCAAGATAAATCTATTTAATGTCAAACTGTGGAACATTTGAAGCAGATCAATGGCAAAGAAATGACATAGAAACAAGACGGTGAAAGAATCCCAACCAAAAAGTGACAGAGTGTACCTTTAAAACCCACTTTTCACTTTTTAGATTTGCGATTTATGTTTTTAATATGAAGATTATTCTCAAAGTTCACATTTTGTCCAGAAGAATTTACAAAAAAATTGACTGAAATATGAACTGAAAACGAATACAATACTTACTTCATAAAACGCAGCCTTCACGATTTGCCAATTGTTTTATGCTGAAAATTACCGTCTGAAAGTGTTTCTAAAAGTGTAAAAAGAAGAAACTGTGACATCAAAATCTGTATCAAGTATCGAGCTTGTCCCTTAGTATCGATTATCATGAAAACACCAGAAACTACGATTGTCTTGAGTTGATTTTCAGTATTTACAGCCTCATCTTTTCACGGTTTATGTTACGTCCACTCACCTTTCAATTCAACCGCGATTAATCTTGCGTCCCTGTTGGACCCCTACACTTCGGAGAGCCTGTTTATCAATATCAGCTGATTGTGGCCCTTCATGATTCATGGCGTGGGCTTAAATTTGACTGCAGACGCTGATCGAGAGGGAGAGAGGGGCTGTAATTGCGCTGTGGGCCCCTGTTGTTCCTGATGCATAAGTAATGTTCATCATTTGATCTTTGGCGTGGCGTTCAGACACTTTGGGAAATCAGGCGTTTTATGAGGGGAAATCAACAGTGAGATCAGAGTGAGTTTTACGTCTCATTCGCCTCATTCGTAACAGAGAGGAATGTCATAAAAGCGTCACGTCTCCCGAGCTGTATCGCCCCATTTTCGAGAGTTATATGGAGAACGGTTTGGGCCGAACGATGGCGTTTATACAGCGTTAACTTAAAGGTCCTACATGACGCAAAACTGACTCTTGTGAGCTTTAAGTCATGTTATAATGTCGTTACCGCCTCAAAAACAGACCTGGAGTTGAGTTTTGTTTCATTCACACGTTTGAGTAACACTTTATTATTAGTCTGTCTGCATCTTTTACCTTTTATTTAGTAGAGATTTTCTGTTTGAGAGATGAACAAAACACAACTGCATGTTTTTTGATGAGGAAATAACATAATAGATCAAAAAATAATGTAATATGGGTGCAGGAAGTGAGCATGGGGGCACTTCCGGCTCCATAAACTCAGGCTACAATCAACTTTACATTGAAAAACTGTCTTTATAATTGCTCAGTTGAGTTATTTTGGTCTTAAAATGTTTGTTTTAACCCGCTCTTCATGATTCTGGTGCTTTTATTTCGCTTTTTTGCATGTAAATAAATTCATTTTCCTAATACGGACCAGGCTCCAAATTCGCTCCTATAACTGTCAGCCTTGATGAGCTCCATTTGACTGCCTTAGCTCACTTCTTTATACAGTCTATGATAGTGACCGATCTGACATTCATCTTACTTTTCTATTTTAAGCCCACTAAACAGTATAATACTAATACTTTACTAATGAGGGAATGCAATATCTATAGAAAATCACAATGTTTTTTTGCCTCCCGTTGATTAATCAGAGTTTTAATCCATTTTTATTTACTTTTCCAATTAATCTTTTTCAGGCTTTTAATCTTTTCCCAAACACAAACAGCCCATCTTGATTAAAAACACCACTGACAATTGGAAATGATTGCACCTCGACGTGATTTAAAATTCAATTAACATCACCGCCCTACCGATGGCGTTTGTCCAAGTTTGCAAATTCTGGCGCTTTTCGAAGTCCAGAAATGCAATAATAAAGTTGCTAATGGATCGCTATAGCTGCTATTATAAATCAGGCTGTGTCTGAATGTCGCTCCCAGCTCCTAACCCCCTTTTCCTGAGGCTGCCGCACTGTTTTACCACACGTTTTACTCATACTTGTCTAACAGAACTGCTAAATGCTCTTAATGTACGTTTTACTATTGTTTATTATCGTTCTTTAATCACTGGGCCTCGAAGAGCAAGTTTCGTCCTGTCATGCGTTTCTTTTTTTGCTTGAGTGACAAATAAAGAACCTTGAGATTCGGTCACGTCACTCGAAACTCAAGATAAAACTCGACTGCAGTGCGTTTATGGGAAAAAGATCTCGTGCCAGAAGATCTCGCGAGACCAAACTGCCGCGAGATCCTCCAGAATTTACGTTTACCTTAGGCAAAAAAGGGTTAAGAGATGGAAAGTTTTACAATTTGAGAAGCGGCTGCTCCAAAAAGTGTGCAGTACTACAATAAATAAGCGCTAAAGTCAACACTTATCAACACCTACAGCTGCCAACACTAAAAGATGAGCCTGTTTTGATGTTGTGATGTGTTATGATGTCTTATTCTTTCTTAATTGTATAGTAAGTGTTTGTTTCTTTTCTTCTTTCTTCTTGTATAGATGTATTTTAGTGCCTTTTTATATCAAGGCCAAGGGACTACAGATGAAAACTAGCAAATTCTGGATTTTTGTTTTTTTATTCAAATTTTTATTGACAATCAAATAGAGATGACAGTTTTTTCCCCCTTTCATCATTCTTTTGCATGTTTGGTTTCTTTCACTTTACTGTAGTATTTTAACTTCATCTGTTATTTGAACATTTGAGTAGCAATGTACAGGGAATATCACAAATTTTCCTCTTTTGTTTTAATGTTCGGGTGTTAATAAAGTCTTTCCACGGTTTCCAGTCCTCCTCATACCTGTCGTATTCCAATCTTTGTATAAGTGTCTTTCCATTTGTGAAACGTCTTCGACAATCCTCCAAATCCAGTAGTTTGTCACTTATCCATTTTTTGGTTATTGCTTTCATCTATTTTTTTGTGTCTTTCATGTCTGTCTGTTTGCCCCAAAACACAGGGATCTTTACTTTAAATATGTCCTCAATGTTTTGTTTAGTTTCCTCCCAGTATTGATTCAGTTTGGGACAGCTCCAAAAAACATGATAAAGCCCAGGCTTTTTTATTCCCACATAATCTCCAACATGCAAATTCAGTTTTTTTTAACCATGTGTAATCAGGTGTTTTATGAAACTGCATTGTCCCCTTTCAAATAAACTAAACTTAAACTAAAAGTATTTATTATAACTTATGCCAAAGTCTCATCTTGTCTCGTTCTCGTGGACCTAATCTCGTCTTGTGAACCCTGACATCTCGTTCTTGTGGACCTCATCTAGTCTCGTGTTTGTGGACTTTCAGCGTACGTACGTGTTTGGTTGCCCGCGGTGATGGAGGCGAAGCAGGAAGTGGCTGGTGAGGTCGCTGACGCGGATCCGGCGGGTTCCATCTCCGCCTCAGCTGCTCCTCGCGGCGCCACGAGCCTCGGCCGCCCTCATGACCCCTGCTGACCTGCCGGGAGACAGAGGTCGAGAGGGTCAAACTCGGACGACGCCGACTCCCGCTGACACCGTTCGAGGCAAGTCAGCAAGTTTGGAATATCCGAGCGCTGGTCCCGGATGGCGTGAAAATGTGTGGTAAATTGAAAGTGTATTTCTGAAGCCCTGTGCGCGCCAGTGTTATAAATAATGTATGAAGGCAGTAGAGGCAAAAGGAGATGAGCCCCTGCCAACCTCGTAAAAACCAAATATTAGGTATTCACGGAGCAGATCTCAACCCAAAACTCACACTCACAGGCTCTTGGTACCATATAAAATCCCAGTCTTTGTGCATATATATATCGCAGAAGAGAGAAATATATGGAAAACCACAGAATACAGTGAGTACCGTTTGGGAAATGCGCAAAATTACAATGTCAAGTGTGTTGTTGCTAATTAAAACTATTAAAATGGCGTCAAAAGAGACAAAAATAAGGAAATAAAGAGAGATTTCTGTGATTTTGAGGTCAATTTTATGGTCCATGTTTTTTTTTGCAAGACAGTTACAAATTACAGACGCATTTTAGCAAATTCTTGACACTATGTTAAAATATTAGCTGAAAACTGCTGTCAAAATGATGCAAAAAATATCAAAGTATTCATTTCTGTTCAGTTTCAATCTTGTAACATATTGTACAATGTATTTTCGGGTGGATTCCTGCAGATAAGCTTGAGTGCGGTACGTTTTTGTAGCGTTTTGGAGGCACACTTTCGCAAATTCCTGATACTTTGTTAAAATATTGTTTGAAGAAGCAAAAAATTTATAAAAATGCAAAAATTTAGCTTCAATTTTGTCAGTATTGTCCACCCTTAATATATTATGCATCGAGATATGAGATTTGCAGGCACAACTTTTCCAAATAATCTTATCAAAATGATGCAAAAAGTAAATAAAATAGAAAATAAATAAAACTAAACTACTCATTTCTATCAATATCACTCACACATTCATTGTACATTGCATGGATTCGTTTGGAGATATGCTACAGTCGAGTATGTTGTTAAAATTTTACAGAATGCATTAAGTATTTGAATATTATGATCAAATAAACAAAATCTATTAATTTATTACCGGTAATTACATCCATTATTGTACATTGTATTGATTCTAATAGGCTACAGTACAGTATGTCCTGATCGGTTTGTAGGTACATTTCATTGTTAAATTTTGTATGAATAAAAAAATATATAAAAATATAAAAATAAAAAATCTTTAGCCAATTCCTGATTCATTAAAATTATCATTCAAATATTGTTACATATATATATATATATATAAAAAAAAGAAAAACCCATTATTGTCCATTGTATTGTACTGATATTACGTCATGCTGATTCACCGTTAAACCATCATCTGAATATTATCTCATTTATATTATATTATTTGAATTTTATCATTATTACGAAGCAAAAAAATAAAAATAAGCTGTTTTTGTCAATATTGTGCACCCATAATATATTGTACATTCGTCCCTTTGGGGATAAGCAATACAGAATGTCGCGATATGAGTTTTCGAGACATTTTTTAGCAACTTTTTGATTCAAATTGTTAAATATTCATTCAAAAATGTGTTTCTGTAAATACTGGACACACGTTACACACTGTACATTAGTTACATTGGAGATAACAGTACATGACATCGTAAATATCACTGGAAAACTTAATAAAAATCAATCTGTGAGTCAATATCCCCCACCTATAACATATTACACAATCTCTATATCCTTTTGAGATAAGTTGAGGTACTGTACGTCGTGACGGAGCGTTGCATTGTGGGTTGTTGGCGAGGTAGACGTGTGCAAATGTCAACTCCGTCTCACCACTCCAGTCTCCATGAATCATTTATGACCAGTTAGATCCTCAGTCTCTGTATTTTCGTAAGCCCCGAATTAAAGTCTACTCAGTTAATTTGCCTTTTGCCTCTGTTATCCTTACCCTCCCTCCCTCCTTCTTTCTCTCCTCCCTTCTCTCTCTCTCTTTCCGTCCGTCCATCCCTCCCTCCATCTCTCCCTCTTTCGCTAATCCATATTTGAGGATTGAAGCCATGCTGCTACTGGCACCCGGCGATGCCAATGTGTGCACCCAACCTGGACTTCCAAGATCCGCCCAAAAAGGTCAACTCCTCCAAGCGTCCCTCCCTCTCTCCCTCTCTTTCCCTCCATTTCGCAACCTCTCTTTCTCATCACATCCCAGTCCGCAACCAACGGCAGCCAAGACAAGCGAAAATTACCGTGCCAAGCTTTAAAAAGTGCAAATTTGGACGGCGAAATGAACCGAAATCGTAATTTGAATAAATGAAATGAGCAAAAACAGACAAATAAATATCCTTTTAGTCTAATTTTGCATCTGAAAACTGATCTTAAATCTAATTCTCGTATTAGTTTGTTAAAAATATCAGTCTTTTTAGCTATTTTCGTAGGCGCGTTTAACACATGAACCGATAATTCGATATTTTTCGCAAACCGCTGTACCCAAAAACAGACGAAAACAATGCTAAGCGCTATGACCTTAATGCAATGACCTAACCCCATTATATTCCACCATACCGCAATCTTCCAGCAGTAAAATTGAAATGAATGTACAAGATTTTCAAATGCCGGTAGCGCTTTTCCATAGCGTTCGCTGGTAATGATCGGTTGCCCACGGCGACTCATCCATATTAATGCTAGTTACACTGGAAACATTACAAAACCAGCTGGTAGTCATCAAATTATCGTCATTACCAACACTTTTTAATACGTTTTGCAAAATTATTTCATGGCGTAATTTTTTGGGGGGAGATTTTTTCATAAAATCGAACGCGATCGCGATGAAATTTCACATCTGTGGTGTTTTTTCCACTATTCTAGCCCGTCTATATGGCTCTGCAGGTCGCTTTTTTTGCTCTTTCTGGCGCGCAGACTTCAAACTGTGCATCCGAGACATTGTTATGCATTCAAAACCCACACCAGCGCGTATCTTTCCCCTGTTTTGACAGATGGCCAAAAAAAAAAAAATGTTGAAATTTTCCTGTTCGTTTCAACAGAACCCCCTTTAAACCCGGGATTTCTAACAAAGAAGACTGTGGGCTGGGGAGAAGTTGCACTGTTCGCTGTGGTGTTGAGTCCTTCGCCGGTAGGGAGTGGTTCATTGGTATTACAGCAGTTACCGTGGAGACAAGCCTTAAAAAAAAAAAGAAAAAGAAAAGAAAAAGCAAGAAAAAAACCCACGGCGTAGCAGGTTTCAAACACCAAAACTGCCTGTCATATATGCAGACGATTTACAATTCAAATGAACGCAGCGCAATTAATATTTTGACTGACAGCGAGACAAAGCGCTACAGAAATTACACACAATGCATTCTAGACGTTTACTTTTGTGCACAGAATTATTATTATTATAGTTATGCACGCTCAAGGAGTCTCATTTATAAAAAGCAAGAGGGCAACTTTCTATAAGCCATAAGTATTTCCGTATCCTCACATACTTCTGCTACGTTCTGGGGCTGTGCAGACGTCAAAAAACACCAATTCTTCAAGGTGAGGAACCAAAAAGTAAATAAGATTAATAAGAATAATAAGATTCGAACGATGATTTCAGGAGCGAAAAAGCGCAAAAAACCCACTCGAATCGGAGCGTTTTTGAGCTGGAAGTCGCCTCGATCGTAATCATGAAATAAGATTGTTGACGGCTGGTCGGAGATGGGGTGATTTTGCACGAGTGAGACATGAAAGGAGGAGAGGAGCAGATCCAAACAGCTGGGAGACTGCCGCCGTGGCCGCAGAATACAAAGTAGTTTTGTGTCACCAAAGCACAGCAAGCTTACTCTCTCTTTCTTTCTTTCTTTCTCGCTTTCTTCCCCCTTTATTTCCATGACAAAGCCGACGCGCGGAGCCAAATCTGCCATATTCACAAACATGGCTTCAATAATGAGATAATACGACAAGCGTTTTGGAGAGGTGCCCGCACGCCGACGAGTCAGAAAAACCAATACATTTCGCGCGTGGGTTTCGCATAAATGAGCGACTAATCTCCCGTTTTCTAGCTATTTCCGCTAATTGCGAAAAAGCAGGTGGAATCGCTGACAGGGGAGCTGCACGACTGAAGCACTGACGCGATAAAAGTGAAAGGGTAAGACACGGTATCGGTCGGATTTCTGAAGAGGTCCGCTCGTTTAAAAGGACGTGCCCCCGATTGAATTAAGCGAAAACGCAGCTAAATGACCGCAAATGAGCTGCTAATTGCGCCGGTCGTCTTTGCCTCGGGGGGTCTTTCCGAATGGAGTTGGAATGAATAAAAGAAATCGAGAAAAGGTGCGTAAAAGGTGTGTGTGTGTGTGTGGTTGTGTATTCTCCAGCTCTGTCTCTATCTCCACAAGCTCGAGGACTACACAGGCAGTTAAAGAAACCAACCAACAAAAGATTTTCCAAACATGCAACTCCAGCAGTTCCGTCTTAATCGCCAGCCGCATTTTGACAAAACTTCCAAAGTCATTAAAAGTCCATTATGCGCACAGCACCTGCACTTCAAACCGGGGGAGAGGAGAGGGAAAAGACGCCAACGACAAAGCTTTTAACGAGCAAATCTCGGTTAATTATAATGAAAAGCAGTAGTAAGTAGCAGAGAATGAGATTAGAGCAGATCTCGCTGTGCTTAAATTGTACGGACACAGAGCACGGGGACCACCAGTTGTGATGTTACGGTGAATTTAACGCGCCGAGACATCTCATTATATTACAATAGCGTGCCACTTTCGGTATAAATTTAAAAAAGCATGGTCAAAGAGCTGATGGAGAAGAGAAAAAAGGAAATAATTGTGGAAAATAAGAGTTGAATTTCGCGTGCTTACCGCTCTGCCCGAACCAGACGCCATCTCTCGCACTACGGGAGCATTTAGTGTCCATTGTACAAGAGGAGAGGGGTTAGCTGGTGTCTGCCGGCTCCCGATTGCACAACTCAAAACGCACGCGAAGACTGGAGGACATGGGCGAGCGGTGGAGTGGAAAAGGATAGAGAAGGAGGAGGAGGAGGAGAGAGAGAGGGAAAAAGGGGAGGAGGGAGGGACGGCGACGGAGAGAGGGAGGAGAGAGAGAGAGAGAGAGAGAGAGTCTACCTGCCATAAGCCATCATCGCAAATCCAGCCTTGGAGACAGCGCCGAATCAACAGCTGGGCCCGGAGTGACGTCGCAGCCCCGCCGGCCAATCGCCGAGCGCGGAAAGTCGGGAGTGCGAGCGGCGGTGGAGGTGCCGTACAGTATAGATGTAGGATATGGAGCGGGAGAGGGTAAAGTCAACACCTAAATGGTACTCTTCATTAGCTCCGGGATGGGGGGGAGAAGACGAGGAAGAGGGAAAAGGGAGGAGGGAAGAGGGAGGGCAGCCAGGGACATGGGAGAGATGGATTGGAAACGAAGTGAATGGCAGGAGGTGGGTGCATCGGAAGTATAGGAAGAACCGTCTCAGAATTTCGCATTATTATTAGATTTGTCTACTCGAATTTGAAGACTAAGAGCGCATTAAATGTTCGTAATGTAACGTCACGGTCCAACAGTGAATGCAAAATGTAATGAATTAATGCAGCTACTCTGGTTTTCTTCGCAATTAAATGGACGTCACGCTCTGTTCTGACAATCGTGTGCGTAACATTTATGCTCATTCACCAACTTCAACACCTGGAGCACCGTAAAAACTAAAATAAAAGACACACAGAGAAAATGTCTCATAGAAACTCTCAAGTAAACACAGAATACAAACAATATATTTACAGTGTTCGCGGGAGTTAAGGGGCATTTTTGACATCTTTTCTCTCTGTCGTCTTTCTCTTTTTTACTATTTCTCAGTCTATTTTCGCTTCCGGGGCAAAGCAAAGATCACCTGACTCGAAGGAAAATAGTTTACAAATAAAATATATGGAAAAGAACAGTGGTGTTAATGTCTGATAAATAATGACAATTTTCTGACCATGAAACAAATACACTGATATTATCGTCAGCTACAATTAAGGTTGCCAAAAGTATCGAATATCAGGTAATCGATACGAAAACTAATATCGATACAGCAAAAAGGACAAAATTTGAGCTTTCCTGAACAGTTTTAGTGTCACTTTGAGCTTTATCAAACTGAATATAAGACCAAATGTTAACATAAAGAAAGTACTATAAATCTGTGTATAAAATTACGTTTTATTACTAAAAAACTGAGCATTTTTAACTTTATCTTTGTTGTAAACGGTCCCGAGTCCTGAATGAATTCCTCAGTATTGAAATTGAGTTTGAAACTGTCGTATCATAACACAAATTTGAATAATAGCAAAAAATAATATTTAATTTTGATCTAATAAGACTATAATCTAATGTGATAAGTAATTTTAACATTACCGCCTTGAAAATGTCCAAAAATTATCTGATTTCTTCACCTGGAATGTTTCACAGTACGGCATTAAAGCTTTCTATCTTCACGGAGACCACACCAGACCAGGTACAGGTCAGATCTGTGGAGAGGCGACCCCGCTCACAGTCAGAATCCCTGTTTTTCTAGGTGAGCTCTAAAACCACTTGTAATTGAAAAAATGTAAAGTAGAGCTGTTTAAAGTCATACAGTGGAACATTCCAAGCAGCGCAATGATGTATCCATGGAAACAAGCAGGTGACAGACTCCTAACCAAAAAGTTACACAGTGCAACAATGTCTAAAGTCAAGTGAAATCCAAGAAATCCAAGTTTTGTTTTGTAAAAAAAAAAAAAAAAAAAGATTTTTGCAATTTTTCTTACATCATTAAAGGTGCAGGTCTCCATGGAAACACTATTGCTTAGTCTAAAATGTTCCACAGTATAGATTAACCTTATCTGTCATGAGAGAGACAAGCAGGTTCCAGCTCTACGCTACTTTACAGTTCAGATCTGTGGAGAGTCGCCCCTATTCGCAGAAGAAATTACTGTATTTTTGAGCAACAGAAACACCCGTAATGAGTAAATACTAATTGTGCATGTTTAAAGTCGTACGAGGGAACAAATTCTACGCAAAGCAATGACATCTCCATGGAGACAAGCAGGTAAAGTTACGCAGTGCGCCTTTAACATTTGAGAGAAAACCGAAATACGAACCGAGAAAGGAAAACCCAAGAAGAATCCATTTCAGAACACGTTTGTAGAGGTCGAAGCTACAGGCACAACAAGATTTCTATACAAACAACAAATCTTATAAAAAGAGCGAATATTTTGTCCGTTGCAGACGACATTGTGCCTTTAATCTCCTCCACAAACAACGACAACAACCCTTTTATTCTGTGCAAAACCACAAACTGTGCACAAACCTGTTCTGAAATCTGATTCTTGTATCACTTTGTTGGTTAATTTCAGTCTTTATGTTAATTCTTCTGGACTTGTTTACAGTGTGAATTTTATTGAAATTAATTTTTTATTACATTTCGATCCATTTTGTCTTCATTTATTATTGTTTTTAAGAAAATCTGCCCAGTCTCTGCTCTAGTATTGGTTAATATCGCCAAATTCTTATAAGGTGGAGGGTCTGGTACTTGCTTGTCTCCATGGCGATGCTATTTCTTTGCATGGCATGCTCCACAGTATGGCATTACACATATCTGTCTTGCATTTGTTCAATTACAGATTCATGAATTCATGTAGATTTGAGTAAATTTTAAAAAATGCCAAAAAAACCACACTTTTTTTTAATACATTATTCAGTCCAATAATTAAAAAACTGATGAAAAACCCCATTACAGCTTAAAAATACCTTTAAAAATATGAGCATTAAACATATCTGTCTTGCATTCGTGTTTAATATTAATATTTATAGGTGTTTAATATTCATGTAGATTTGTGTATTTAAGGAGTAAAAAAAAATAAGAGCAAAAAAATAAAAAATAAAAAATGTACATCTTTTTATACATTGTTCAGTGCAAAAAAAAATTTAAAAAAACATTACAGGTGTTTAATATTCATGCAGATTTGTGTATTTCAGGAGTAAATAAAAAAAATGCAAAAAATAAAATTAAAAAAGACACAATGTTAAGCGCAATAATAAAAAAAATTGAAAAAACATTACAGGTTTTCAATATTCATGTAGATTTGTGTATTTAAGGAGTAAATTTTTAAAAATAAAAATAAAAAAGACACAATGTTCAGTGCAATAATAAAAAATAAAAACATAAAAACATTACAGGTGTTTAATATTCATGTAGATTTGTGTATTTAAGGAGTAAATTAAAAAAAATGAAAAAAAAAATGAAAAAAATAAACATTACAGGTGTTTTATAGCTCAAAAATACCTTGAATAACATGAGCTCTTACTGTACGCAGGCTCGCTTCTCCACAGATCTGACCATTAACTTGTCTCCATAGTGATTACCAAGTTTATTTCTATACCAGAAAAGTTACAAGCGATAATACTGGAATTGAAAATTGTCTTTGAACCGAATCCTATTCCTAAAACCAAAACTACGACAGAAAATAATCACTATTAGCTGTTTTTTTTTACCAAATATTTCAACCTTTACGAAGTGGAAAACGAGTAAGCTGCGGCTATTTCCTTTACTTGTCCTTTTGGGGTGAAAAATGTTAAAATATCGAGATAGAAAATGAAAGGAGGAGAGGACACGGGAGGGTTAGAGGAGAGATGGAGCCAGCTAGGTGCTTGAGGAGCAGGTGGAGAGCTGATGGGAGCCACTGGCCGCTGAGAGCACAGGCTGTTTACTGGGCGAGGGGCCCGTTAAGACTTGGCACCGTCTCCACACACAGACTAATGTTAACCCACCGACTAAAGCTAACGCTACCTGAAAACACACAATAGAGACACGATAATTACCGTTTCAACTTCGACATATAGCTGGAACAAGACATTTCGAGGCTCAGTTTTTATCGCGTGCGCATTTTCTTTGCATTAATAAGGGAGATTTGTGTTATTTTAGTTTAAATTAGAGCTGCAGAATCAAATAAAACACATAAAAAGAGGTCAAATCCTCCAGCTAAAGTAGGTGATGTTGAACTAGAAAAACTGTAATTGAACAAACAGTACAATGACATACTGTGGGGCAGCGTAGGCAAAGCGTTAACGGCGTCAACAGAGAGGCAGGCAGCCGACCCCCCACCAGAAAAGTTACATAATGCTTCTTTAAAGGTCCTATATGACGCAAAATTGACTCTTGTGAGCTTTGCACCCTGCTATAATGCTGTTACCGCATCGAAAACAGACCTGGAGTTGTGGCTTTTTTCATTCACACATGTTTAAGCAACCGTTTATTATTAGTTTGTCGACATCTCCAACCCTCAAAATGCTCTGTTCCACCTTGTGATGTCATTAAGCAGCAGTTTTCAAGCTAACATCCACTTTTTAGCTTTAGTTTAGTGGAGATGGGCAATTCCAGGGCTGAAAATAGAGATAGACCGATATGTTTTTTTCATGATGCCGATACTGAAATCCAGAGTAACCGATATCCAAGAAGCTCTGCCGATATTTTTGGGCAGATACGCATATTTCCTAAAATTATGTGATGTAAATTGACTACAAACTCACCCACAGCCCCTTTTTTTAACCACAAATCCATAAGAGAAAGCTGTGTAGTCATGTTTTGTGTGTTTGTGTGTCTATCTCTTTATATTCAAGTGTTCATATACTGTAATTAATATTTGTGTGTATTTGTAGGCAGCAAATTGATTAAACCACTGGCCGAGCACTTCCTGCATGACATCACAAGGTGGAACAGAGTGTTTTCTGTCAGAGAGAAGAACTAAAAAAAAGCCTAAATATACAAGGTTTCTACGTTAATTAAACATGTGTAAATGAAACAAAAAGGCAGGGTGTCCGGTCTGCATATGCCTGTGTCTAGACTCCTATAAGGTCCATCCATCCATCTTCTCCCGCTTAATCCAGCTGGGTCGCGGGGGCAGCATGCTGCCCAATACTCATAGCACCTGACCCCCCTATGAACCCCTCTGCAGGTGGTGAGCCCACAGGAGGGTGGACAACATGGTCCTTGATGTTAGTTCATAGGGGTGCGGGCATGTTTTGAGTTGATGGGGGAAACCGGAGCACCTGGAGGAAACCCATCCAGACACGGGGAGGAACATGCAAACTCCACAAAGAAACCCATCCAGACACGGGGAGGAACATGCAAACTCCACAAAGAAAGGCCCCACTCAGCCACCATGCCGCACTCCTATAAGGTGTTCTTGTTTATTTAATTTTTGTTTTAAAGCTGCACTGCGTAACTTTCCTGGCGGAGCGTCTGTCACCTGTTCATTTTTCTTCCTGGAACGTCCCACAGTGTGACAATAAACCGCTCCGACTTACATTTATTCAATTAGAGGTGGTTTTGTAGCTCAAAAATACCTAGAAAAACGGGAATTCTGGCTGCGAGCGCGGGGTTGACTCTCCACAGATCTGACCCGTAACTTGGTCTGGTTTGGTTTCCACGGCGACGAAAAGGTTTAATGCCACTCCAGGGGTGTTTTTGACGAGGAAACAGCATGATAACGCAGAAGGAAACAGACATAATAACACAGAAAATCAGAAAGTCGCGTCATAGCGCACTTATTTATGGGACCTTTAGCAGATCTCATGGGCAGCTGAGTGACAGGCCGTCCGGTCTATGCATAGCCCTGCGTCTAGACTCCTGTAATGTGATTGTTTTCGTCCTTTCACTCACTCCCAACTGCAAATACTGTGGGCGGTAAAGTTCCTGCTGTCACCAGGCAACCAGCTCCAGGCAACGACAGCCCCAAACTGATCCTACCCCCCCCCCCCCCCCCCCCTTCATAATTGTGCCATTCGTTATGCCTTGTCTCTGAAGAATTATTATTATTGCGCATTCTTAATCCCAAGGAAAAGGTCGGAGATTGAGCAAACAATTTATGGATAGGTGGTTGAATTATTTAATGAGAGCAGGAGCAAATATGAGAGAAAGGAGTGGGATTTTTTTCCTCTTTCCCATGCAGTGACCCCTCCCAAGATGCGGGATTAATTATTTAGGCGTTGAGAGCAGCATCTTAGGACCAGAGCTATTACAATCTCGATATCTAATATAACGGCGTCGGCTCTGAAAACAGACCTATAACCTAATGTAATGAATTGTCAACAGCGCTTATGCCGCCTCCAACAAGCCAGGGTGACACAATATCAGTACGCAAATATTGGCACGAGGACGCGGCGCGTAATAGGCAATGTTAAAAAATACCCGCGCATGTACTTCTATGGCGGAATCTTCAGCGGTTACTATGGCGACGCGACGCACACATTCGCGACAACAAGCGAAAATGTTTTTTTTAGATGGGCTGAAAACGTGAACAGGTGGGTCAGTCAAATGCTTTTCTCCCTGGAGATGTTATTTACGTTGTCTGGAATGTTTCCCAATATGGCATTAAAGCTTTCTATCTTCATGGAGACCAAATCAGAATGAAACAAAACTCCAGGTATGTCTGTGATGAAAAACAACATTATAACGTAGATTTAAAAAAATCTTTAAAAAAATTTATACAAGGGCTATGTTAAAAATACCTGCGCATGTACTTCTATGGCGGAATCTTCAGCGGTTACTATAGTGACACATTGCACACATTCGCAATAATGAGCAAAAATAATGAAAACGTGAAAAGGTGTGTAACTTTTCTGGTGGAGGATCCGTCAAATGCTTTTCTCCCTGGAGATGTTATTACGTTGTCTGGAATGTTTCGCAGTACGGCATTAAAGCTTTTTATCTTCATGGAGACCAAACCAGACCAAGTTACAGGTCAGAGCTGTGGAGAACGCCTGTTTTTCTAGGTATTTTTGAGCAATAAAACCCCCCTGCAATTTAATAAATGTAAGGTAGAGCTGTTTAATATCACACTGTGGAACATCTGGAGCGGAGCAATGACATAACCATAGAAACAGGTGACAGACCCCTAACCAAAAAGTTACACAGTGTACCTTTAAGTATAGAGTCTATTTCTTAGTATGAATTCAATTCGATCTTTATTAAAAACACATAATATCTGTTTTATAGTAAGTAAGTATATAAAAATAAGACAAAAAAAATTGAAATAAAGTTAGAAATTCCAGTACCGTGACAATACCACTGCAGTATATGGATATTGCAAGCAAACACATGCACCCCATAGCTATTAAGACATCAGCAGAAGGGAGAGAAAGAGAAAATTGACTCACTCCGCCCACCAGCGCAGCCCCGGTACGAAAACAAGCCATCATCATATAGTCCGGATCACTAGTGGCAACTCTATCTACTTACAATGCAATATAGTTCTCATTAGCATGGTCAATTAGAGGAGACTGTTAGCTCCACTGTTGTAAGACCATGTTATACAGCACCATATAACAAAACAATCATGTCTCACTGTGGTGTGTGAAGGAATTCTGCTGCTATTGAGAAGTTATATTGCAAATCGCGGACTGCCAAGTTTGTTCGAGACGCCGAGAGACAATGCAAGCAAAAATCCGGATCAATATTGGCTGGGGTCCATTCCAAAACAACGGATTAACCTGAATGGCTTTTCGAGAGTAGCTTTATGAAATGGTTTAAGGTCATATAAATGATCACACTGCTGTATCTTCTGGACTCTTTGCCAACTGAAAGATTAAAAAGAGACGATATAATGACGCAAAATTGACTCTTGTGAGCTTTAAGACGTGTTATAATGCTGTTATCTCATCAAAAACACACCTGGAGTTGTGTTTTGTTTCATTCTCATGTCTGAGGAACCCTTTATTTCTAGCTCAAAATGCTCTGTTCCACCTTGTGATGTCATGTAGTAGTAGTTTTCAAGTCAACATCTACTTTTTACCTTTTGTCCAGTAGAGATAGAGGGGCAATTCAAGAGCTGAAACATCCAAATGATTCTAGTGAAGGTGTGTGGAGTTTAAAAACACAGTGGAGCACTTCTTCCTGTATCACCACATGACATCACAAGGTACAACAGTGTGTTTTCTGTTTGAGGGAAGAAGAACTCAGCCTAAATATGCAGGGTTTTTGTGTTAAACATGTGTGAATGAAACAAAACACAACTCCAGGTCTGTTTGTGATGAAAAACAACATTATAGTAACACAGATCAGAAAATAATCTTAATATGAGCCCTTTAAGTCTACCAATGTATTTGAACAATACTTTGAAATTCATTATAAATAAGCTTATTACACCCACATTCAATTCAACAATGATCTAGTAAAGAATTCTCACATTATCTAGTTATTACAGTGTGATGAACCATGATGGAATAGGCTATTATTAATTATTATTCAAATCCATCTCATTTAAGATATTCAGGTATGCAAAAAGAGGACATTTTTTGCAAGATTAAGCTCAGTAGAAATCATAACACACTATGATGTTGCAATAATTCTATTCGTAAACATGCACAAACCAGGCCCCTCAAAGTTATGAAATTATGATGAATTATTGTATTCCGATCACTGTAATTATGACCAGGTCTGTTTGCATAGAAATCTGCTATTATAACACGCCGTAAATCTTGCATTTGTAACGAAATCGATGAGATAATGTGGTGTTTTTGTGTGTTTCTTGATGAGGCTAAGCTAACCATCTTTACCTGCGCACAGAGCTGTATTCACACCGGTGCCGCGGCTGTCACGCACTACTAGCATGGACGTGTTTACAGCTAACGCGCTAGCATCACGGCTAATCTCACGCGAAGAACAGATCGGGCGAAACATCGGGAGCACGCAGCTGTTATAATGCATTTCCCCGTGTTGTCTTACCGCTTTGCACAGCGCTGGTACGGATCAGGAGCCGTAGTGTCCGCGGAGAGAAAGAGGCAGCGGCAGATCCAACGTAAAGCACTGACGCACGGCACGTACAGCGCGTAAATGCGTCCTGTTAGCGACGTAAGGTTTAGCTCCACGTGCGTCTTGTTATGTTAGCATTTGTGCTTTATTTGCGTGCGTACCGGCGAACAAAAGGCATTTACAGCTTTACTTAAACTCACGGAGCTTTGGAGGAGTGTTTTTGTCCATGGATATTGCTCCCGGATGTGATGTAAAGACGCGCTCTGAAAACTAGTGGGAAAAACAGGAGCGGAGTTGGTTGTTGTGGTTGTGATTTTGACAGGTACGTACGTGGTTTTAGTTAACTCATTTAAAATATCTGAATTATCTGTACAAAAGTTATTATTTTGTTTATGCAAGTTAGATTTAACGTAACATCTGACAACGTGAGCTTTGTACGCGTTTCTGACAGTTGCAAGTTACAAAGCTAGCTAGTTTATAGCATATTATTATTACTTTTTTTTTCAAATATGCACAATTATATACAATGGTATAAACCAGGACGTCTGAATCATACGTATTGTCCTAAATAAGTAAAATTTGACCTGATTAAATGCCTATTACCATGGTAGTTGTATCATTCTAATGCCTATTTTGTGCCCTAATAAGTGGATAATTGTTGTGTAAATGTTTTAGGCATCAGACTGTCCCCCATCTAAGACTAGGGAGACCAGACGTCCCTATTTACCCGGGACAGTCCCAGTTTTGAGCCCTGTGTCCCCTGTCCCTGCAGATTTATCCAAAACCAGTGATTTGTCCCAGTTTTATACACGAAATTTCCCATATGTCCCTATTTTCACCAATTGAATAACAGTTGACAGTAAAGAGAGGCATAAACTGTCATTTGGTTTGGTAAAATACAGAAAAGATGCTTAAAAATGACTAAAACGCAAAGAAAATGTGACTATACTGACACTTGTAAGTCATGAATGGGCCGAGTGCAGAACAATTTTCCTTAATTATGCAGTCGTTTCACAAATGTATCTATCTAAGGCTCTTATATTTATTCCATTTCTTGCGACTGCTAAAGTGAGTAGCTCTCTGGCATTTTCATTTTGTAAAAGTATAACTCACCAGGGGAAAAAGGTTGGAGACCCCTGGTATAAACAGTAACATTGCTAGAGGCTTAAAAATTTATATTCACAGGGCTCAGCATGTGTAATATCTGCATTATGCATTATACAAATGCAGAATAACAATAAATACATTCAGATGTTATATTTCAAATTCCATACCAACTGCTTTTGCTTTCATGGCTTTGGGATGTGTGCAATAATTTAGAGAATTTAGATAAGGACAAGAGGGCCTGAATATAACAAATTTGGGTTTCTGGCTTGAAAATTTACAGCAATGGATATGATTATAGCATATTATACTGTTAATATGATACTGCTAAATAGCGTCTAAATGGAGAACTATTTTGTATTTTTTTTATTTTTTGTAATGGGGAAATATGTTGTTGTTATTATGTTCAATACACGATGTAACTGTCTTATTCTCAGTTCAACATCTGCTATTTAACATCTATAGCAAACCTCTCTCTCTAAGACCAATTTAACTCATTATTAGACTATTAAAGTGTTCAACTGTGTAATAAAATATGTAAAAAGAGAGCTAAAACATGTATTCTCTGGATATTCTCTGGCATAGATTGCACTTGCGCAGGGTACATACACGGTTCACAGTTCTAGTCCCAAACAGGTGCAGGTGTTGCTGATAACATTAAAATCCAACATGTCCAATTAAGCCTTTTCCATTTGGGCTCCAACGTTCAGCGCCAAATGTCCAAATAAAAAAAACTCTATGAAGCTGCTGTTAACCTGGGCTGTTTTAAGTTAGTCTCATCCACCGGTGGAACATAACAGTAAAAGTAGTAGTGCTGTACAGTGCAAAGTGTAAAGTGCAAATACCTACAATTTATACTTAAATACATTGCATTTACTTTCATTTCACTATATTTTAGAGCAGGTATCTGTACTTTAAACTTCACTTCACATTTATGACCAGGACTAAAAAGTAAAATAATTTTTTTAATAGTTTGAGGCCTGCTGAAAAGGCTGAAGGGTTTATTTTTTAACATGTTCGTAGTTTGAAAATAAAACAAAAATATACAAAAATGAAAACGGCTAAGGACAAAAAAACATTTTGTTGAACCAAATTCAACACAAATCTGTATCAAAATCACTACATTTATAGCTTGAAATACTCTTTAAGTACATTTTTAACTTACTATGGTAACAAGTGGGGCTGCATGATGTGGGAAAAATATCTAATTGCGAAAGCATTAGGATTGTGATTACATTTTCGATTTATGTTTTAATAATAGGATTCTGTGAAAATTTCACATTTTAAACACGCCCAGAAGAACTGACAAAAAGACTGAAATATGAACATGTTTGTACAGATCTAAACTACAGGGTTGACAGTTTTTATGCAAAATAAAACAGGGTTAGGGTAGGTTTTTTTGTTGTTTTTGGAGGAAGTGATGGTACTTCAAGAACTGCAGACTTTGCAATTTGCTAATTAGATCAATTCAAGAGTGGTTAATCTTGCAGCTGTAGCAGGAAGTTGGGTTATGCTGTTCAACACTAGAGCTAGTGTCAAATCTTGATGCTAATTTGACAAAAACATTACATAAATAGGACAAAATGTTTTATTATGGTCTTGCTCTATAAAAGTAAACGACCATATTATAATGTTAAAGCCACAGAATGCAGCTTTATGGCTACAAAATAGACTAAAATAAAGGTGATTTAATTTTTTTCCTGGACTTGCATCTCCACAAAACTCTTATTTGGTTTGAAGTAGGGCCATGAAAATGCTGTTTCTTTGGCTGTAATAATGGCATAAAACATTTATGGACAGTGTTTAACAGTATAGTTTTAAATGTCTGTTTCCATAAAAAAATTAATAATGTACCTTTAAACAAACTACGAAGATTTTGTGATGAAAATTGACAGTATATCTCCTCCCTTTCCTTTTAAAATGTTAGTATCGTGACAGCGTTTCTTCCAGAGTTACTGTTTGAAGGATGAGAGGACAGATTTTCTACAAAGGCCCATAAAGAGTCGACACAAAAACGCGTCGCCACTTTGTCCTCGTAATGTTCTTTTAATTGTGTATTTTTCTGTCTAATCTGTACAGAAGCTGCCTGACCGAGCGGCGGATGAGGACTCGCTAATGGAAATAGATGGTAATGGCACAGAGACCTCTCGCTGTGAAACAAGATGGTCGCCGCAACTGTCAGGGCTCCCGCTCAAGCTCCTACAGCGTCTTATGCTGTTCCAACGCCAAGGAGTCGAGTTCGCCCTCTCCAAAAACGGACGGTAACAAAACACGCAAAAACACACATTATCTACTATTTTTATACTGATCTAAAACTGTAAAATGTCTGAGAGGTAGTTAAGGCTGCAAGATGTATTGTAATTAAATAAAACGCAAATAGAATAATGCTGAAACATATTATTTATTATTTGTATTTGGATCTAGATGGTATAAAATCTCTAAGATGCAGGGAAATTAAAGGGTCCATATTGCACTATTTTCTGATCTATGTTATAATGTTGTTTCCTCGTCACAAACAGACCTGGAGTTGTGTTTTTGAGTTTTTCTCTCAAGCAGAAACCACTGTTCCACCTTGTGACGTCATGTGGTAATACAGGAAGTGCTCCACTGTGTTTTTACACTCCACACACCTTCACTAGAATCATTTGGATCATTTCAGCCCTAGAATATCCAATCTCTACTGAACTAAATGTAGAAAGTAGCTTTTAATTTGACATAACAACTAATAATAATAAATATACTATATAAACTAATAATACAGGATTGCTCAAACGTGTGTGAATGAAATAAAACACAACTTCAGGTCCGTTTTTGACGAGGAAACAACATTATAACATGACTTAAAAGTAAACTAAATATAATATCGGGCATTTAAATTGTAGTAAATGTAGTCTTATTATTTTTATTATGATATGATAGTATTACATAGGATTGCTCTCTACTGAAGTAAAGGTAAAAAATAGGTTTAAAACTACCGCTTCATGACATCATGAGGTGGAACAGATCATTTTGAGCTTTGGGGGTGATGGTCTAATAATCAAATATTATTCAAACGTGTGAATGAAACAAAACACAACTCCAGGTCTGTTTTTGAGGAGGTAACAACATTATAACACGATTTAAAAGTCATTTAAATGTAATATTTGACCTTGATATCAAAATCACAATTTGAATAACACTAAAACAATTATTATTAGTATCATTTTTTGCTCTCCACTGAACTAAAGGTAAAAAATTGCTTGAAAACTACCGCCACATGACATTACACGGTGGAACAGAGCCTTTTGAGCTTTGAAGATGAGCATTTTGAGAGTTGGAAACATGTGTGAATGAAACAAAACTCAATCCAGGTATGTTTTTGATGAGGTATCGGCATTATCACACGACTTAGAGCTCGCAAAGAGTCATTTTTGTGTAATATCAGACCTTTAAACTCGACATTGGTCTTTTCGCAGTTGGTTCGATCTCCAGACTTGGGCCTGTTCTATCTTCCTGAACCATTACAGCTATGAGAACTTTGTGAGCTGCCCCCGAGAGCCCGAGTGTTTGTGTGCGTCTCGCATTATCAGCAGGAAGTCGCCGAGTCTCTTCCACTTCTTCTGCTCGGTGTCTGAACAGTCAATGCGCGCGGGGGGTGAGCCAATCTGAGCCGGTCCGCTGTGATGTCGGGGCGGCCATATTGATCCGCCAACACTGGGAGGCACTACTTTGGGGTCAGGGAGTCAATTGGCTCTCTATGCACCGCGTGGACAGACACCTCAGTCAATTGGCGTCAGGGTGACAGGCGGGAGCAGCCCCCGAGGGTGCAGAGCGGAGGGGAGGAGGGTGGGGCGCAAAAAATAGAGGAGAAGGAGGAGAAGGAGGGGAGGTGAAACGAGGAGGTGTGAGCATGGGTATAGTTGTAATGCAAGAAAAGGAGGAGAAGGAGAAAAAGGAGGAGGTGAGGGGTTGGAGAAGTGAAGGAGAGGAGGAGGAGAAATGTCAGGGAAGGAGTGGAGAGGAGGAAGAAGAGAGGAGGAAATTAAGGGTTAGAGGAAAGGAGGTGAGGAGGAGGATAAGTAGTGGGGAAGGAGTGAAGAGAGTAGGAATAGAGGAGGAGATGAAGGGTTTTAGGAAAAGAGGAGTGAAGGAGGAGAGGGGAACAGGAAGAGGAGATTTGTTGGGAAAGGAGTGGAGGGGAGGAGGAAGAAAAGAGGAGGAAATTAAGGGTTAGAGGAAAGGAGGTGAGGAGGAGGAATGAAGGAGAGAAGGTGGTGGAGGATAAGTAGTGGGGATGGAGTGAAGAGAGTAGGAATAGAGGAGGAGATGAAAGGTTTTAGGAAAGGAGGGGTGAAGGAGGAGCGGGGGATAGGAGGAGGAGATTTGTTGGGAAACGAGTGAAGAGGAGGAGGGTGGGGTGCAAAAAATAGAGGAGAGGAGGGGAGGTGAAAAGAGGAGGTGTGAGCATGGGTGTAGTAATACAAGAAAAGGAGGAGGAGAGAAAGGAGGAGATGAAAGGTTAGAGGAAAGGAGGGGAGGAGGAGGAATGAAGGAGAGGAGGCAGAGAAATGCCAGGGAAGGAGTAGAGAGGAGGAGATGAAAGGTTAGAGGAAAGGAGATGAGGAGGAGGAGAATTGGCAGGGATGGAGTGGAGAGAAGAGGAGGAATAGAAGAGGAGATGAAGGGTTTTAGGAAAAGAGGGGAGAAGAGGAGTGAAGGAGGAGGAGAGGAGGAGAAATGTCAGGGAAGGAGTGGAGAGGAGGAGGAAGAAGAGAGGAGGAGATGAAAGATTAGAGGAAAGGAGATGAGGAGGAAGAGTGAAGGAGAGGACTAGGAGGAGAAGTAGTGGAGGAGAAGGAGTGAAGAGAAGAGAAGGAATAGGAAATTAAGGGTTTTAGGGAAAGAGGGAGAAGAGGAGTGAAGGAGGAGAAGGAGATAGGAGGAGGAGGAGGAGAAGTGTTGGGTAAGGAGTGGAGAAGAGAAGGAAGAAGAGAGGAGGAGATGAGTGGTTAGAGGAGGAGGTGAGGAGGATTGGAGTGGATCTCATATACATTTAGTTGAGGAGGAAAAAAGGAGGAATAGAGGATGGGAGGAAAGAAGAGGAGTGGAAGAGAACGAGAGGGAGAGGAGCAACAGAAGAGAGGAGAGGAGGAGGAATAGAGGAGGGGAGGATGAAGTGAGGAGGAAAGCAGGCGAAGAGGAGAGAAGGAGGAATAGAGGAGGGGAGGATGAAGTGAGGAGGAAAGCAGGCGAAGAGAGAAGGAGGAATAGAGGAGGGGAGGATGAAGTGAGGAGGAAAGCAGGCGAAGAGGAGATTAGGAAAAGAGGAGAAGGAGGGAGAGGAGCAGCAGAAGAGAGGAAAGGAGAGGAAGTCTTGAAGGGATAGAAGAAAGGAGAGGAGTGAAGGAGAAGATGAGGAGGAGGGGAATTATTGGGGAAGGAGTGGAGAGGAGGAAGAAGAGAGGAGGAGACGAGCGGTTAGCGGAGAGAAGGAGGAGGAGTGAAGGAGAAGAGAAGGCAGACTCTAGTGATCTAATATACATTTAGTTGAGGAGAAAAGGAGGAATAGAGGCTGGGAGGATGAAGTGAGGAGGAAAGAAGGCGAAGAGGGGAGGAGGCGAAGAGGGGAGTGAAGGAGAAAATGAGGAGGACTGGAATTGCTTGGGAAGGAGTGAAGAGGTGGAAGAAGAGAGGAGGAGATGAGCGGTTTGAGGAAAGGAGGGGAGGAGAGGGAGGGAAGGCAAACTCTTGTGGATCTAATGTACTTTAGTTAGAGGCGGAGAGAAGGAGGAATAGAGGAGGGAAGGAAGAAGGGAGAGGGGACGAGCAGAGGAAGAGGAAAGGAGGAGAAAGAGAAGAAGAGGAGTGTGTCTCATAAGAGTAGGTCTAATGTAGTTGTTTTGCCTGTATTATTGATGGATGTGAGCACAAAGAAGAGGTTTGTTACAGAAAATACAGCTAAAACATACACAATAGTTGAATAGCTGTGAAATTATTAGCGCACATTCATTTGACACACATTTTAAACCAGATGCCCTCCCTCGGCTTTCACAATTTTACAATAAATCAGTATTTCAGTCGTCTAAACGTGGAAAAAAACGTGAGAAAAATTTCAAGTTTGAAGGTCTCTCTGATCTAAGCAACCTTTTGTCTCCACGAAGTTGGGGTTTTTTTTGGCTCTGCTCAGAATTCCCCGCAGTGTGGCATTAAACCTATCTGTCTTCATGGAGACGAGCAGGTGACGCTACCAGGCCGAGCCATAGGTCGGCTCTGCGGAGAGGTGACCCCAGCCCGTGGTCGATAAAAATGGATGTAATTGAACAAATGAATCGCCGTGATGGATCACCGCAATGCCGCACTGTGGAAAATTCTAGGCAAAGCAATATCGTCTCCATGGATACTAGCACAAAAGTTACGTACTGTGGCTTTAAAGGGGCCATATTATGTTATTATAATGTTTCCTCATCACAAACAGACCTGGAGTTGTGTTTTGTTTCATTTACACACGTTTAACACACAATTTTGCATGTTTAGAGTTATTTTCTCTAACTGAAAACGCTCTGTTCCACATTGTGATGTCACGTGGTGATGCAGGAAGTGCTCCACTGTGTTTTTAAACTCCAAACACCTTCACTAGCATCATTTTGGATTATTTCAGCTCTGGAATTGCCTAAATCTACTGAACTAAAGCTAAAAGGTTGCTGTTATGACGACATCACAAGGTGGAACAGAACGTTTTGAGCTTTAGAGATGTAGACAGACTAATGATAAAAGAACATGTGTGAATGAAACAAAACACAACGCCATGTTTTTGAGGACGTAACAACATTATAACATGACATAAAGCTCACAGAAGTCAATTTTATGTAATCAGAATCAGTGTTTATTGTCAATTTACATACAAAGGAATCAAAATGGGACCTGTCACCCCATCCGTACATAATATAAGACGTTTAAAGATAAAATCTGTTAATTTGCGTATTTTTTAAACTTATATAAGCGAGTGGTAGTGTATTTTTTGTCTATTCGTAGTTCTATGCATTTCTATGATGCATTCAGAACCAAAACTTGAGCGGAGTGACTAAAAACAGGCTCAAATTCTCCTTTTACACGTGTTTTTTTTTTTCTTTCCTGTATTAAAGCTTTGCCAAACTCTCGGTGTTGTTTAAACCCACAGACCTGCAGCCGGTGACAGCGCAGAGGTGGTCTGGCTCTGCTCTGATAAGACCAGAGAGAGACACAGGAATACACTACACACAATGTACTGAGACCAGTGGGCAGAGGACGGACGGGGGAGGGAGTAGGAGACAAAACTGTACTCGAATAGAAATACTGGTACTTCAAAATCAAGTTTCTCAAGAAGAAGTAACTAGGGATGCACGAAACAGATACTTTTATTGAATATTGGCGTCGAAACTGAAAAAATACCTGGATCAGTTCTCGGTTTCATCATTCATATCGAGGTTATTGCTTTTTTCTGGACTATTTCTCAGAGTGACATTTAACTTTTCTATCAGACACCACTAGGGTTGCAAAGGGGTGGAAAATTCCCGGAAAATTTCCATAAAGTTTCCAGAAAATTTCTATGGAAACTGGTATGGGACTTTTGGGAATTTTCAAATGGGTAACTCTACACAGGGGGAATTATTGTAACAAAAATATAAACATTTAATTTTGTCATCAGCAGCATTATTGCAAAAGGGAGATTTATTTGTGCTTATTTCTTTTATTGAACAACAAAACGTGTACGTTTGCTAAAATCTTGCTTACAGCTTCCACTTAAAAAAACGACAACAAAAAAAACTCCAGTCTCAAAAACTCAAAGCCTTATTTCTAGTTATTTCTAGTTTCTCAAGCCTTATTATTGCTTGTTCTCCGTTCTTTCCAGTCCATAGAAAGCTACATTTAGCATATCTGGTTTCCCATTAATCAATCAATCAAACTTTATTTCTATAGCACCTTCCAACAGCCAAAGCCGACCAAAGTGCTGTGCAACAATAAGACAAGATAAAAAACAATAAACATACACATATGTCAACAAAGCACATTACACCAATTAAAATAAAGATAAAAAAGTTAAAAGCTTTTAAATAAGTAGGTTTTAAGTTTGGCTTTGAACAAAGGCAGGTCAGTGATGGAGCGTAACTCAATGGGCAAATTAAGCTAGCACTAGCACATTTTTCCAGTAACTAGCATCATAAGCTAACTACTTCAATGACATGGCGCAAGCCTAATTTGCAAGTAAACTAACACTAGATTTATTTTATTCTACTTTACTTTTGAATTTCTACTTTAATATCATAGATCAAATATCCTCCACCTCATGTATCCTCCAAACTTCCTTGTCTGCTGTCGTCCTTTGGCTGTAATGTTGCTCTCAGTCTATATTTGTTGGTGTTGCTCAGAAAAGCAGTTCTACCTCTTCAGAATTATAGACGTTATTGTGCAGTGATAGAAGGACACAACATGAATGTAGGAGTTGTGGCTTCAATGGCTCTTCAGAACATAGTGTCTTTGTCCAGTTTAAGTGAGGAACAGCAGCTGTACACAACTTTATTCACATAAATCTATCTGTTGCAGCCAAGATTGTGCTACAATTATGTGCTAAATTTTTTTTCTACCAACTTTACTGCTGCCCCCAACCTTCAACTTGGATAATTCCCCATTTATTCCTGTTAATTCCCTTTAATTCCCAAAAAATTCTTGCAACCCTAGACACCACCAAGTTATAGCCCATTCACAGACGATTTTCAGTATTTTAGCGCAGTCCGACACCTGTAATTCAATAAATACGAGATGCAAACTTTAACGCCACATGCAGAATATTCTGGACAAAGCAATAACGTCTCTCTCCACCAGAAAAGTGGCATAATGCACTTTATAAGCTCATTTCCTGGTTGGGCCTTTCGTTGGATGTAATAAGATTTTGATTTGGGGCTAGAACGTCTCATAATGTTTGAACTTTTATTCATACGGCGCTGTTCAGTCGTGATGTGAAGGATAAATAACAGTTACATAACACTACTGGATCTCTTGTGTAATACGGTAACTGTGTTTTAAGGAAATAACTCTTATTCATCTTGTTTTCAGATTTATTATCGACTTACTAGTTCTGACATGTCTTCATTTCATGTCAAGTGTCCATGCAGCGAGATCATTTCTCCTACTTTTAAGTCATTTTCTGATAGATTTAAGTGTTTATATCTTATCTTTATGTCTTGGTGAATATTGGCAGTAGTAGTAGCCAACACTGTACTCAAGTAGAAATATTGTTACTTCAAACTGTATTCAGTATCAAGAAGAAGTAACTAGGGATGAACTAATACTGTCATTGCAGTATTTCCCATTTATACAGGAGACTATGGTGGCTCTTCATAGTCTAAAAACAACCTGGATTATATATTGTCATAACAAAAGTAGACTTTATTGCTCAATAAACATTTAAAGGAGCCTAAACTGGTAAAAAATTAAATGGTTAATGATTAAAAATAGGCATTAAGTGACGTTTATACTATAAAAATCCAATAAACATAATTTCTGACGTCATAATCTTAACAAAATCTAGGGGAAACACTGATTTTGATACTGAAAAATTAGCTGGATCGTGTATCAGTTCCTTGTTATACAGCAGATATGATCGTATAGCATTAAACTATCTATCCATCAGGTCAAACCATAGGTCAGATCTGCGGAGAGGCGACCAGATGTTGAAATAAAGCTGAAATAGTTGAAATAAACGTGAGTAACAGGCCTTCAGACAGAGCAGTGCCTACAGTTAGCGTCACATCTCTAGAGAATATTGACGATAAAGTATAAAACCATCTTAGAAATGAACGTTTTATTGGACCACATGGACTCCAGACTGTTTGGGCTTTATTAACAATCGTACTACAGTTTTTGTTATTGTTACAACAGGCTGAGACATGCAGACAGGTAAATGGGTACTTTCTATTTAAAAAAAACCCAGATTGATGCTTTACGTTGCCGCGTAGGAGTCACTTTAAATTCCACCGTGTACATGCGATGCCTCAAAAAGTAGTCGAGCGAATCGTCAAATATAGTGCGGCCCCTTTCGGATACCAAATCCGTCTGTGCGTGTGGGAGGAGAGAGGTTTTATGGACTTTTATGGACGCCTAATGCTGCAAAGTTACATTAAATTCTGACTATAAAAACCTGTGAGATGTAGCCGATCTATGGCTCTGCTAATGTGTGATTTTTGGGCAATTAAAGGCCCGTATTATGCTGTTTTCTGATCTATTTTAATGTTATACTGTTGTTTTCTCGACAAAAACATACATGGAGTCGTGTTTTGTTTCATTTGCACATGTTCAAAACACAAATCCTGCACATTTAGGCTCAGTTTTTCTCTCAGTTAAACAAAAAACACGCCATACACCTTCACTAGAATTATCTGGATGATTTCACCCCTTCAATTTCAAGTCTCCACTGAAATTAAGGTAAAAGTTCATTTGAAAACGACCTCTACATGACATCACAAGTTGGAACGGAGCATTTTGAGCATTGGGAATTTAGACAGACTAATAAGAAAGACAAACACGCGGGAATGAAACAAAACACAACTCCAGATATGTTTTTCTGTCTTTATTTAAAGGAAAGGTCAACGTGTAACAGTAAAGTTGCATGTAGACTGGCCGGACTCAGGTCAAGAACTATTTTCAGCCAGTTCCTATTACAAAATGACATGATTACAAACACACAACAAGTATTTTGAGCACATAGACAATTATAAAGTGAATATTTAACAAGATACAAGTGCATGAGATGATAAAATTCAATAATAATAAAGTGCATCATGGATTAGGGATGGGCACGATTAGTCGACTAATCAGTAATTGATCATTAAGAATTTGGTCGATCTCGTTCATTTTAATCGACAAACCGAATGTAGCTGTCTGTGCATAACGTAGCGTCGGGAGTCGAGGCTGCGTCTCACAGCACAAACACTGGAGCTGCGGCCCCACAGTCCCACGTCTCGGCTCTGGCTCTTTGGAGATCACTATATTCCTCAGAGTGTGTTTACCTGCACATCAGTATCCCGGGTATGATCGATTTTTTTGTTTTTAATCCCTGTGTATACGCAGCATCTCCAACGCGACATACGCACAGAACAGACTCACCAGCCTCATCACATCCTCTGTCACAGGAAGAACACTCATATTCCACTGAGTCCTGTTCTTTAGTCCAACAGAAGCTGATCACATCAGCACAAGGAAAGAGCTGCTTTTTTTTCCGCTTACAATTTATGCAAATGAGCCATGTGGTTTTAAGTTTTGTTTCTGTAAAACGTAAACAAATGTGCCAAAGCTGCATTAAACACATTCTATTCTCACACTGATGTGGCTCTATAGTGGTGATGGTTTATATGTTGTAGAGTTGAATAATAGTACTAATTGTGATGATAATTTTAGTATTAAATGTTAATGATTAATTGAAAATCGATCATTCATTTTCCTGACGATCGATTAAGAAAATTTAATCAAATGCCCATCCCCAGCCTGGACAATAATAGATGCAGGTTTGATTTGTTTTTAGATAATACGAGTAAAGCCGCTGAAATTGCGTGACGGAGCCGGTCTTATTTGGGAGGGTAACTCATTCAAGGTCAGAACAGATGTGCGTATGAAAGAATTCAAGCCAAAGTTGTTTTTGATGAGGTAACAACATTATAACACGACTTAAAGCTCACAAGGACCTTTAAAGATCCTCTGTGTAACTTTTCCTCTACTTCTTTGTCACCATAGAGATGTAATTGCTGTACCTGGGTGGCTCCAACGTACGGCATTAAACTATAACTTTATATTTTTTCCCATTTATTGAAGTGCACGGTCATGATAATAAATGTATTGAAAAACATGTATTCTTACTGTGAGCGCGGTCGCCTCTCCGCAGATCTGACCTTGGCTTGGCTGCAGCACGTTGCTTGTTTCTACGGCGATAGATAAGTTTAATGGCATTTTAAGACAGGAGACAACATTATAACATAGATATAACAGAAAATAGCGTAATATAGTTCTTTTTAAACAGGGAACCGTCAGGTAAAAAACTAGTCTTCCCAAACTGTGATATCAGTTTGGAGTGGTGTTATGCAAGCTCGTCTGATTTGTCTAAAATATTATCGACTTTGAGAGTAACGGTGCTGAGCAGGTCCAAAAACAGATCGATACCTGTGTGTGTATCGTGGGTGGACTAAATAGACGAGTGTGAATGCTGCTCGAACGTCTTTGTGGAGCTCCGGGTTTCAAAATGTGCACAGAAAGAGAGACGAAAGTGTAGAAATTTAATCATATTTCCAAGTTTGAAAGACCACACTAAGTTATAATTGAATTTTGATCTGATCTTTTTCGAGCTTTTGAGATTTTTCATACAATTTACCCTGTATTTTTCTTATAGCTTCAAAACAAGTACTTGTTTTCTCAGTAAGATCAGTGTTCCCATCTGTTCAAAATGCAAAGAGGATATTAAATAAAGCTGATTTTATTCATGATTTCCTTATTAAGTCCAAAATTAATCCTGGTTTTGTCTCTGCTAAGATTTTATTTTGGCAGAAAACACCAAACCAGACCAGGTTACAGGTCAGATCTGTCGATAAGCAACCAAACTCACAGCCAGAATGCCGGTTTTTGTGTTTTTCTTGGTATTTTGGAGCTATAAAACCACCTGTAACTGAATAAAAGTAAGGTAGAGCCGTTTAATGTCACATTGTGGAACATTTTAAGCAGAAACAATGACATATCCGTTGAAACAAGCAGGTGACTGACCCCATGAACCTAAATTCATTTACACAGAACACCTTCAACACTTCTTCACTCCTTCCTCTTCTCATCACGGGTAAAAAATTTAATTGTCTTTATTATAATATTTACTTTTGCGGTGTCCATTTCCCCCGAACATAAAATGGGATTAAATCAGTGAGTGCAATAAGGATTTACGGCCCAGCTGGAGATCTGCTCTATTACGAAGCGTGAAGAATGTCATTTTACTGGCCATTAGTATCCGAGGCCTAATAGCCAGCTTCCCATTATTTGCATAGCATCCATCCAAGCCCTCCGAATGGGCCTTTATATGACGAATTCTCTGCTTAACCCACTGATAATGGAGGACGCGCATGCAGCAAATAAATATTCAGACTGTATTAAAGGGGCCTCTGCTTTTCTATTTAACACACGCAAGCCGGTTTCATTTTCGGACTTACCGGAATTATATTTGCGGAAGGTTTTCACGGAGTAATGGGAGTTTGAACTGTCATTTCTTAAAGAGGGGGCGCTATGCGAATATGTAAATGGACTTTTCCGAGATTTCTGTCATGTCGTAATGTTGTTGCCTCATCAAAAACACGCCTGAAGTGGTTTGAGACGTCATCCCTGCATCGCGCATGTTTGAGTGATATAGCAATCTCCCCCGAGACCTATTCGAACCATCTTCACAGTTACGATTCAGTCCAGCGTTCAGTTCTTCGTCACCTACGCTGCCATACGGACATTTTTCACACATGTATGATACAAAAATGTGCACAAGAACCTCACAAATCTGGTGTGTGTTGATTGTGCCGCTAATTAAACACTTTAAAAGCCCCATATTACGCTAGTTTCTGATTTATATTATGTTTCCTCATCACAAACAGACCTGGAGTTGTGTTTTGTTTCATTCACAGATGTTTAACACACAAATCCTGCACGTTTAGGCCGAGTTCTTCCCTCAAACACGCTGTTCCACCTTGTGACGTCATGTGGTAATACAGGAAGAGCCCCACTGTGTTGTTAAATGTGAATGTGAATGTCTGTGTCGATGGAATAATGTTTGAAATAAAACTAACCTTGCGTCGCATGAATCGTTACATGTTGAGGGACTATTTTCTCATATATCAGTCCGCCGCTGCCGAGCTTTCTATCAGGAAGTACTCGCTGCTGCTGCTCAGACATAAATCCTTGGTTTTACTTCTAAAATGATTCTATCGACACAGACATTCACATCGACCGTCTGGAGTTATAATAGTTTTGCCGCGGGTGCTCTGTGGAGTGGGTAAGACTGTTTTTAGTGGCAAGACTATGGCCATTGACACTAACCTCTCCAAATACAAGGACTGGAATATTTTAAAAAGTGTCTCCACACATCTCCAACACTCTGGCTCACGAGGAAATGAGGCCCTATGTTTAAAACAGTCTTTTAACAGCTACATTTAACCTTTAGTTCAGCGGAAACTGGCAATTCTAGGGCTGAAATCATCAAAACGATTAAACTTATTAAGGAGAAATGAACAACACAGTGGGGCACTTCCTGTAAGGTGGAACGGCGTGTTTGAGGGAAGAACTCAGCCTAAACATGCAGGGTTTGTGTGTTAAACATGTGTGAATGAAACAAAACACAACTTCAGGTATGTTTGTGATGACGAAACAACATTATTTTTTATATATGTTACTGGACATGCACTGGTATGTAAATGAGCTGTGAATAGATGTGTGAATTATCGGCAGATCTTTAATTACCACGGCGTACATGCATTTACCGCTAAAGGCTAACAGCGGTAGTTTACTTACAGTACTTACTTTACTGGCTAGAATATCATACAAAAATGCCATTAGGCCAATTGACTGTCTTTAAATATGACCTAAAGAGGCAGAATAACAATAAATGTCGCCTAAATAAACCCAACTGAAAATCCAGTAGAGCTAAACCCACGTTTTTATAAACAATTGAAGGTTTACAGTGAATTTTTAGGTCATAAATATATCAGCAGCTCCAACTCCCATTTTATCGGTGTCATATCGGCCGCAACAAAATCCATATCGGTCAGGCCCGAGTAGAGAGACTAATACTAAAGAGTTACTCAAACACGAATGAAACAGAACAACTCCAGGTCTGTTTCTGATGAGGTAACAGCGTTATACCATGACTTGGAGCTCACAGGAGTCCATTTTACATAATGCGGGACCTTTAAGTTCCCTGTGGACTCTTGGCTCCTCACCTGCAGTCCCTCACCATGCGCCCCCCGCAGGCCCCGTCCTGTCAGTGCGCTCGCCCACACCGCCGTTCGCCGCGAGGCCCCGCGGGAGGGTCAGGGCCTGTTTGCCGAGCAGCCGTGTTTGTGACAGCGGCGCGGCTGCGTTCACAGATAACATTAAAGTTGCCGCGGCGACAGGGACCGCGTGCCGTCGTCAGGCAACGGCCCCGGAGCCCCAACCTCCTCCTCCTCCTCCCCGGCCTCATCCCGGCACTCAGGTTATTTAAAGGAGGATGATTTATGTGCGGCGAAATGGCGAGCACCTGCCCCTCTCTCTCCCTCCTCCCTCCTTCCTACCGCTTGTCTTTTGTTCCTGTGTATTCGCGTGCTCCTTCTTTCCAAAACCCCCCTTCTCCACCTTTCCTTCCGCCTCTCCTCCTCCTCCTCCTCCTCCCTTCACACCACTCCGTACTCATTGCGCTGACTGGGCCGGTGTGTTGGCAATTAGAAAAACCACCAGTGGCAAGGTACACATTAATCATGTTCCTGGGCCGAAAGAGAGAAATGGGGCGGAGAGAGAGAAAGAGAGAGAAAGCGAGAAGGAGAAGGAGAGAGGGGGGCGTCTGGGGAGGGGGAGAGCAGAAATAATGAGCGCGGTGTCAGGAGGTATTCGGGGCCCCTCAGATGCACTGTTCTGTTCTGACATGATGTTGGAATAAGCTGGGGTCTCGCTGTATCTCTGCGCCCTGACTGCTTCCACAGATTCGCCGGCTATTGTTCTGTCCAGTGTACATCGCTAACGCCGATTCAAGGAGGAGGCAGAGGAGCTGTTTCCTTTATCACGCTCTGACTTATAATAATAAAACTATACAGGGAAACTCGTGTAAATGTGTCTAACAGTCCATGTGGTCTTATATCTGTGTAATCCCTCAGTGGTCCAGGTAGGTCCACGTCCACAGCTCAAGATCATTCAGGAAAGCTTCATTTCTGTGCCTGTGAATACTTTTTGTTGTATCGGTACCTGCTCTAGTTTCGATACTAGTTTCGGTATCTGTTAGTATCTGATTTCCGATACTTTTGACCACCCTAAAATAGACCCCTCGTGTTTTTATAGTGGAAATAAACCAGGACGTAATAAGCTCTCGTCAGCAGAATCACTGACTTCTGCTGTGTTCAGAAAAACGCACTCTAGTTTGGACGCCTTTGCATTTAACATTTTATTTTTTATTACTTACCTTTCTGTTTTATTTTGACTTGTACATCACATTTATTTAATTATGTCTTTTTCACACCTGTCTTCTCTTGCTGTCTTTTTTGCTGCTTATTTAGAGTTTATTATTACCATTTAAATACTTTTTTTACTCTTTGTTATGATATTATATTGTGATTTGTGAGCGACTGTGTCCATATAATTTCCCTTGTGGATCAATAAAGTTTGTCTAAGTCTAAGTTCAGACGGCCCCGAAGTGCGTCTTGGACACTGTGGACGAACAGGAGAAAATACTTGATGTGTGTCCAGGGTGTTCGTTGCGATCTGTGAGTGCCTTGTTTTCCCGGTCGAGAGTGACTTTAGTGCAGAGGTCTCCAACCTTTTTTCCTCCAGTGAACTACCTTTACAAAACGAAAGTGCCAGAGAGCTACTAATTTCAGCAGTTGCAAAGAAACTAAATAAATATAAGAGTCACAGCAAGTCTTAGATGAGGAACAGTTAGATTCTTATTAAATATAAACCATTATCCATTTATTGGTGCATTAAGTTGGGCATCAGAATTATACATTTACAGTTGTGCTCATAAGTTTACATCCCCTGGCAGAATTGATGATTTCTTGGTCCAGAAGCTGCACGTGGGACGTACTTGGATTTTCCAACATGATAATGATCCAAAACACAAAGGCAAGTGGACCTGTCACTGGCTCCAGCAGAATAAAGTGAAGGTTCTGGAGTGTTCGTCTCTTCTGACCTCAGTATCACTGAGCCTCTGGGCAGAGCTCAAGCTGCAGTTCAGACAAGAGCCCAAGAATTTACAGGAACTGGAGCCTTTTGCCCAGAAAAATGAGCAGCTTTACCATCAGAGAAAATAAAGAGCCTCATCCACAACTATCACAAAAGACTCCAAGCTGTCATTGGGTAATTTGTGTAGTTTCTGTTGTCATTATGATTTAAAAAGAGGAAACACAGTGATAATAAATGGCTTCACCCAAGCACTAACCATGAGTGAAAGAAAAGTTTTTGTGTTATCGTTCATATTCTCTGAAAGATGGACAAGAAATCAGTCAAATTCTGTCAGGGTCTGTAAACCTACGAGCACAACTGTATGACATAAAACTCATGGTGAGGTGATCGGCTCGGCTGTTGCGGTGTATATACATTTATTCTCCGCTAGTGACACTGTGTAGATTTCTTGTTATGGTGTTTGTGGCTCCCGGGTTTTTCTCTTTCTTCTCCTTCTTCCGGGTGCGTCAGTGGATAGTCGTCCCTGATTGGTTGACGCGCCGATGTCAGATTTACGCCGCGCTGATGCCTGAAGACGCGCTGTAAAAACTCAGAATGCTCTCGATGCGCGTCCACATAGACTTTTGCATGTAAACTGAACTAAACTGTGGGACTTTTCTGGTGAAAGGTCCGTCAGACTATGGTATTAAGCTTTCTGTCTTCACGAAAACCAAACCAGACCAAGTCACAGGTCATATCTGTGGAGAGACAACCCCGCTCACAGTCAGAATACCTGTTTTTTAGGTATTTTTGAGCTATAAAACCACCTGTAATTGAATAAATGTAAGGTAGAGCTGTCACACTGTGGAATATTCCAGGCAGAACAATGACATGTCCATAGAAACAAGCAGGTGACGTACCTCCAATCAAAAAGTTTCCTTCATCACGCTCAGTCTTAATAATACAGCTACACAGTTAAACTAGTGTAGATGTGTGTAATGGTGGATCAGAGCTATTATCTCTCATGTAGTGTTATCGAGCTGGTGCTTGGAGACCACAGACAGAGCAGGTTAATAATACACACTGGGTTACTAAGGCTAACCCAATATTTAAAGAAGACCTATTATGCTTGTGTCTGCACTCGTGGATCATTATGTTATCATTTGGACATTTTAAATCCCAGTACGCATCTAAAACAACGTACAAAAAGAAGCGAGTCTGCTGATTTCCGTGATGAAAACTGCAGTGCCGTAAAAGTCGTAAACCAGGAAAACTTTTGGAAACGTGATCACAACTTCCGGCGGGCTCTGTTTGCAGTAGTAAGTGACAAAATCCCGGAAAAATTAGAAAATTACCCTTTTTTTTCACCTACCCATGTAGGGATGTAACAATAACCGAAATATGGTGATATTGTATCGTCAAAGGCCTCGTAATAATATCGTGGACCATCACAATATATCGAATCACAAGTCTCTTTGCTTAAATGAACAGTTCTGATGCAGAAATGGCTATAAAAACAGAGGGAACTACATAGACCATGATCCTTTGCTCCGTTTCAGTGCAGACGACATGAAGAAATAAATGTTCTAAGCACTTTTACATCTTCATTCTTTGGATTAAGTCTCGTGAAGGCATTTTTAGAGGAAAAAGTAGCATAAATATGGTACGGTGAGATGTTTATGGTGAAAATATCGTACAGAGAGATTTGGATATCGTTCCATCCCTAATGACACTAAATGTTGTACCAAATGTCAAAGCATTTTATAATGTCTGTCTTGTTATTATGCAGAATATCGTAATATCGTGAGCCTCCCCACCATATCGTGAGCTTTCCTACGATATCGCAATAAATAATAAATAAATACCTTACCTTACCTTAAATATCATACCATGAGGTTCATACCATGATGATATCGTACGTACCTCAGTTTTCTTTATTTCCGCACTGACGCACAACTCCGAGCGCACTGGGTACATGCGATTAGAAGAGACGAGGGCGCCAAATTCAAGATTATCCCAAACAATCGTCATTTTACCCTGAGGTCTTTTAATTCAGCGGGTGCGATCACAGTCGGTCGGCGTTCAGTGTCAGGAGCTACACCGGAAGTCGTCACCGCATGTTTCCTAACGTCTTCCTGGTTTGTGACGTAAGCGTGAATAGCGCCTATGGGTGAAGATGTTGGCACCTGCGATGGATAACTGCAGGTCAAACTAGCGCTATATAAACAAAAAGCAACATTCAGCTGCTATGTGACTTATTGCCAACGGTTAAAGACTTTGTAAATGTGATTTTGCCTGTAATATTCCACAGTACGACATTAAACGATGACAGGCGAGTTTTACAAGTTGGAAAGACGACTCCACGGTTTTTAATTTAGTTACATTTAATTAGAATTTAATGATATTTACTTGTCAAAACTAATCAAAACATTATAACTGCCTGAATTCAAGTCTATTAAAGTTTCAAAAATACAGTTTGATCTTTTTCCCACGAAGTGAACTAAAGCAAAATGCTGTGATTGTCAAAAATTCGACGCCAAAAAAATTCAGATTCTCGTCCAAATATGACAGCTTTCACCGAATTAACTTTAAATAGTAAAAGGTGACCGCTCCAGCATAATACTATTAATAGACAGAGATAAAACACATGGCTGCATTTGTCACTTGCCAAAACACATGCCCAAAATCAAGCCAGTTAATTATAAATTCAGCATGAAGTGGTATTATTTTTGCTCGCCCATAGATCATGTATGACTTGGAGTGACCTTAGCATTTATCAGAATAGGGCCCATCTGGGAAAGCCGTAATGGCGTTCGCTAACTAAAAATAGCCCGTTTTTAATTATCTCGAGCAAGCAATTTTAACACTATTCACGTTGTTTGATAGCTTTAAGTGTAGAAATATGCAAAGTAAATTGTTTTGTCCAGACTTACTTGCACGTTACTTGAAAAGAGATTAATTTGTGAACGGGATTTTTGAAGTGTGGGTTTGTTTTTTTTTTAATCTGCGGCAGCAAAACGCAGCGGCGGATGCGTTTATCAGTGTAGCTTTGTTTGTGGGGAAATTGTCTAACCCTGTAGAGAAGGAGAAATAACGTAAATAAATCCAAAACTAAACATTGAAGTGACAAGATTATGAAATGTTTATGAGAGTTTACTTGAAATGGTACATGAGCACTGACTCTTGTGAGCTTTAAGTCGTGTTTATAATGTTGTTACCTCCTCGAAAACAAACCCGGAGCTGCGTTTTCTTTCATTTTTTATGTTTGTGATGAAGAAACGACACTATAACAGATCAGAGAATAGCGAAACATGGACCTTTTTAAAAGAAAAAACACTATACATGACTTATTAATGCGTTATTTTTATTAAATTTGATAAACTCAGGTCAGAACTATCTCTGCATTTACTCAGCGTCCCAACTTTTTAATATTTTTAGCACATTTCGAACAGTCAGCGCAGTAACTTTCCTATGAAGTCCTGTATTTTCCAGACTAGCCCCATTTACAAACCTGTTTTTGTGTTACAGGTGCATGATTGCAGATGAGGTAAGCACACACACTTTGCTGGCTCAGGAAATACATTTATTCTTCTACCCCCCAAAAAAAACAGCTCATCCAAAAACTAAAAAACCTGTGACTTTGCTCTTCTCAGACTAAATACGTTTCTCCGCCGTGCACAGACATAATCCATTTTGACACCAGACTCATCCAGCGTCCAGATTATTCCGGGACCTCACCTCGGCCAAGACTGTCGCGCACAATTTAAACAGAAGATTTTCCGGTTGATTTTGTTTTGAGGATATGCAAAATCACATTACCGAGCTTGTGACTAATTTTAGAATGTGATCAAAAAGTGCGTTAGGATGTGGATCGCAGGTGGAGGAGAAAGATGCGATGAAATAAGGGTTTAAAGGTGCAGTGTGTAACTTTGTTGGCTCTGTGTTCGGCAAATCCTGTTGTTTTTCCCCATGGAGATGTTATTGTTTTGTCTGAAATGTTTCACAGTCTGATATTAAACCTTTCTATCTTTATGGAGACCAAACCAGACCAAGTTACAGGTCAGATCTGTGGAGAGGCGACGCCGCTCACAGTCAGAATGTCTGTTTCTATAGATATTTTGAGCTATGAACCCACCTGTAAATGAATAAATGTAACGTAGAGCTGTTTTATGTCGTACATTTCAGGCAGAGCAATGGGGGTGTGCATTTCCTTGAGTCTAACAATCATAACAAACAATCACAATATATCCCGATACTAAAACATTGGATGATATATCGCAATTTATGAATAATTACCTCTAATAATATAGTCAACCACATGAGAACAAGAACAAAACTGGATGAAATACAAGTTCTTACCTTATTTAAATCATGCGAACAGTCATTGTAACTAATCAAACGAATGGAAAAAAAATATTAAAAAACAACCCTGCAGAGCAATGACAAATCCACAGAAACAAGAAGGTGACGAGTTCCTAACCTAAAATATACATAGTGCACCTTTAAAGTGACATTTCGTCACTTTTTACAAACAACACCTAAACAAAAACCACGATTCAGCTGCTATGGGAAGTGTTGCCAACGGTTAAAGATGCAGCATGTAACTCCACCACCGTTTCATAGTAATAATGTTTGTTTTCAGCGTATTTTGGCAATATAAACTCCTATAACTGAGTACATGCAAGATGGATAGACACAGTGAAGCAATTACATCTCCATGGTGGCGAAACCTCACAGAAATGTTAAATATTGCACCATTTTCTTGATTCTCAGTGTACACAACAATTTTATTTAACTCTGAATTGACAAAGCACCATTGAAAACCATAATCAAATGAATAGATGTTTTGTATATTATATTTAAGTCTTTTAGTCATTATATGAAAGGTGCACTATGCGACTTATCATGTGGAAAGTCCACCGCCTGCTTGTCTTCATGAAAATGTTATTGCTTAACTTTGAATTCTCCACACTATAGCATTAAATGTATCTATCTCCACGGAGACAAGCAGGTCAGATCAGTAGAGAAAAGAAGACAACCCCAATCATGTTAAGAATTCATATTTTTCACTGTATTTTTTATAGAAACACTGCTGATAGACGACTAAATGCAAGTTAAATGCCATTCTGTGAAACAATCCAGGTAGAGGATGTACCCCACACAAAAAGTTCCACAGTGCACCTTTATTAGGCATGGCAAGTTTATTTGTATAGCACAAGAAATACATTAAAATCACAATACGAACAAATCAAAGCATAAATAATCATCGTCAAATTAAAAAGAGAGAGACATTTACGCAATTAGAGCAAACTGACTGAGACACTTTTGTAGACAACTGCCCCGCCTTCATGCATGAGTGTTTGTTATTCTTGTCTCAGATGGGTCTGGGTAAGACCGTGCAGGCCATCGCTGTGGCGTACGCCTACAGGCAGGAGTGGCCCCTGCTCGTGGTGGTCCCGTCCTCGCTGAAGTACCCCTGGATCGAGGAGCTGGAGCGATGGGTCCCAGAACTGAAGCCCGGAGACATCAACCTGGTGGAGAACAAGAGCCACACCATGTAAGGCCAGATACAGACGCTGATTGAGCATGACGTTGCTATGGATACGATATTTATTGGGATATTTTGTGGAGGCTAGGAAAATTAGGAATTGTACTTATTCCCTTTAAAATGTCTTGAAAAGTTATATTACAAAGAATTAAGATTTAAACGTGTTATTTCTTCATGTAGTCTTCACTAAAACAGCAAAGGATCATGGTCTATGTAGTTCCCTCTGCAGCTCCTACTGTATTGCTGCACCATAACACTGAATTTCAGCAAAGAGACTTGTGATTCGATATATTGTAATTAGGGCTGTCAGCGTTAACGCGTTAATCACGACTAGATTAATGCAATCCATAAAGCGATATTTTGTTTTAATCGCGATTAGAGTTCGTCAGCCTTTTGGTACTTCCAAAAACGTGATGATTTTATTTAATTTCTTTTACTTGTGGTTAGAGTTTGCCGACGTTTCGTCTCTTCTACACATCCGTAGGCAGCTCCTCTGCTCCTCTGGTTGTTTCGCTTTCGAACTTCAGAGCGCCGTGTTTCAGTAAACTTACCACCGTGATGGAGAAACAGACGCTTCTGGACTTTTGAACGGTTTATTTGACTTAAAAAACTTCCAGACGCTACAATTTACAAGTCAAGAGTTAAATGCAGCCTGTGTCAAGCAGAGTTTCAGCACCAGCGTCCGTCTAGTCTAAGTTAGCACCTCTGAGCTAAACCCCCGGGTGCAGCAACCGGAGCATCTCAGCCAAGAGCCTCAGATCCGACAAACCTGTGGATAATCACACGGCAAAGAAAATAACTACAGCGATTGCTAAACGGGTACGAATTGCTTTACATTTTGTGCCTTTAAAACTGTCTTGAAAGGCAAAATAACACAATTTTAAACATACAATTCAATATGTGATTAATCGCAATTAACTATGGAATTTCTGATCTTAATCGAGGCTTCAAAAATGAATCGTTTGACGGCCCTAATTGTAATGGTATTTCAGTTATAGTTATGTCCCTAGATGTTGCATTTATTTGTAATTTGGCGTTTTGATTCTCAAGATCAGAAAGCAGAATGAGCCTCACACGAGTCTCTTTTGTGTTGCCAGTTTCAACGCTTAAATCCAGTTGATTCAAACCTAATATGCGCCTCTGATCTGAATAGTCGCTACCTAAAGCCAAATAACTTTACACAAGGCTGTATTACGAATAAATTAATATTACAGTCAGTTTAAATAAGTCTTCTTTTCGCCAACATTTGTTCCAAACATCTGCTCATTTCCACATCATCTTCACAAAGACAAATGACATTTTTAGAGGAAACAAAATAAGATTACCGTTAGCGTACATACATACAGTCCCTGCTGCTGTGGGTTGGTGTTGCATTCAGGGGCCTGTGTGCTGTAGAAGCATCGATTCACGGAGCTCCAGATAATGACGTTGGGGACCACAGCGCAAACATCTGCCTGTAATTTGAGTTTAAGCGATACTTAACATCTGTTTACACGTGCTGACGCCGAGAAAATGGTCCGCCAGGTACAAAGCGCCATTTTCACATTATTAACATTTCTCCTCACGAACTAAGACTAACTAAGACATTTATGCTTGTTTTACAATGGTTTCAGAATGATGAGAAAATGGGACGGTTGCAACAGAGATTCAAGGTTGTATATTATGCGAAATTTACCCTTGTGAGCTTTAAACCATGTTAGAATGTCAAAAACACACCTTGAATTATTTTATTTCATTCACACATGTTTAAGTAACCCTTTATTTTTAGTTTGTTTACATCTCTAAAGCTCAGAATGCTCTGTTCCACCTTGTGATGTCATGTAGTGGTAGTTTTCAAGTGAACATCTGCCTTTTACCCTTTTTTTTAGACGACATTTAAAAGAAATCCATCGCTGTAAACATCCAAATGATTGTAGTGAAGGCGTATGGAGTTTAAAAACACAGTGGAGCACTTCCTGTATCAGCACATGACATCACAAGGTGGGTATTTCAATAAACACTCGTGGACAGAGTTGAATTTTATCACTATTCTCACTGCTTTTCCCCTTTTTTTGCAGTAAAATCAGTTGTGATTAAATGCAAGATAACATTAATGCCAAACCGTGGAATATTCCCGGCAAAGTAATAAAAAACTTCCACCAGAAATCTTCCCTTTTACACTATTAAGTACACCATTAAACACTCCACTGTCTGTCTCCGTGGCTATGAAATAAAATATTGCCGTTTTATACTCAACAAAACAAGTCTGAACTCCGTGCTGAGAAGAGCCATAATTTTCTTCCTCAGTCAGTAACACTTAACACTTCGCACTTCGTCTGTGCAACCAGGTGGATATTTTTATTTAATTCAAAACATAAACTCGGGGTAAAGTCGAGGTGATTATAAAAGTGCACTAAGAATAAGACGGCAATCGGATTTTCACAGTTTGAATTGTGCAGTGACCAAAATGGCTTTTCTTGGAGACATTTGAAGCGCAGTACACGGTAAATTCCCAAGTGTCAAATCAACACTTAAAGAGTACACTGCACATTTCTCTGATCTGGCCAAGATTTTAAAACTTGTATCGGGTTATTCCTCTTGTTTTCAGATTTATAATGTACTTATTAGTTCTGAGACTGCTTCATTCTAGTCTAGATAAGATAAAATGATCTGTCCATGCAGCACTGCTATTTTTAAGTCATTTTCTGATAGATTTAAGTGTTTATATGTTGAATTTTGGCCAAGCTTATTTGCTGTGTAAAATTTGACTCTATTTCCGAGTGCATATGGTCCGTATCTGTACAGAATAAGATTTACTCGAGCTTCAGAGTAAGAATATTGGGAAAAGATTGGGATTTCCATGGCGGAAACCATCCCAGTGTGAATGAAGCAAAACACAACTCCTGGTCTGTTTGTGACAAGGAAACGACATCACAAAGAGCAGAGAAGAGGTAATATAGCTCCTTTAAAGGCACAGTGTGTATCTCAGTATTTCTATTCTGTATTTTCAAGCAGGAGGAGTCAGATTTGTGGAGAAGCGAGCCCTCTCAGAGAAAGGTCACATGTTTTCTAGTTATTTTTTGGCTTTAACTTTTCCAGTGCAGGTCTTATTAACTAGGTCATTATACGGTCATCACAGTCTATGGCTCTCTTTCTCTCCATTCTCTCTCTCTCTTTTTCTATCTACTTTCTCTCCTTGCTTCCTCTTTCTTCTCTCTGTCTTCTCTTACACTCTCTCTCTATCTCTCGATCTTTATATTATTTGAGAAGGACTGATCTCGAGAGTGAAGACAGGAAACTTTGAAAGGCGACAACTTTGGAACGCAGGGGCTAGTGGGTTAACCATGTCCATTTATACATACAGTCCATGGTCAAACGCAAAAAAATGTTTGATGCTTTCGACCAACTTCAAATAGAAATTGAATCAAAATAGATCCTTAAAATCTCAGAGCCCTTTGTGGACCAAATTAGACCCCCTGAAGAGCCAAGTTGGACCCGCGGGCCCTACTCTGAACTACACTAAGAGTGAACTGTGCCTGAGTGAACTGTGTTAGCAGTTATTATCCCATTGAAGTAAAATACCCCTCTTTAAGATGGCTTATTTTATCCTCATAGGAACCTTCACATCTTTACTCCAAAATCTGCTCCACAACACTCAGTTCATCATGGGACTGCATTAAGACCTGTTGTAGACTTGATAAGGATAATTTTAATCTTTCATCAAAACACAAAACACATTAATTTTTTGTTATGCTAATGTTTTATTTCTGCTGTGAATGAAGTCGGGTGATGATTTAGTGGCAGAAGAACCTCCTGTACCACTTCCTGTTTTTCCTCTGCAGCTCCTGCTCCAGTGCCCTGCTCATGTCGGCCAGCCGGGAGCACTGTTCTGTGGACTTCTTCAGGTCCTCCTCCAGAGCGCTGCACCTCTTACCCTGCAGGATGAGCTGTTCTTCACACCTTTTAAGCACGTGTCCTTCACACATTTTAAGCACCTGGTCCAGCGCCCTCCACCTTTTCTCCTGCAGGGTGCCCTCTTCCTGCGTTGTCTTTAGCTCTTGCTCCAGATCGTTGTTTTTCTTCTCCAGCAGGGAGTTCTGTTCCTGAGCCCATCTGTGACCCTCCTTCTCCTGCTGCAGCTGCTGCTCCAGAGAACTGTTCCTCTGGACCAGCTGGGTTTGCTCTTCCTCTGCTTTTAGCAGGAGCTGCTTTTGAGCACAGCTGGTCTCCTGCAGCAGGGTGCGCTCTTCAACTGTCACTCTCAGATCCTCCTTCTTCTGCTCCATCTCCTGCTTCAGTGCACTGTTGATCTCAAGCTGTAGGGTGCACTCCTCCTCAGATCCCTTAAGTTTCTGCTTAAGTTCACTACATGTGTTTTCCATCAGGGTGCGCTCTTCCTCACCTTTCTTAAGCTCCTTCTTCAGCGTACTACATGTGTTCTCCAACAGGGTGCGCTCTTCCTCAGCTTTCTTAAGCTCCTTCTTAAGCGTACTACATGTGTTTTCCAACAGGGTGTGCTCTGCAAGAGTTAATCTGAGCCGCTCTTTGAGGATCTCACTGTTTGTCCAAATGGCGGCCTTGTCCTCCTCGAGTTTAGCTCTGAGTGTTTTCTCTTCCTGCTGCTCCTGCTCCAGGGCGCTGCAGGTCTTTTCCAGCAGGGAGTTCTGGTCCAGAGCCCATCGGAGGCCTTTTTCTCCTGCTGCAGCTCCTGGTTCAGAGTGCTGCAGGTCTTTTCCAGTAGGGAGTTCTGGTCCAGAGCCTGTCGGACGCCTTCCTTCTCCAGCTCCAGCTCCTGCTCCAGAGAACTATTCCTCAGAAGCAGAGCACTCTCTGCCTCAGTTCTCATCCCCTGTCTCTTCATTTCCTCCACCAAATTGTGACCATCTGCGACCTGTTTCGTCAGACCCTGGTTCTCCTCTTTCACTGTGTCCAGTGCAGTTTGGAGCTCTCGTATAGCAGAGTCCTTTTGCTCCATTTGTTGGGTATGAGCTACAATGATCAGCTTTGTTTTTCTTAACAACTGGAGTTTGTACTCCTCGTGCTGATCATACTCTCTCTCTCTAAGCCTCTGGAGCTCCTCCAGTTGTTTGAGCAGATGCTCCTCTCTGATTTTGGCCTGAGCAGCTTCAGAGGCCGTTTGGAGTCGAGACATCAGTAAGTTCATGCCCTTCTCCTCCTCTTCCTTGGACCTCTGTTGTTTCTGAGGTCCTAACTGCTCTCTTTCTAATTCCTCCAGAGTTAGAAAGGTATGGACCACAGGTGGTCCAGAGGGCTGTGGGTTGGTTGCTGTTTCCTCCAGCTCCTCCATCAGGTTGAACTCCTGGCTGTAGAGGAGTTCATCATCTTCAGATGTGTAATCGCACCAGGCTTTGGACATGTTTGTTTCTGCTAATTGAGTTGTTGTGTGTCAGTCGAAGGTCTGAGTTGAAATGAGTTTCTCAGGACCTGTGTCGCCCTCATATACTTAGACTCTTGATGATGTCACAAAGAAATAGAATGTCTGACGGAACGTGTTGCCAGGTGACGCCAGGTGAATCCATAGTTACATAGTTGCCATAGTTACACAATACTGAATGTCAATAATTACATTGGAAGTGTCTGAATGTCCATCCTAGGCCCTAAACCCCAAACACTACACTGACCTGCACTCTTTAGTGGACTATATAGGACCTCATTCACAGAAGTCCAGACACACAGATCACATTTTTCAGCCACGCGACTCTGGTGTTTGGGTGTAAAAGTCCACTAAGCTCAGACCGAACTTGATTTTTGTAATAAAAAAATAACAATTGGATCAACTGTATCTCATGTGTATGAACTGGATTAATCAGCTTTTGTCAAAGATGTGGAAATGAGTGATTTTTTAACATTTCAAGCTAAGTTAAGCAGCTAACGCCCTTTACACCAAAGTGGTTTAATAAAGAGTGTTTGATTCAGAATCAGGGCCAGCGGCGTTAAAGCTTCTGTGTGCTTCATTCAGTCGTGTAGTGTCCAGGTGAAGACCTGTTGACGCCCTCTGTTGTTTTACCAGATCTCCCAATGCATTGTGGTCTCTGTGATGTAATAAGACTAGACTGGTCCTAGAGGGGTCATAGGCACAGACTGTAGAAAAAAGTGTTTTGTCTCCAGTCAAATGACCCATGCTAGCCGTTATAGGAGTGAATTCGCAGCTGTGACTATATTAGGAATTTATTTATGTGCAAAATAGCGAAATAAAAAATAACGCAGGGGCTAGTGAGTTAGCTATGTCCATTTATATATATGCAGTCCATGGTCGAACACCAAAAAAATATTGTTTTGATGCTTTCTACCTTGTTCAAATGGAAATTGAATCAAAATAGATCCTTAAAATCTCAGAGCCCTTTGTGGACCAAATTAGACCCCCTGAAGAGCCAAGTTGGACCCGCGGGCCCTACTCTGAACTACACTAAGAGTGAACTGTGCCTGAGTGAACTGTGTTAGCAGTTATTATCCCATTGAAGTAAAATACTCCTCTTTAAGATGGCTTATTTTATCCTCATAGGAACCTTCACATCTTTACTCCAAAATCTGCTCCACAACACTCAGTTCATCATGGAACTGCATTAAGACCTGTTGTAGACTTGATAAGGATAATTTTAATCTTTCATCAAAACACAAAACACATTAATTTTTTGTTATGCTAATGTTTTATTTCTGCTGTGAATGAAGTCGGGTGATGATTTAGTGGCAGAAGAACCTCCTGTACCACTTCCTGTTTTTCCTCTGCAGCTCCTGCTCCAGTGCCCTGCTCATGTCGGCCAGCCGGGAGCACTGTTCTGTGGACTTCTTCAGGTCCTCCTCCAGAGCGCCGCACCTCTTACCCTGCAGGATGAGCTGTTCTTCACACCTTTTAAGCACGTGTCCTTCACACATTTTAAGCACCTGGTCCAGCGCCCTCCACCTTTTCTCCTGCAGGGTGCCCTCTTCTTGCCTTTCCTTTAGCCCTTGCTCCAGAACGTTGTTTTTCTTCTCCAGCAGGGAGTTCTGTTCCTGAGCCCATCTGTGACCCTCCTTCTCCTGCTGCAGCTCCTGCTCCAGAGAACTGTTCCTCTGGACCAGCTGGGTTTGCTCTTCCTCTGCTTTTAGCAGGAGCTGCTTTTGAGCACAGCTGGTCTCCTGCAGCAGGCTGCGCTCTTCAACTGTCACTCTCAGATCCTCCTTCTTCTGCTCCATCTCCTGCTTCAGTGCACTGTTGATCTCAAGCTGTAGGGTGCACTCCTCCTCAGATCCCTTAAGTTTCTGCTTAAGTTCACTACATGTGTTCTCCATCAGGGTGCGCTCTTCCTCAGCTTTCTTAAGCTCCTTCTTAAGCGTACTACATGTGTTTTCCAACAGGGTGTGCTCTTCCTCACCTTTCTTAAGCTCCTTCTTAAGCGTACTACATGTGTTTTCCAACAGGGTGTGCTCTGCAAGAGTTAATCTGAGCCGCTCTTTGAGGATCTCACTGTTTGTCCAAATGGCGGCCTTGTCCTCCTCGAGTTTAGCCCTGAGTGTTTTCTCTTCCTGCTGCTCCTGCTCCAGGGCGCTGCAGGTCTTTTCCAGCAGGGAGTTCTGGTCCAGAGCCCATCGGAGGCCTTTTTTCTCCTGCTGCAGCTCCTGGTTCAGAGTGCTGCAGGTCTTTTCCAGTAGGGAGTTCTGGTCCAGAGCCTGTCGGAGGCCTTCCTTCTCCAGCTCCAGCTCCTGCTCCAGAGAACTATTCCTCAGAAGCAGGGCACTCTCTGCCTCAGTTCTCATCCCCTGTCTCTTCATTTCCTCCACCAAATTGTGACCATCTGCGACCTGTTTCGTCAGACCCTGGTTCTCCTCTTTCACTGTGTCCAGTGCAGTTTGGAGCTCTCGTATAGCAGAGTCCTTTTGCTCCATTTGTTGGGTATGAGCTACAATGATCAGCTTTGTTTTTCTTAACAACTGGAGTTTGTACTCCTCGTGCTGATCATACTCTCTCTCTCTAAGCCTCTGGAGCTCCTCCAGTTGTTTGAGCAGATGCTCCTCTCTGATTTTGGCCTGAGCAGCTTCAGAGGCCGTTTGGAGTCGAGACATCAGTAAGTTCATGCCCTTCTCCTCCTCTTCCTTGGACCTCTGTTGTTTCTGAGGTCCTAACTGCTCTCTTTCTAATTCCTCCAGAGTTAGAAAGGTATGGACCACAGGTGGTCCAGAGGGCTGTGGGTTGGTTGCTGTTTCCTCCAGCTCCTCCATCAGGTTGAACTCCTGGCTGTAGAGGAGTTCATCATCTTCAGATGTGTAATCGCACCAGGCTTTGGACATGTTTGTTTCTGCTAGTTGAGTTGTTGTGTGTCAGTCGAAGGTCTGAGTTGAAATGAGTTTCTCAGGACCTGTGTCGCCCTCATATACTTAGACTCTTGATGATGTCACAAAGAAATAGAATGTCTGACGGAACGTGTTGCCAGGTGACGCCAGGTGAATCCATAGTTACATAGTTGCCATAGTTACACAATACTGAATGTCAATAATTACATTGGAAGTGTCTGAATGTCCATCCTAGGCCCTAAACCCCAAACACTACACTGACCTGCACTCTTTAGTGGACTATATAGGACCTCATTCACAGAAGTCCAGACACACAGATCACATTTTTCAGCCACGCGACTCTGGTGTTTGGGTGTAAAAAGTCCACTAAGCTCAGACCGAACTTGATTTTTGTAATAAAAAAAATAACAATTGGATCAACTGTATCTCATGTGTATGAACTGGATTAATCAGCTTTTGTCAAAGATGTGGAAATGAGTGATTTTTTTAACATTTCAAGCTAAGTTAAGCAGCTAACGCCCCTTTACACCAAAGTGGTTTAATAAAGAGTGTTTGATTCAGAATCAGGGCCAGCGGCGTTAAAGCTTCTGTGTGCTTCATTCAGTCGTGTAGTGTCCAGGTGAAGACCTGTCGACGCCCTCTGTTGTTTTACCAGATCTCCCAATGCATTGTGGTCTCTGTGATGTAATAAGACTAGACTGGTCCTAGAGGGGTCATAGGCACAGACTGTAGAAAAAAAGTGTTTTGTCTCCAGTCAAATGACCCATGCTAGCCGTTATAGGAGTGAATTCGCAGTTGTGACTATATTAGGAATTTATTTATGTGCAAAATAGCGAAATAAAAAATAACGCAGGGGCTAGTGAGTTAGCTATGTCCATTTATATATATGCAGTCCATGGTCGAACGCCAAAAAAATATTGTTTTGATGCTTTCTACCTTGTTCAAATGGAAATTGAATCAAAATAGATCCTTAAAATCTCAGAGCCCTTTGTGGACCAAATTAGACCCCCTGAAGAGCCAAGTTGGACCCGCGGGCCCTACTCTGAACTACACTAAGAGTGAACTGTGCCTGAGTGAACTGTGTTAGCAGTTATTATCCCATTGAAGTAAAATACCCCTCTTTAAGATGGCTTATTTTATCCTCATAGGAACCTTCACATCTTTACTCCAAAATCTGCTCCACAACACTCAGTTCATCATGGGACTGCATTAAGACCTGTTGTAGACTTGATAAGGATAATTTTAATCTTTCATCAAAACACAAAACACATTAATTTTTTGTTATGCTAATGTTTTATTTCTGCTGTGAATGAAGTCGGGTGATGATTTAGTGGCAGAAGAACCTCCTGTACCACTTCCTGTTTTTCCTCTGCAGCTCCTGGTCCAGTGCCCTGCTCATGTCGGCCAGCCGGGAGCACTGTTCTGTGGACTTCTTCAGGTCCTCCTCCAGAGCGCTGCACCTCTTACCCTGCAGGATGTGCTGTTCTTTAGAACATTTTAGCTCTTCGTTGAGCACAAGACAGCGCTCATCCAACAGAGTGCACTGTTCCTTGGAACTCTTAAGGCTCTGTTCAATTGCCATGTTCTTTTCTTCCAACAGGGGTCGCTGCTTCTGAGTTTTCTGTAGCTCCTGCTTGAGAGCACCGCAGGTCCCCTTCACCGGGGTGAGCTGTTCTTCACACATTTTAAGCACGTGTTCTTCACACATTTTAAGCACCTCGTCCAGCGCCCTCCAGCTTTCCTCCTGCAGGGTGCCCGCTTCTTGCCTTTCCTTTAGCCCTTGCTCCAGAACGTTGTTTTTCTTCTCCAGCAGGGAGTTCTGTTCCTGAGCCCATCTGTGACCCTCCTTCTCTTGCTGCAGCTCCTGCTCCAGAGAACTGTTCCTCTGGACCAGCTGGGTTTGCTCTTCCTCTGCTTTTAGCAGGGGCTGCTTTTGAGCACAGCTGGTCTCCTGCAGCAGGGTGCGCTCTTCAACTGTCACTCTCAGATCCTCCTTCTTCTGCTCCATCTCCTGCTTCAGTGCACTGTTGATCTCAAGCTGTAGGGTGCACTCCTCCTCAGATCCCTTAAGTTTCTGCTTAAGTTCACTACATGTGTTTTCCATCAGGGTGCGCTCTTCCTCACCTTTCTTAAGCTCCTTCTTAAGCGTACTACATGTGTTCTCCATCAGGGTGTGCTCCGCAAGAGTTAATCTGAGCCACTCTTTGAGGATCTCACTTTTTGTCCAAATGGCGGCCTTGTCCTCCTCGAGTTTAGCCCTGAGTGTTTTCTCTTCCTGCTGCTCCTGCTCCAGGACGCTGCAGGTCTTTTCCAGCAGGGAGTTCTGGTCCAGAGCCCATCGGAGGCCTTCCTTCTCCTGCTGCAGCTCCTGGTTCAGAGTGCTGCAGGTCTTTTCCAGTAGGGAGTTCTGGTCCAGAGCCCGTCGGAGGCCTTCCTTCTCCAGCTCCAGCTCCTGCTCCAGAGAACTATTCCTCAGAAGCAGGGCACTCTCTGCCTCAGTTCTCATCCCCTGTCTCTTCATTTCCTCCACCAAATTGTGACCATCTGCGACCTGTTTCGTCAGACCCTGGTTCTCCTCTTTCACTGTGTCCAGTGCAGTTTGGAGCTCTCGTATAGCAGAGTCCTTTTGCTCCATTTGTTGGGTATGAGCTACAATGATCAGCTTTGTTTTTCTTAACAACTGGAGTTTGTACTCCTCGTGCTGATCATACTCTCTCTCTCTAAGCCTCTGGAGCTCCTCCAGTTGTTTGAGCAGATGCTCCTCTCTGATTTTGGCCTGAGCAGCTTCAGAGGCCGTTTGGAGTCGAGACATCAGTAAGTTCATGCCCTTCTCCTCCTCTTCCTTGGACCTCTGTTGTTTCTGAGGTCCTAACTGCTCTCTTTCTAACTCCTCCAGAGTTAGAAAGGTATGGACCACAGGTGGTCCAGAGGGCTGTGGGTTGGTTGCTGTTTCCTCCAGCTCCTCCATCAGGTTGAACTCCTGGCTGTAGAGGAGTTCATCATCTTCAGATGTGTAATCGCACCAGGCTTTGGACATGTTTGTTTCTGCTAGTTGAGTTGTTGTGTGTCAGTCGAAGGTCTGAGTTGAAATGAGTTTCTCAGGACCTGTGTCGCCCTTATATACTTAGACTCTTGATGATGTCACAAAGAAATAGAATGTCTGACGGAACGTGTTGCCAGGTGACGTCAGGTGACGCCAGGTTAATCTTTCCTTATATGGACATGAGTGCGTTGCCATAGTTACACAATACTGAATGTCAATAATTACATTGGAAGTGTCTGAATGTCCATCCTAGGCCCTAAACCCCAAACACTACACTGACCTGCACTCTTTAGTGGACTATATAGGACCTCATTCACAGAAGTCCAGACACACAGATCACATTTTTCAGCCACGCGACTCTGGTGTTTGGGTGTAAAAAGTCCACTAAGCTCAGACCGAACTTGATTTTTGTAATAAAAAAAATAACAATTGGATCAACTGTATCTCATGTGTATGAACTGGATTAATCAGCTTTTGTCAAAGATGTGGAAATGAGTGATTTTTTTAACATTTCAAGCTAAGTTAAGCAGCTAACGCCCCTTTACACCAAAGTGGTTTAATAAAGAGTGTTTGATTCAGAATCAGGGCCAGCGGCGTTAAAGCTTCTGTGTGCTTCATTCAGTCGTGTAGTGTCCAGGTGAAGACCTGTCGACGCCCTCTGTTGTTTTACCAGATCTCCCAATGCATTGTGGTCTCTGTGATGTAATAAGACTAGACTGGTCCTAGAGGGGTCATAGGCACAGACTGTAGAAAAAAAGTGTTTTGTCTCCAGTCAAATGACCCATGCTAGCCGTTATAGGAGTGAATTCGCAGCTGTGACTATATTAGGAATTTATTTATGTGCAAAATAGCGAAATAAAAAATAACGCAGGGGCTAGTGAGTTAGCTATGTCCATTTATATATATGCAGTCCATGGTCGAACGCCAAAAAAATATTGTTTTGATGCTTTCTACCTTGTTCAAATGGAAATTGAATCAAAATAGATCCTTAAAATCTCAGAGCCCGTTGTGGACCAAATTAGACCCCCTGAAGAGCCAAGTTGGACCCGCGGGCCCTACTCTGACCTACACTAAGAGTGAACTGTGCTTGAGTGAACTGTGTTAGCAGTTATTATCCCATTGAAGTAAAATACCCCTCTTTAAGATGGCTTATTTTATCCTCATAGGAACCTTCACATCTTTACTCCAAAATCTGCTCCACAACACTCAGTTCATCATGGAACTGCATTAAGACCTGTTGTAGACTTGATAAGGATAATTTTAATCTTTCATCAAAACACAAAACACATTAATTTTTTGTTATGCTAATGTTTTATTTCTGCTGTGAATGAAGTCGGGTGATGATTTAGTGGCAGAAGAACCTCCTGTACCACTTCCTGTTTTTCCTCTGCAGCTCCTGCTCCAGTGCCCTGCTCATGTCGGCCAGCAGGGAGCACTGTTCTGTGGACTTCTTCAGGTCCTCCTCCAGAGCGCTGCACCTCTTACCCTGCAGGATGAGCTGTTCTTCACACATTTTAAGCACGTGTCCTTCACACATTTTAAGCACCTGGTCCAGCGCCCTCCACCTTTTCTCCTGCAGGGTGCCCTCTTCTTGCCTTTCCTTTAGCCCTTGCTCCAGAACGTTGTTTTTCTTCTCCAGCAGGGAGTTCTGTTCCTGAGCCCATCTGTGACCCTCCTTCTCCTGCTGCAGCTCCTGCTCCAGAGAACTGTTCCTCTGGACCAGCTGGGTTTGCTCTTCCTCTGCTTTTAGCAGGAGCTGCTTTTGAGCACAGCTGGTCTCCTGCAGCAGGCTGCGCTCTTCAACTGTCACTCTCAGATCCTCCTTCTTCTGCTCCATCTCCTGCTTCAGTGCACTGTTGATCTCAAGCTGTAGGGTGCACTCCTCCTCAGATCCCTTAAGTTTCTGCTTAAGTTCACTACATGTGTTCTCCATCAGGGTGCGCTCTTCCTCAGCTTTCTTAAGCTCCTTCTTAAGTTCACTACATGTGTTCTCCATCAGGGTGCGCTCTTCCTCAGCTTTCTTAAGCTCCTTCTTAAGCGTACTACATGTGTTTTCCAACAGGGTGTGCTCCGCAAGAGTTAATCTGAGCCGCTCTTTGAGGATCTCACTGTTTGTCCAAATGGCGGCCTTGTCCTCCTCGAGTTTAGCCCTGAGTGTTTTCTCTTCCTGCTGCTCCTGCTCCAGGGCGCTGCAGGTCTTTTCCAGTAGGGAGTTCTGGTCCAGAGCCCATCGGAGGCCTTTTTCTCCTGCTGCAGCTCCTGGTTCAGAGTGCTGCAGGTCTTTTCCAGTAGGGAGTTCTGGTCCAGAGCCCGTCGGAGGCCTTCCTTCTCCAGCTCCAGCTCCTGCTCCAGAGAACTATTCCTCAGAAGCAGGGCACTCTCTGCCTCAGTTCTCATCCCCTGTCTCTTCATTTCCTCCACCAAATTGTGACCATCTGCGACCTGTTTCGTCAGACCCTGGTTCTCCTCTTTCACTGTGTCCAGTGCAGTTTGGAGCTCTCGTATAGCAGAGTCCTTTTGCTCCATTTGTTGGGTATGAGCTACAATGATCAGCTTTGTTTTTCTTAACAACTGGAGTTTGTACTCCTCGTGCTGATCATACTCTCTCTCTCTAAGCCTCTGGAGCTCCTCCAGTTGTTTGAGCAGATGCTCCTCTCTGATTTTGGCCTGAGCAGCTTCAGAGGCCGTTTGGAGTCGAGACATCAGTAAGTTCATGCCCTTCTCCTCCTCTTCCTTGGACCTCTGTTGTTTCTGAGGTCCTAACTGCTCTTTTTCTAATTCCTCCAGAGTTAGAAAGGTATGGACCACAGGTGGTCCAGAGGGCTGTGGGTTGGTTGCTGTTTCCTCCAGCTCCTCCATCAGGTTGAACTCCTGGCTGTAGAGGAGTTCATCATCTTCAGATGTGTAATCGCACCAGGCTTTGGACATGTTTGTTTCTGCTAGTTGAGTTGTTGTGTGTCAGTCGAAGGTCTGAGTTGAAATGAGTTTCTCAGGACCTGTGTCGCCCTCATATACTTAGACTCTTGATGATGTCACAAAGAAATAGAATGTCTGACGGAACGTGTTGCCAGGTGACGCCAGGTGACGCCAGGTGAATCCATAGTTACATAGTTGCCATAGTTACACAATACTGAATGTCAATAATTACATTGGAAGTGTCTGAATGTCCATCCTAGGCCCTAAACCCCAAACACTACACTGACCTGCACTCTTTAGTGGACTATATAGGACCTCATTCACAGAAGTCCAGACACACAGATCACATTTTTCAGCCACGCGACTCTGGTGTTTGGGTGTAAAAAGTCCACTAAGCTCAGACCGAACTTGATTTTTGTAATAAAAAAATAACAATTGGATCAACTGTATCTCATGTGTACGAACTGGATTAATCAGCTTTTGTCAAAGATGTGGAAATGAGTGATTTTTTTAACATTTCAAGCTAAGTTAAGCAGCTAACGCCCCTTTACACCAAAGTGGTTTAATAAAGAGTGTTTGATTCAGAATCAGGGCCAGCGGCGTTAAAGCTTCTGTGTGCTTCATTCAGTCGTGTAGTGTCCAGGTGAAGACCTGTCGACGCCCTCTGTTGTTTTACCAGATCTCCCAATGCATTGTGGTCTCTGTGATGTAATAAGACTAGACTGGTCCTAGAGGGGTCATAGGCACAGACTGTAGAAAAAAGTGTTTTGTCTCCAGTCAAATGACCCATGCTAGCCGTTATAGGAGTGAATTCGCAGCTGTGACTATATTAGGAATTTATTTATGTGCAAAATAGCGAAATAAAAAATAACGCAGGGGCTAGTGGGTTAGCTATGTCCGTTTATATATATGCAGTCCATGGTCGAACGCCAAAAAAATATTGTTTTGATGCTTTCTACCTTGTTCAAATGGAAATTGAATCAAAATAGATCCTTAAAATCTCAGAGCCCTTTGTGGACCAAATTAGACCCCCTGAAGAGCCAAGTTGGACCCGCGGGCCCTACTCTGAACTACACTAAGAGTGAACTGTGCTTGAGTGAACTGTGTTAGCAGTTATTATCCCATTGAAGTAAAATACCCCTCTTTAAGATGGCTTATTTTATCCTCATAGGAACCTTCACATCTTTACTCCAAAATCTGCTCCACAACACTCAGTTCATCATGGAACTGCATTAAGATCTGTTGTAGACTTGATAAGGATAATTTTAATCTTTCATCAAAACACAAAACACATTAATTTTTTGTTATGCTAATGTTTTATTTCTGCTGTGAATGAAGTCGGGTGATGATTTAGTGGCAGAAGAACCTCCTGTACCACTTCCTGTTTTTCCTCTGCAGATCATGATACAGTGCCCTGCTCATGACGGACCGCAGGGAGCACTGTTCTGTGGACTTCTTCAGGTCCTCCTCCAGAGCGCTGCACCTCTTACCCTGCAGGATGAGCTGTTCTTCACACATTTTAAGCATGTGTCCTTCACACATTTTAAGCACCTGGTCCAGCGCCCTCCACCTTTTCTCCTGCAGGGTGCCCTCTTCCTGCGTTGTCTTTAGCCCTTGCTCCAGATCGTTGTGTTTCTTCTCCAGCAGGGAGTTCTGTTCCTGAGCCCATCTGTGACCCTCCTTCTCCTGCTGCAGCTCCTGCTCCAGAGAACTGTTCCTCTGGACCAGCTGGGTTTGCTCTTCCTCTGCTTTTAGCAGGAGCTGCTTTGAGCACAGCTGGTCTCCTGCAGCAGGGTGCGCTCTTCAACTGTCACTCTCAGATCCTCCTTCTTCTGCTCCATCTCCTGCTTCAGTGCACTGCTGATCTCAAGCTGTAGAGTGCACTCCTCCTCAGATCCCTTAAGTTTCTGCTTAAGTTCACTACATGTGTTTTCCATCAGGGTGCGCTCTTCCTCACCTTTCTTAAGCTCCTTCTTCAGCGTACTACATGTGTTCTCCAACAGGGTGCGCTCTTCCTCACCTTTCTTAAGCTCCTTCTTAAGCGTACTACATGTGTTTTCCAACAGGGTGTGCTCTGCAAGAGTTAATCTGAGCCGCTCTTTGAGGATCTCACTGTTTGTCCAAATGGCGGCCTTGTCCTCCTCGAGTTTAGCCCTGAGTGTTTTCTCTTCCTGCTGCTCCTGCTCCAGGGCGCTGCAGGTCTTTTCCAGCAGGGAGTTCTGGTCCAGAGCCCATCGGAGGCCTTTTTCTCCTGCTGCAGCTCCTGGTTCAGAGTGCTGCAGGTCTTTTCCAGTAGGGAGTTCTGGTCCAGAGCCTGTCGGAGGCCTTCCTTCTCCAGCTCCAGCTCCTGCTCCAGAGAACTATTCCTCAGAAGCAGAGCACTCTCTGCCTCAGTTCTCATCCCCTGTCTCTTCATTTCCTCCACCAAATTGTGACCATCTGCGACCTGTTTCGTCAGACCCTGGTTCTCCTCTTTCACTGTGTCCAGTGCAGTTTGGAGCTCTCGTATAGCAGAGTCCTTTTGCTCCATTTGTTGGGTATGAGCTACAATGATCAGCTTTGTTTTTCTTAACAACTGGAGTTTGTACTCCTCGTGCTGATCATACTCTCTCTCTCTAAGCCTCTGGAGCTCCTCCAGTTGTTTGAGCAGATGCTCCTCTCTGATTTTGGCCTGAGCAGCTTCAGAGGCCGTTTGGAGTCGAGACATCAGTAAGTTCATGCCCTTCTCCTCCTCTTCCTTGGACCTCTGTTGTTTCTGAGGTCCTAACTGCTCTCTTTCTAACTCCTCCAGAGTTAGAAAGGTATGGACCACAGGTGGTCCAGAGGGCTGTGGGTTGGTTGCTGTTTCCTCCAGCTCCTCCATCAGGTTGAACTCCTGGCTGTAGAGGAGTTCATCATCTTCAGATGTGTAATCGCACCAGGCTTTGGACATGTTTGTTTCTGCTAGTTGAGTTGTTGTGTGTCAGTCGAAGGTCTGAGTTGAAATGAGTTTCTCAGGACCTGTGTCGCCCTTATATACTTAGACTCTTGATGATGTCACAAAGAAATAGAATGTCTGACGGAACGTGTTGCCAGGTGACGTCAGGTGACGCCAGGTTAATCTTTCCTTATATGGACATGAGTGCGTTGCCATTGTTACACAATACTGAATGTCAATAATTACATTGGAAGTGTCTGAATGTCCATCCTAGGCCCTAAACCCCAAACACTACACTGACCTGCACTCTTTAGTGGACTATATAGGACCTCATTCACAGAAGTCCAGACACACAGATCACATTTTTCAGCCACGCGACTCTGGTGTTTGGGTGTAAAAGTCCACTAAGCTCAGACCGAACTTGATTTTTGTAATAAAAAAAATAACAATTGGATCAACTGTATCTCATGTGTATGAACTGGATTAATCAGCTTTTGTCAAAGATGTGGAAATGAGTGATTTTTTAACATTTCAAGCTAAGTTAAGCAGCTAACGCCCCTTTACACCAAAGTGGTTTAATAAAGAGTGTTTGATTCAGAATCAGGGCCAGCGGCGTTAAAGCTTCTGTGTGCTTCATTCAGTCGTGTAGTGTCCAGGTGAAGATCTGTCGACGCCCTCTGTTGTTTTACCAGATCTCCCAATGCATTGTGGTCTCTGTGATGTAATAAGACTAGACTGGTCCTAGAGGGGTCATAGGCACAGACTGTAGAAAAAAGTGTTTTGTCTCCAGTCAAATGACCCATGCTAGCCGTTATAGGAGTGAATTCGCAGCTGTGACTATATTAGGAATTTATTTATGTGCAAAATAGCGAAATAAAAAATAACGCAGGGGCTAGTGAGTTAGCTATGTCCATTTATATATATGCAGTCCATGGTCGAACGCCAAAAAATATTGTTTTGATGCTTTCTACCTTGTTCAAATGGAAATTGAATCAAAATAGATCCTTAAAATCTCAGAGCCCTTTGTGGACCAAATTAGACCCCTGAAGAGCCAAGTTGGACCTGCGGGCCCTACTCTGAACTACACTAAGAGTGAACTGTGCTTGAGTGAACTGTGTTAGCAGTTATTATCCCATTGAAGTAAAATACTCCTCTTTAAGATGGCTTATTTTATCCTCATAGGAACCTTCACATCTTTACTCCAAAATCTGCTCCACAACACTCAGTTCATCATGGAACTGCATTAAGACCTGTTGTAGACTTGATAAGGATAATTTTAATCTTTCATCAAAACACAAAATACATTAATTTTTTGTTATGCTAATGTTTTATTTCTGCTGTGAATGAAGTCGGGTGATGATTTAGTGGCAGAAGAACCTCCTGTACCACTTCCTGTTTTTCCTCTGCAGCTCCTGCTCCAGTGCCCTGCTCATGTCGGCCAGCAGGGAGCACTGTTCTGTGGACTTCTTCAGGTCCTCCTCCAGAGCGCTGCACCTCTTACCCTGCAGGATGAGCTGTTCTTCACACATTTTAAGCATGTGTCCTTCACACATTTTAAGCACCTGGTCCAGCGCCCTCCACCTTTTCTCCTGCAGGGTGCCCTCTTCCTGCGTTGTCTTTAGCTCTTGCTCCAGATCGTTGTTTTTCTTCTCCAGCAGGGAGTTCTGTTCCTGAGCCCATCTGTGACCCTCCTTCTCCTGCTGCAGCTCCTGCTCCAGAGAACTGTTCCTCTGGACCAGCTGGGTTTGCTCTTCCTCTGCTTTTAGCAGGAGCTGCTTTTGAGCACAGCTGGTCTCCTGCAGCAGGGTGCGCTCTTCAACTGTCACTCTCAGATCCTCCTTCTTCTGCTCCATCTCCTGCTTCAGTGCACTGTTGATCTCAAGCTGTAGGGTGCACTCCTCCTCAGATCCCTTAAGTTTCTGCTTAAGTTCACTACATGTGTTTTCAATCAGGGTGCGCTCTTCCTCACCTTTCTTAAGCTCCTTCTTCAGCGTACTACATGTGTTTTCCAACAGGGTGCGCTCTTCCTCACCTTTCTTAAGCTCCTTCTTCAGCGTACTACATGTGTTTTCCAACAGGGTGTGCTCCGCAAGAGTTAATCTGAGCCGCTCTTTGAGGATCTCACTGTTTGTCCAAATGGCGGCCTTGTCCTCCTCGAGTTTAGCCCTGAGTGTTTTCTCTTCCTGCTGCTCCTGCTCCAGGGCGCTGCAGGTCTTTTCCAGCAGGGAGTTCTGGTCCAGAGCCCATCGGAGGCCTTTTTTCTCCTGCTGCAGCTCCTGGTTCAGAGTGCTGCAGGTCTTTTCCAGTAGGGAGTTCTGGTCCAGAGCCCGTCGGAGGCCTTCCTTCTCCAGCTCCAGCTCCTGCTCCAGAGAACTATTCCTCAGAAGCAGGGCACTCTCTGCCTCAGTTCTCATCCCCTGTCTCTTCATTTCCTCCACCAAATTGTGACCATCTGCGACCTGTTTCGTCAGACCCTGGTTCTCCTCTTTCACTGTGTCCAGTGCAGTTTGGAGCTCTCGTATAGCAGAGTCCTTTTGCTCCATTTGTTGGGTATGAGCTACAATGATCAGCTTTGTTTTTCTTAACAACTGGAGTTTGTACTCCTCGTGCTGATCATACTCTCTCTCTCTAAGCCTCTGGAGCTCCTCCAGTTGTTTGAGCAGATGCTCCTCTCTGATTTTGGCCTGAGCAGCTTCAGAGGCCGTTTGGAGTCGAGACATCAGTAAGTTCATGCCCTTCTCCTCCTCTTCCTTGGACCTCTGTTGTTTCTGAGGTCCTAACTGCTCTCTTTCTAACTCCTCCAGAGTTAGAAAGGTATGGACCACAGGTGGTCCAGAGGGCTGTGGGTTGGTTGCTGTTTCCTCCAGCTCCTCCATCAGGTTGAACTCCTGGCTGTAGAGGAGTTCATCATCTTCAGATGTGTAATCGCACCAGGCTTTGGACATGTTTGTTTCTGCTAGTTGAGTTGTTGTGTGTCAGTCGAAGGTCTGAGTTGAAATGAGTTTCTCAGGACCTGTGTCGCCCTTATATACTTAGACTCTTGATGATGTCACAAAGAAATAGAATGTCTGACGGAACGTGTTGCCAGGTGACGCCAGGTGAATCCATAGTTACATAGTTGCCATAGTTACACAATACTGAATGTCAATAATTACATTGGAAGTGTCTGAATGTCCATCCTAGGCCCTAAACCCCAAACACTACACTGACCTGCACTCTTTAGTGGACTATATAGGACCTCATTCACAGAAGTCCAGACACACAGATCACATTTTTCAGCCACGCGACTCTGGTGTTTGGGTGTAAAAAGTCCACTAAGCTCAGACCGAACTTGATTTTTGTAATAAAAAAAATAACAATTGGATCAACTGTATCTCATGTGTATGAACTGGATTAATCAGCTTTTGTCAAAGATGTGGAAATGAGTGATTTTTTTAACATTTCAAGCTAAGTTAAGCAGCTAACGCCCCTTTACACCAAAGTGGTTTAATAAAGAGTGTTTGATTCAGAATCAGGGCCAGCGGCGTTAAAGCTTCTGTGTGCTTCATCCAGTCGTGTAGTGTCCAGGTGAAGAGCTGTCGACGCCCTCTGTTGTTTTACCAGATCTCCCAATGCATTGTGGTCTCTGTGATGTAATAAGACTAGACTGGTCCTAGAGGGGTCATAGGCACAGACTGTAGAAAAAAGTGTTTTGTCTCCAGTCAAATGACCCATGCTAGCCGTTATAGGAGTGAATTCGCAGCTGTGACTATATTAGGAATTTATTTATGTGCAAAATAGCGAAATAAAAAATAACGCAGGGGCTAGTGGGTTAGCTATGTCCATTTATATATATGCAGTCCATGGTCGAACGCCAAAAAAATATTGTTTTGATACTTTCTACCTTGTTCAAATGGAAATTGAATCAAAATAGATCCTTAAAACCTCAGAGCCCTTTGTGGACCAAATTAGACCCCTGAAGATCAAGTTGGACCTGCGGGCCCTACTCTGAACTACACTAAGAGTGAACTGTGCTTGAGTGAACTGTGTTAGCAGTTATTATCCCATTGAAGTAAAATACCCCTCTTTAAGATGGCTTATTTTATCCTCATAGGAACCTTCACATCTTTACTCCAAAATCTGCTCCACAACACTCAGTTCATCATGGGACTGCATTAAGACCTGTTGTAGACTTGATAAGGATAATTTTAATCTTTCATCAAAACACAAAACACATTAATTTTTTGTTATGCTAATGTTTTATTTCTGCTGTGAATGAAGTCGGGTGATGATTTAGTGGCAGAAGAACCTCCTGTACCACTTCCTGTTTTTCCTCTGCAGCTCCTGCTCCAGTGCCCTGCTCATGTCGGCCAGCAGGGAGCACTGTTCTGTGGACTTCTTCAGGTCCTCCTCCAGAGCGCTGCACCTCTTACCCTGCAGGATGAGCTGTTCTTCACACATTTTAAGCACGTGTCCTTCACACATTTTAAGCACCTGGTCCAGCGCCCTCCACCTTTCCTCCTGCAGGGTGCCCTCTTCTTGCCTTTCCTTTAGCCCTTGCTCCAGAACGTTGTTTTTCTTCTCCAGCAGGGAGTTCTGTTCCTGAGCCCATCTGTGACCCTCCTTCTCCTGCTGCAGCTCCTGCTCCAGAGAACTGTTCCTCTGGACCAGCTGGGTTTGCTCTTCCTCTGCTTTTAGCAGGAGCTGCTTTTGAGCACAGCTGGTCTCCTGCAGCAGGGTGCGCTCTTCAACTGTCACTCTCAGATCCTTCTTCTTCTGCTCCATCTCCTGCTTCAGTGCACTGTTGATCTCAAGCTGTAGGGTGCGCTCCTCCTCAGATCCCTTAAGTTTCTGCTTAAGTTCACTACATGTGTTCTCCAACAGGGTGCGCTCTTCCTCAGCTTTCTTAAGCTCCTTCTTAAGCGTACTACATGTGTTTTCCAACAGGGTGTGCTCCGCAAGAGTTAATCTGAGCCGCTCTTTGAGGATCTCACTGTTTGTCCAAATGGCGGCCTTGTCCTCCTCGAGTTTAGCCCTGAGTGTTTTCTCTTCCTGCTGCTCCTGCTCCAGGGCGCTGCAGGTCTTTTCCAGCAGGGAGTTCTGGTCCAGAGCCCATCGGAGGCCTTTTTTCTCCTGCTGCAGCTCCTGGTTCAGAGTGCTGCAGGTCTTTTCCAGTAGGGAGTTCTGGTCCAGAGCCCGTCGGAGGCCTTCCTTCTCCAGCTCCAGCTCCTGCTCCAGAGAACTATTCCTCAGAAGCAGGGCACTCTCTGCCTCAGTTCTCATCCCCTGTCTCTTCATTTCCTCCACCAAATTGTGACCATCTGCGACCTGTTTCGTCAGACCCTGGTTCTCCTCTTTCACTGTGTCCAGTGCAGTTTGGAGCTCTCGTATAGCAGAGTCCTTTTGCTCCATTTGTTGGGTATGAGCTACAATGATCAGCTTTGTTTTTCTTAACAACTGGAGTTTGTACTCCTCGTGCTGATCATACTCTCTCTCTCTAAGCCTCTGGAGCTCCTCCAGTTGTTTGAGCAGATGCTCCTCTCTGATTTTGGCCTGAGCAGCTTCAGAGGCCGTTTGGAGTCGAGACATCAGTAAGTTCATGCCCTTCTCCTCCTCTTCCTTGGACCTCTGTTGTTTCTGAGGTCCTAACTGCTCTCTTTCTAATTCCTCCAGAGTTAGAAAGGTGTGGACCACAGGTGGTCCAGAGGGCTGTGGGTTGGTTGCTGTTTCCTCCAGCTCCTCCATCAGGTTGAACTCCTGGCTGTAGAGGAGTTCATCATCTTCAGATGTGTAATCGCACCAGGCTTTGGACATGTTTGTTTCTGCTAGTTGAGTTGTTGTGTGTCAGTCGAAGGTCTGAGTTGAAATGAGTTTCTCAGGACCTGTGTCGCCCTTATATACTTAGACTCTTGATGATGTCACAAAGAAATAGAATGTCTGACGGAACGTGTTGCCAGGTGACGCCAGGTGAATCCATAGTTACATAGTTGCCATAGTTACACAATACTGAATGTCAATAATTACATTGGAAGTGTCTGAATGTCCATCCTAGGCCCTAAACCCCAAACACTACACTGACCTGCACTCTTTAGTGGACTATATAGGACCTCATTCACAGAAGTCCAGACACACAGATCACATTTTTCAGCCACGCGACTCTGGTGTTTGGGTGTAAAAAGTCCACTAAGCTCAGACCGAACTTGATTTTTGTAATAAAAAAATAACAATTGGATCAACTGTATCTCATGTGTACGAACTGGATTAATCAGCTTTTGTCAAAGATGTGGAAATGAGTGATTTTTAACATTTCAAGCTAAGTTAAGCAGCTAACGCCCCTTTACACCAAAGTGGTTTAATAAAGAGTGTTTGATTCAGAATCAGGGCCAGCGGCGTTAAAGCTTCTGTGTGCTTCATTCAGTCGTGTAGTGTCCAGGTGAAGACCTGTCGACGCCCTCTGTTGTTTTACCAGATCTCCCAATGCATTGTGGTCTCTGTGATGTAATAAGACTAGACTGGTCCTAGAGGGGTCATAGGCACAGACTGTAGAAAAAAGTGTTTTGTCTCCAGTCAAATGACCCATGCTAGCCGTTATAGGAGTGAATTCGCAGCTGTGACTATATTAGGAATTTATTTATGTGCAAAATAGCGAAATAAAAAGAATGCAGGGGCTAGTGGGTTAGCTATGTCCATTTATATATATGCAGTCCATGGTCGAACGCCAAAAAAATATTGTTTTGATGCTTTCTACCTTGTTCAAATGGAAATTGAATCAAAATAGATCCTTAAAACCTCAGAGCCCTTTGTGGACCAAATTAGACCCCTGAAGATCAAGTTGGACCTGCGGGCCCTACTCTGAACTACACTAAGAGTGAACTGTGCTTGAGTGAACTGTGTTAGCAGTTATTATCCCATTGAAGTAAAATACTCCTCTTTAAGATGGCTTATTTTATCCTCATAGGAACCTTCACATCTTTACTCCAAAATCTGCTCCACAACACTCAGTTCATCATGGAACTGCATTAAGACCTGTTGTAGACTTGATAAGGATAATTTTAATCTTTCATCAAAACACAAAACACATTAATTTTTTGTTATGCTAATGTTTTATTTCTGCTGTGAATGAAGTCGGGTGATGATTTAGTGGCAGAAGAACCTCCTGTACCACTTCCTGTTTTTCCTCTGCAGCTCCTGCTCCAGTGCCCTGCTCATGTCGGCCAGCAGGGAGCACTGTTCTGTGGACTTCTTCAGGTCCTCCTCCAGAGCGCTGCACCTCTTACCCTGCAGGATGAGCTGTTCTTCACACCTTTTAAGCACGTGTCCTTCACACATTTTAAGCACCTGGTCCAGCGCCCTCCACCTTTTCTCCTGCAGGGTGCCCTCTTCTTGCCTTTCCTTTAGCCCTTGCTCCAGAACGTTGTTTTTCTTCTCCAGCAGGGAGTTCTGTTCCTGAGCCCATCTGTGACCCTCCTTCTCCTGCTGCAGCTCCTGCTCCAGAGAACTGTTCCTCTGGACCAGCTGGGTTTGCTCTTCCTCTGCTTTTAGCAGGAGCTGCTTTTGAGCACAGCTGGTCTCCTGTAGCAGGGTGCGCTCTTCAACTGTCACTCTCAGATCCTTCTTCTTCTGCTCCATCTCCTGCTTCAGTGCACTGTTGATCTCAAGCTGTAGGGTGCGCTCCTCCTCAGATCCCTTAAGTTTCTGCTTAAGTTCACTACATGTGTTCTCCAACAGGGTGCGCTCTTCCTCAGCTTTCTTAAGCTCCTTCTTAAGCGTACTACATGTGTTTTCCAACAGGGTGCGCTCTTCCTCACCTTTCTTAAGCTCCTTCTTCAGCGTACTACATGTGTTTTCCAACAGGGTGTGCTCCGCAAGAGTTAATCTGAACAGCTCTTTGAGGATCTCACTGTTTGTCCAAATGGCGGCCTTGTCCTCCTCGAGTTTAGCCCTGAGTGTTTTCTCTTCCTGCTGCTCCTGCTCCAGGGCGCTGCAGGTCTTTTCCAGTAGGGAGTTCTGGTCCAGAGCCCGTCGGAGGCCTTTTTCTCCTGCTGCAGCTCCTGGTTCAGAGTGCTGCAGGTCTTTTCCAGTAGGGAGTTCTGGTCCAGAGCCCGTCGGAGGCCTTCCTTCTCCAGCTCCAGCTCCTGCTCCAGAGAACTATTCCTCAGAAGCAGGGCACTCTCTGCCTCAGTTCTCATCCCCTGTCTCTTCATTTCCTCCACCAAATTGTGACCATCTGCGACCTGTTTCGTCAGACCCTGGTTCTCCTCTTTCACTGTGTCCAGTGCAGTTTGGAGCTCTCGTATAGCAGAGTCCTTTTGCTCCATTTGTTGGGTATGAGCTACAATGATCAGCTTTGTTTTTCTTAACAACTGGAGTTTGTACTCCTCGTGCTGATCATACTCTCTCTCTCTAAGCCTCTGGAGCTCCTCCAGTTGTTTGAGCAGATGCTCCTCTCTGATTTTGGCCTGAGCAGCTTCAGAGGCCGTTTGGAGTCGAGACATCAGTAAGTTCATGCCCTTCTCCTCCTCTTCCTTGGACCTCTGTTGTTTCTGAGGTCCTAACTGCTCTCTTTCTAATTCCTCCAGAGTTAGAAAGGTGTGGACCACAGGTGGTCCAGAGGGCTGTGGGTTGGTTGCTGTTTCCTCCAGCTCCTCCATCAGGTTGAACTCCTGGCTGTAGAGGAGTTCATCATCTTCAGATGTGTAATCGCACCAGGCTTTGGACATGTTTGTTTCTGCTAGTTGAGTTGTTGTGTGTCAGTCGAAGGTCTGAGTTGAAATGAGTTTCTCAGGACCTGTGTCGCCCTCATATACTTAGACTCTTGATGATGTCACAAAGAAATAGAATGTCTGACGGAACGTGTTGCCAGGTGACGCCAGGTGAATCCATAGTTACATAGTTGCCATAGTTACACAATACTGAATGTCAATAATTACATTGGAAGTGTCTGAATGTCCATCCTAGGCCCTAAACCCCAAACACTACACTGACCTGCACTCTTTAGTGGACTATATAGGACCTCATTCACAGAAGTCCAGACACACAGATCACATTTTTCAGCCACGCGACTCTGGTGTTTGGGTGTAAAAAGTCCACTAAGCTCAGACCGAACTTGATTTTTGTAATAAAAAAAATAACAATTGGATCAACTGTATCTCATGTGTATGAACTGGATTAATCAGCTTTTGTCAAAGATGTGGAAATGAGTGATTTTTTAACATTTCAAGCTAAGTTAAGCAGCTAACGCCCCTTTACACCAAAGTGGTTTAATAAAGAGTGTTTGATTCAGAATCAGGGCCAGCGGCGTTAAAGCTTCTGTGTGCTTCATTCAGTCGTGTAGTGTCCAGGTGAAGACCTGTCGACGCCCTCTGTTGTTTTACCAGATCTCCCAATGCATTGTGGTCTCTGTGATGTAATAAGACTAGACTGGTCCTAGAGGGGTCATAGGCACAGACTGTAGAAAAAAAGTGTTTTGTCTCCAGTCAAATGACCCATGCTAGCCGTTATAGGAGTGAATTCGCAGCTGTGACTATATTAGGAATTTATTTATGTGCAAAATAGCGAAATAAAAAATAACGCAGGGGCTAGTGAGTTAGCTATGTCCATTTATATATATGCAGTCCATGGTCGAACGCCAAAAAAATATTGTTTTGATGCTTTCTACCTTGTTCAAATGGAAATTGAATCAAAATAGATCCTTAAAATCTCAGAGCCCTTTGTGGACCAAATTAGACCCCCTGAAGAGCCAAGTTGGACCCGCGGGCCCTACTCTGAACTACACTAAGAGTGAACTGTGCTTGAGTGAACTGTGTTAGCAGTTATTATCCCATTGAAGTAAAATACCCCTCTTTAAGATGGCTTATTTTATCCTCATAGGAACCTTCACATCTTTACTCCAAAATCTGCTCCACAACACTCAGTTCATCATGGAACTGCATTAAGACCTGTTGTAGACTTGATAAGGATAATTTTAATCTTTCATCAAAACACAAAACACATTAATTTTTTGTTATGCTAATGTTTTATTTCTGCTGTGAATGAAGTCGGGTGATGATTTAGTGGCAGAAGAACCTCCTGTACCACTTCCTGTTTTTCCTCTGCAGCTCCTGCTCCAGTGCCCTGCTCATGTCGGCCAGCAGGGAGCACTGTTCTGTGGACTTCTTCAGGTCCTCCTCCAGAGCGCTGCACCTCTTACCCTGCAGGATGAGCTGTTCTTCACACCTTTTAAGCACGTGTCCTTCACACATTTTAAGCACCTGGTCCAGCGCCCTCCACCTTTTCTCCTGCAGGGTGCCCTCTTCCTGCGTTGTCTTTAGCTCTTGCTCCAGATCGTTGTTTTTCTTCTCCAGCAGGGAGTTCTGTTCCTGAGCCCATCTGTGACCCTCCTTCTCCTGCTGCAGCTCCTGCTCCAGAGAACTGTTCCTCTGGACCAGCTGGGTTTGCTCTTCCTCTGCTTTTAGCAGGAGCTGCTTTTGAGCACAGCTGGTCTCCTGCAGCAGGGTGCGCTCTTCAACTGTCACTCTCAGATCCTCCTTCTTCTGCTCCATCTCCTGCTTCAGTGCACTGTTGATCTCAAGCTGTAGGGTGCACTCCTCCTCAGATCCCTTAAGTTTCTGCTTAAGTTCACTACATGTGTTTTCCATCAGGGTGCGCTCTTCCTCACCTTTCTTAAGCTCCTTCTTCAGCGTACTACATGTGTTCTCCAACAGGGTGCGCTCTTCCTCAGCTTTCTTAAGCTCCTTCTTAAGCGTACTACATGTGTTTTCCAACAGGGTGTGCTCCGCAAGAGTTAATCTGAGCCGCTCTTTGAGGATCTCACTGTTTGTCCAAATGGCGGCCTTGTCCTCCTCGAGTTTAGCCCTGAGTGTTTTCTCTTCCTGCTGCTCCTGCTCCAGGGCGCTGCAGGTCTTTTCCAGTAGGGAGTTCTGGTCCAGAGCCCGTCGGACGCCTTCCTTCTCCAGCTCCAGCTCCTGCTCCAGAGAACTATTCCTCAGAAGCAGGGCACTCTCTGCCTCAGTTCTCATCCCCTGTCTCTTCATTTCCTCCACCAAATTGTGACCATCTGCGACCTGTTTCGTCAGACCCTGGTTCTCCTCTTTCACTGTGTCCAGTGCAGTTTGGAGCTCTCGTATAGCAGAGTCCTTTTGCTCCATTTGTTGGGTATGAGCTACAATGATCAGCTTTGTTTTTCTTAACAACTGGAGTTTGTACTCCTCGTGCTGATCATACTCTCTCTCTCTAAGCCTCTGGAGCTCCTCCAGTTGTTTGAGCAGATGCTCCTCTCTGATTTTGGCCTGAGCAGCTTCAGAGGCCGTTTGGAGTCGAGACTTCAGTAAGTTCTTGCCCTTCTCCTCCTCTTCCTTGGACCTCTGTTGTTTCTGAGGTCCTAACTGCTCTCTTTCTAATTCCTCCAGAGTTAGAAAGGTATGGACCACAGGTGGTCCAGAGGGCTGTGGGTTGGTTGCTGTTTCCTCCAGCTCCTCCATCAGGTTGAACTCCTGGCTGTAGAGGAGTTCATCATCTTCAGATGTGTAATCGCACCAGGCTTTGGACATGTTTGTTTCTGCTAGTTGAGTTGTTGTGTGTCAGTCGAAGGTCTGAGTTGAAATGAGTTTCTCAGGACCTGTGTCGCCCTTATATACTTAGACTCTTGATGATGTCACAAAGAAATAGAATGTCTGACGGAACGTGTTGCCAGGTGACGTCAGGTGACGCCAGGTGAATCCATAGTTACATAGTTGCCATAGTTACACAATACTGAATGTCAATAATTACATTGGAAGTGTCTGAATGTCCATCCTAGGCCCTAAACCCCAAACACTACACTGACCTGCACTCTTTAGTGGACTATATAGGACCTCATTCACAGAAGTCCAGACACACAGATCACATTTTTCAGCCACGCGACTCTGGTGTTTGGGTGTAAAAAGTCCACTAAGCTCAGACCGAACTTGATATTTGTAATAAAAAAAAAAAAACAATTGGATCAACTGTATCTCATGTGTATGAACTGGATTAATCAGCTTTTGTCAAAGATGTGGAAATTAGTGATTTTTTAACATTTCAAGCTAAGTTAAGCAGCTAACGCCCTTTACACCAAAGTGGTTTAATAAAGAGTGTTTGATTCAGAATCAGGGCCAGCGGCGTTAAAGCTTCTGTGTGCTTCATTCAGTCGTGTAGTGTCCAGGTGAAGACCTGTTGACGCCCTCTGTTGTTTTACCAGATCTCCCAATGCATTGTGGTCTCTGTGATGTAATAAGACTAGACTGGTCCTAGAGGGGTCATAGGCACAGACTGTAGAAAAAAAGTGTTTTGTCTCCAGTCAAATGACCCATGCTAGCCGTTATAGGAGTGAATTCGCAGCTGTGACTATATTAGGAATTTATTTATGTGCAAAATAGCGAAATAAAAAATAACGCAGGGGCTAGTGGGTTAGCTATGTCCATTTATATATATGCAGTCCATGGTCGAACGCCAAAAAAATATTGTTTTGATACTTTCTACCTTGTTCAAATGGAAATTGAATCAAAATAGATCCTTAAAATCTCAGAGCCCTTTGTGGACCAAATTAGACCCCCTGAAGAGCCAAGTTGGACCCGCGGGCCCTACTCTGAACTACACTAAGAGTGAACTGTGCCTGAGTGAACTGTGTTAGCAGTTATTATCCCATTGAAGTAAAATACCCCTCTTTAAGATGGCTTATTTTATCCTCATAGGAACCTTCACATCTTTACTCCAAAATCTGCTCCACAACACTCAGTTCATCATGGAACTGCATTAAGACCTGTTGTAGACTTGATAAGGATAATTTTAATCTTTCATCAAAACACAAAACACATTAATTTTTTGTTATGCTAATGTTTTATTTCTGCTGTGAATGAAGTCGGGTGATGATTTAGTGGCAGAAGAACCTCCTGTACCACTTCCTGTTTTTCCTCTGCAGCTCCTGCTCCAGTGCCCTGCTCATGTCAGCCAGCAGGGAGCACTGTTCTGCGGACTTCTTCAGGTCCTCCTCCAGAGCGCTGCACCTCTTACCCTGCAGGATGTGCTGTTCTTTAGAACATTTTAGCTCTTCGTTGAGCACAAGACAGCGCTCATCCAACAGAGTGCACTGTTCCTTGGAACTCTTAAGGCTCTGTTCAATTGCCATGTTCTTTTCTTCCAACAGGGGTCGCTGCTTCTGAGTTTTCTGTAGCTCCTGCTTGAGAGCACCGCAGGTCCCCTTCACCGGGGTGAGCTGTTCTTCACACATTTTAAGCACGTGTTCTTCACACATTTTAAGCACCTCGTCCAGCGCCCTCCAGCTTTCCTCCTGCAGGGTGCCCGCTTCTTGCCTTTCCTTTAGCCCTTGCTCCAGAACGTTGTTTTTCTTCTCCAGCAGGGAGTTCTGTTCCTGAGCCCATCTGTGACCCTCCTTCTCTTGCTGCAGCTCCTGCTCCAGAGAACTGTTCCTCTGGACCAGCTGGGTTTGCTCTTCCTCTGCTTTTAGCAGGGGCTGCTTTTGAGCACAGCTGGTCTCCTGCAGCAGGGTGCGCTCTTCAACTGTCACTCTCAGATCCTCCTTCTTCTGCTCCATCTCCTGCTTCAGTGCACTGTTGATCTCAAGCTGTAGGGTGCACTCCTCCTCAGATCCCTTAAGTTTCTGCTTAAGTTCACTACATGTGTTTTCCATCAGGGTGCGCTCTTCCTCACCTTTCTTAAGCTCCTTCTTAAGCGTACTACATGTGTTCTCCATCAGGGTGTGCTCCGCAAGAGTTAATCTGAGCCACTCTTTGAGGATCTCACTTTTTGTCCAAATGGCGGCCTTGTCCTCCTCGAGTTTAGCCCTGAGTGTTTTCTCTTCCTGCTGCTCCTGCTCCAGGGCGCTGCAGGTCTTTTCCAGCAGGGAGTTCTGGTCCAGAGCCCATCGGAGGCCTTCCTTCTCCTGCTGCAGCTCCTGGTTCAGAGTGCTGCAGGTCTTTTCCAGTAGGGAGTTCTGGTCCAGAGCCCGTCGGAGGCCTTCCTTCTCCAGCTCCAGCTCCTGCTCCAGAGAACTATTCCTCAGAAGCAGGGCACTCTCTGCCTCAGTTCTCATCCCCTGTCTCTTCATTTCCTCCACCAAATTGTGACCATCTGCAACCTGTTTCGTCAGACCCTGGTTCTCCTCTTTCACTGTGTCCAGTGCAGTTTGGAGCTCTCGTATAGCAGAGTCCTTTTGCTCCATTTGTTGGGTATGAGCTACAATGATCAGCTTTGTTTTTCTTAACAACTGGAGTTTGTACTCCTCGTGCTGATCATACTCTCTCTCTCTAAGCCTCTGGAGCTCCTCCAGTTGTTTGAGCAGATGCTCCTCTCTGATTTTGGCCTGAGCAGCTTCAGAGGCCGTTTGGAGTCGAGACATCAGTAAGTTCATGCCCTTCTCCTCCTCTTCCTTGGACCTCTGTTGTTTCTGAGGTCCTAACTGCTCTCTTTCTAATTCCTCCAGAGTTAGAAAGGTGTGGACCACAGGTGGTCCAGAGGGCTGTGGGTTGGTTGCTGTTTCCTCCAGCTCCTCCATCAGGTTGAACTCCTGGCTGTAGAGGAGTTCATCATCTTCAGATGTGTAATCGCACCAGGCTTTGGACATGTTTGTTTCTGCTAGTTGAGTTGTTGTGTGTCAGTCGAAGGTCTGAGTTGAAATGAGTTTCTCAGGACCTGTGTCGCCCTTATATACTTAGACTCTTGATGATGTCACAAAGAAATAGAATGTCTGACGGAACGTGTTGCCAGGTGACGTCAGGTGACGCCAGGTTAATCTTTCCTTATATGGACATGAGTTGCCATAGTTACACAATACTGAATGTCAATAATTACATTGGAAGTGTCTGAATGTCCATCCTAGGCCCTAAACCCCAAACACTACACTGACCTGCACTCTTTAGTGGACTATATAGGACCTCATTCACAGAAGTCCAGACACACAGATCACATTTTTCAGCCACGCGACTCTGGTGTTTGGGTGTAAAAAGTCCACTAAGCTCAGACCGAACTTGATTTTTGTAATAAAAAAATAACAATTGGATCAACTGTATCTCATGTGTATGAACTGGATTAATCAGCTTTTGTCAAAGATGTGGAAATGAGTGATTTTTTAACATTTCAAGCTAAGTTAAGCAGCTAACGCCCCTTTACACCAAAGTGGTTTAATAAAGAGTGTTTGATTCAGAATCAGGGCCAGCGGCGTTAAAGCTTCTGTGTGCTTCATCCAGTCGTGTAGTGTCCAGGTGAAGAGCTGTTGACGCCCTCTGTTGTTTTACCAGATCTCCCAATGCATTGTGGTCTCTGTGATGTAATAAGACTAGACTGGTCCTAGAGGGGTCATAGGCACAGACTGTAGAAAAAAAGTGTTTTGTCTCCAGTCAAATGACCCATGCTAGCCGTTATAGGAGTGAATTCGCAGCTGTGACTATATTAGGAATTTATTTATGTGCAAAATAGCGAAATAAAAAATAACGCAGGGGCTAGTGAGTTAGCTATGTCCATTTATATATATGCAGTCCATGGTCGAACGCCAAAAAAATATTGTTTTGATGCTTTCTACCTTGTTCAAATGGAAATTGAATCAAAATAGATCCTTAAAATCTCAGAGCCCTTTGTGGACCAAATTAGACCCCCTGAAGAGCCAAGTTGGACCCGCGGGCCCTACTCTGAACTACACTAAGAGTGAACTGTGCCTGAGTGAACTGTGTTAGCAGTTATTATCCCATTGAAGTAAAATACCCCTCTTTAAGATGGCTTATTTTATCCTCATAGGAACCTTCACATCTTTACTCCAAAATCTGCTCCACAACACTCAGTTCATCATGGGACTGCATTAAGACCTGTTGTAGACTTGATAAGGATAATTTTCATCTTTCATCAAAACACAAAACACAACATTCAGTTTTTGTTATGCTAATGTTTTATTTCTGCTGAGAATGAATTCAGGTGATGAGAGAATTTAATGGCCGAAGAACCTCCTGTACCACTTCCTCTTTTTCCTCTGTGGCTCCTGCTCATGTCGTTCAGCAGAGTCGCTCCCATTCACAAAGGAACTATTTGTATTATTGAGCAACAGAAACACCCATAATGAATATGCTTGATATATGTTTAGCAGGCAGCGGACTCTTCACTAGAAAATTTGCGCAGTGCATCTTTAAAGCCACCGTATGTAATGTTTTAGCGTAAAAATAGACCAAAATAATGAAAAATGGAAATGTCCTTTTGGCTTCCAAGAAAGTGTGGTTTTAACTTTCTATTTCTATGGTATAATGCCATAGAAACCATGTTACCTCCATAAAGTTACATATTGTGCCTTTAAAACATAAATTGCAAATCTTTTTATTACTTTTTATTTATTTAAAGGTTTTTGTTTTTTTTTCCAAAACAAAAAAAAGATGAAAACAAACCCTCTTACCACCCACCTCTCTCCACGCTCCAAGTACAAAAACCCACACGCAAAAATTGCAAATCAAATCACAATTTCCATTTTTGTCATAAACATCACTATTACATTTCCCCCCCAAATCGCTCAGTTCTACTATAAAAGGCTTGCACGGCACATTCGTCAACAATACAGAAATTTCCCTTCAAACCGTGAATCGATGAAACAGTGACAGGCTTTTTTTGCCCTGAGCCGCACTTTTCATTTCAGCACGTTCAAAATCACATCTCCTGCTCAATAAGATGATGATATTATAATATAACAAAATCAGACGACTGCCTGCATCTCATTATAAAGCCATTTTAATCCACTCTGAAGTAAAGCTAGTGTCACAGTGACCACGAAACCTCGCTAAAAGTTGTGAAATGCGCTTATAAAAATGAGGAACAACTGTGGGCATTTGTAAATAGTGTAAAAAGAACAAGTTCTGTTTTGCACGTTTTTTAAGAAGGTAAAAATCGGGTAAGTAAATTACTTTAATTATCCACTTCAGTTGGCTGGATATGTTCCTGCTATTCCTGGAAGGTGAATGTGCAATACAGAAATTTCCCTTCAAACCGTGAATCGATGAAACGGTGACAGCGTAGGAGCGGCGGGCGCATGAGGTCTGTTTTGCCCTCAGCAGCACTTTCCCACTTCCGCACGTTTAAAATCACAGCTCCTGTTCAATATTGCGGGACATGATTTGAGTGTCAGGTTTTTGGAGCCTTGTGACATCCGGACACACTCCGAGATTCATTTGTCAGGAGCCAGTCGCCTGTCCATCAAAATGAGCTGTTACTGACTTCCACGCCGGCGGAAGTCACGGGGGAGAGTTAGGCTGCGGTGAATGAGTCTATCAAGCAGGAAGGAAAGGCACTTTAGATACAAGGAGAAAGTGCACCGATGTGTGTGTGTGTGTTTATAGCAGCGGCGAGATACAATGTCGATATATGAACAGAAGGAGTCCGACGATTGACCCCTGGGGCACCCCTCACGTGATCTGAAACACCGTTAACTTGCCCGACAAATCCAACTGCACTGTAAACCCGAATAAATTACCAGAACTCCAAAAAAATTGAACCACAGTCACAATATTACAGAACTTAAAAGGTTGGATGGTTCACTACATGTATAGTCGCTCCGGAGTATAGGTCGCACCAGCCAAAAAAATCCATAATGAAGAAAAAAAAAACATATACAAGTCGCACTGGACTATGAGTGGCCTTTTATTTTTTTAAATTTTTTATTTTGTCTCCAAGAACAGACATTTCAACACTTCAATCTGTCGACCTCGGTGTGGAAATCTGCTGTAGTATGATTAAGTATGATTAAAACATACAGTTAAAAGCTTACAGTTAAAGTGGGACAGTATTTAATTGATTGATTGTATTTAGCGTTGTATTTTATTAGTATTTAGTATTTAGTAATGTATTAGACAGTATTTGAATGGATTGATTTATTTAATTTACTTACAGTTAGTTATCAGCTATAGATAGTTTGATCCCGGAGGATAGATGAGTTTAATGCCATACTTTGACACATTCTTGACAAAACAAAAAAATCTACATGGTGGCAAAGTTACACTGATTGCAATTTTTCTTTTGCATTACATTACGCTTCAAATTTTATGAAAAGTGCTATACAAATTTCTATTTGATTGACATAATGCACATTTTAAAGCTGTTTTTATAGCTTTATATGCGTCGACTTAACACACACTGACACACTGTCGGCGTAGTTTTTTTCGCCGTTGTTTTTGATTCATGGATCTGCGTCGAGGTTTAGGCATCGCGACATAATTCAGCGCCGCAACACTAGGAGGCTAGGATGCAAAAATAGCCTTTATGTATACAAAATGAAGCGGGAATTCGGAGTATCGTGAATGTAGAGTGGATTTAGAGAGGACCAATCACAGTCGTTATTGTTTGCGTTGCTTTCCCTTGTTGTCTGTGTCTGTTCGATGTGTAGTTAGAAAATTTCAGTCGACGCAGACGCTCTGACGCGCGACCATAAATAAGGCTTAAATGTACAAAAGGTTTTATTACATAACAGATATTAAAACCTCACTGAACTCCTCTCGTTGCAGGGGCATCAGCAGCAGTAAGGTGACAGTTCTGGGGTACGGCCTGCTCACGTCAGACGCTCGTTCTTTAGTGGAGGCTCTGTCCAGGCAGAAGTTCGCTGTGGTCGTGGTGGACGAGTCTCATTACCTCAAATCCAGGAACGCCGCCCGCACCAAGATCCTGGTCCCCCTGATCCAGAGCGCCAAGAGGGCCATCCTGCTCACCGGGACCCCCGCGCTGGGAAGACCCGAAGAGGTACGGAAACTCAGACTGAATTACATGATAACGATTTGGAATGGGGTGGGCAGGTGGGTTTGGGTAATATTGGCAAAAATCTATTGTAAAAAGTTAATATTATGCAGTCCATCTAGATTCATTATGGTTTTTTTCATGTAATAATGGAAAAGTTGCACAGATTTATTATAAAAGCAGCTCTTAGGGTCAAAATGAGACCTCTGTGTGTGATCTGCATCTTTTTATAGATGGGCTCGTGCACTATTTGCATGCTAGTTGTTGTTAGTTTACCACAAAAACTCTGCTTTGGCGTCTAATAGTTGTGAAAAAGCGCTTATAAACTCATCATGGCGATTCATTATGTTGCTATAAATCTTTGGATACTATTTAAATTGAATTACTTATGTTTTTTTCACGTTTTTGCGACACTAAAAAGGTGTTTTAATAAATCTGCTAATCCTAGAAGTTGAACTAACTTGTTTTGTAGTTAAATATTCTTTTTTTTTTCTTTTTTCTTTTAGTTGTTTTTTTCTTATTTGATGTTTTTAAAGGTGCATTATGTCACTTTTCTGGTGGAGAGTCCATAAAATGCTTATTGCTTTGCCTGGAATGTTTCACAGTACGGCATTAAACCTTTCTATCTTCATGGACACCAAACCAGACCAAGTTACAGGTCAGATCTGTGGAGAGGCGACCCTGCTCACAGTCAGAACGCCTGTTTTTCTGGGTATTTTTGAGCTATAAAACCTGCTGTAATTGATAAAAATGTAAGGTAGAGCTGTTTAATGTCACACTGTGGAACATTCCAGGCAGAGAAATGACATCTCCATGGAAACGAGCTGGTGACAGAGCCCCAAACCAAAAAGTTACCATACATACTAAACAATTATACATTTAGGGCTGCTATAATCAAGTCTAACTCTTAAAATTATTCTCAGTTTTTCTCAATTTATAACTTTCTTCAATTTAAATGTATATTGAAAAAATCAGCTGTCTTCAGGTGAGTGGCATTTCAAATTTTAGATCTCTAGACTCCATATGGACCGGTCAAGTAATAATAATGTATAATATGTGTGAAATTTAAATATATGACCAAATAAATGTCCCGTGAATCCATGGGTAAACTTTGGTCCTGAACAGGTAGCTCTCCATGGTACCAAGCCCCAGCCTCCCCCCTCCAAAAAACCCAATTAACTTCCCCTCTCTACATCTCGACTTATCCTCCAGGATCCTGCGTTCTTATTTCAATAACCTTTGTTGCAAAAACTTCATTTACAAGCCCCCGATATGAACCAACCGCAATAAATGAGACTTGTAATAAAAAGAAGCACGCGAGGAGGAGGGGGGAGCGATTGAATTTGGAGACACAATACGGAGAAGGGGTTGCGGCCGGGACTACGTTGTTTGGATAGCGGCTCTTGCTTCCTCCACTCCCCGTAATGATTTATTATATCGTTTTATATGCCATATTGAAGCCCTAGATTGCAGCCACTGAATAGGAAATCCTTCTGTGGTCTCGATCCACGCGCACAATACCATATCAATAACGAGTGCTGTTTCGCTAATGATGCCGCAATAAAGCTTTGTACCCCGACGTTCATTTCTTTTCCACAAGCCGAGCGATTTCTTTCTGTTATTCAGCTGTAAATGCGGTCATCTTTTGTGTTGGGAACCATAACAGATGTTAAGGTATTACAAAGGAGTTTTTCTTTTTCCTTTTTTCAGCGCATGTCTGTGTGTTAAATAACCAGAAGTAGTAACAGAATAATTGTGATTCTCTGGAGAAATGTTGCTGTTAAAGGTGCGCTGTGGAACTTTTCTGTTTATCTCACAGGGGATTTAACACTTCGATATTGGATAACGATATTAATTGCTCACACATTTTGATCAGTATTTTAGCTTTAAGTGTTTGAAAATGCTAAACGTATTCACGTGTTTTATAAGTTTGGTGGAGTAGATGGATAATTACGATTTTCTGGAGAAATTTTTCTATTAAAGGTGCAATTTTAAGCTTGACAAGCACAATTTTAACCAGCGCATGTCGTAGAGAACACGTCACACCTATTTTCCCTTCATTGCACTGGCTCCCTGTTCATTTTAGAGTTGATTTTAACATTTTATCGTTTGTTTTTAAAGTACTTCATGGACAAGCCCCAATGAACATCCCAGACGAACTGTTCCCTAAACTCTCAGGGCCGGCTCCAACTCATCGTCCCAAAAACGACACTCAAAAGCCTCTGGGGTGACCGGGCCTTTTCTGTGGTTGGCCCAAAACTCTGGAACACTCTCCCCCCTCACGTTAAAGCCGCCAATTCAGTCGATTCTTTAAAGTCTCGTTTAAAAACACACTTTTACTCACCGACTTTTAACACGATGTGGGAATTGTGTGGTCCTCTGACTGTCTTTTATTGATTTTATTTGCTATTTTTAAGTTTTTTTATTGACTTTCTTATTTATTTATTTTATGCTTTATTTTATTTCATGTGCTAATTTATGCTGTGCCTCCACTGTGCAGCACTTTGGAGACTTTGTGTTGGTAAAATGTGCTGTACAAATAAAGTTGTATTGGATTGAATGGTACCTTTTCTGCTGGAAGGACAGTCACCTGCTTGTCTCCATGGAGATTTAATACTTTTATGAGTTATTAATTGGTGAAACATAACATTTGGATGAATATGGCAGCTTTAACTGTTTGAAAGTGCGATATACGTATTCACATGTTTCATAATTTTGGTGGAGTAGCTGGATAGTTAGTTATGATTTTCTGGATAAATGTTGTGCACTGTGGAACTTTTCTGCTGGGAGAACAGTCAGCTGCTTGTCTCCATGGAGACGTAATGCCTCTATGAGTTAATAATTGGTAACACATAACATGTTTTCATCAGTATGTATGAAAATCCTATAAGTATTCACGTGTTTTAAAAGTTTGGCAGAGTAGTTGGATGATTGGGATTTTGTGGAGAAATGTTGTTATTAAAGGCACACTGTGGAACTTTTGTCATCTGCTTGTCTCCATGGAGATGTAACATGTCTATGAATTATTAATTGGTAACACATAACCTATTTTGATCAATACGGCAGCTTTAACTGTTGCCACATGAAAATGCCACATACGTATTTACATGTTTTATATATATTTGGTGGAGTAGTTGGAGATTTTCTGGAGAAATGTTTCTTCTAAAGGCGCACTGTGGAACTTTTCGGTCATCCGCTTGTCTGGGAGATGTAATTGTGTTTGAAAGGTTCCACAGTATGGCATTAAACTGTCGCGCATAGATCTCAATTACAGGCGTTTTACAAAAAGTACCTTGAAAAACATTGATAAAAACATGGATCTTTTTGTGAGCGGTCTTGCCTCTCCACAGATCTGATCTTTTTAAAAAAATCTGTAATTTTCCTGGGGCGTGTCATGCTAACTGTAGACATGCTCAGTCTGAGGCTTTGTTAAACTCTAATCTGATTGTTATCTAAACATAACGTGACCAGACTGAACTGATTTAGCTTGACCTACATCCGTTTTTACTGTTAAACAAGTCCCTCTCAAATAGCATAACAATCACAGCTAGCTAGCGTTAGCGTTAGCATTAGCGTTAGCATTAGTCAGCAGTTTTTTTTAGTCACTCACTGTTTTTATTGAAAATCAAAGTCCTAAACATGACTATAAACACTCTTATTGATCACAGATTCCTGAAAATGAGCTGTTTAATTAAATCCATTTCGTATTTGGTGTACTTTTCAGACAATCTTTAAAACCGTTTTCATCTGTGTATGCGTAGCGTCGCCGTGGTAACTGCCGAACATTCCGCCACAGACATCCACGTAGCCCGGAAACGGAGTAGTTAGCGACTCGGATAACTTTTTTTTCCGGACAATAAAAAATTTCCAATCGACCTAACGAGCACAACACTCACCCGTGATTGGAAGTCGTCAGCCACGAGCGACAACTGCACAGGCAAGTTTGAGTCCGTCCCTTTATTTTTGACACAGGAGCGAGGGCGAGGGCGCTGCCGGTTGACGAGCAATGAAATATTTTAGCTCGGTTGCATAGTTTGAGTTTTATTTGACAAGTCCATAAAAAGAGCTGTTGTTGGGGCCATAATCTCACCTGTGCTGTGTCCCCTGTGTCTGTGTGGGCAGGACGATTCAATAATGTGGAGAGGTGCAAGACAATAAGCGTCATAAAAGTTAGTGGGAGTGATTTGATGGAGTTTGAAATGGCGGCTAAATATAGGAGCTGACACTTAGCTGTTTCTGCTGCTGCTGTTACTGTTGCGGCTGATATAATGTAAATAATAATGCAGGTGACTACAGCCGTGGGGACTCTGCATGTTTGGCTCGGACACGCAGTGGGTGTTTGCATGAGATAAGTGAGATTGAATTGTCACTTGCGCCGTTAAAGATGCACTGTGTAACTTTTCTAGTAGAGCGTAACTTTTAACCCAGTTTATTTACATGTTTCAACACCTTAATGCCAGATTCAAATACATATCAACCAAAAAAACCCAAAATATTCTTCTATTTATACGGTTTGTACAGGTTAAATGTGCAATATGTAACTTTTCACCATGGATGACATTATTTATCTCCATGGAGACGTGGAGGAGACTCTAAAATGCTTCTAATTGAATAGATAATAATAATAAATCTTTATTTATAAAGCTTTTTTAAAAACAAAGTTTACAAAGTGCTGTGCAAGCCGCAAAGAACAATACAAAACACATAATAAATAGCACAGAAAACAGAGAAAACAGTCAACAAATCAGATTAATTCCAATAAATAAATAAATAAAAGAGATAGAATAATAATAACTAAAACCAGTTAAAGGAAGGCCAACCGTGTCTCTCTCTACCAACCGTTTTTAATGTCTGTTTGAGTGTAATTTTCGGGACAACAGCTTAAATTTCAGGACGTCTGGTCACCCTAGACAAAGCTGTACATTTTGTGTTGGCAACGATTTCCGACATCAGGGATTTAAAGCCGGAACAGTGAGAGTGTTTGGGGAATTTTATCAAGGGGAAAGACGTTATTGCCCTTCTTCCTACGGGATTTGCTTTTCTGTCGGCGATTACTCGGACACTACTGAGCGTTTTGGCACATTACATACAGCATACGGCTGGTTAAATATAAAAAAGTACCCACCTACCATCGAGCGAACGAATCCTAAGTGAAAGCGGCTCATGAATCAGACTAACCTAATAGTCCCTATGCTAGAGAAGTTACACAGTGCATCTTTAACTGCGCAAGTGCAAGCATTGGACAAAGTCGTACTGGAATAGTTTTGGATAGGCCCCAGGAGGGATATCAAGATCACTCAAACGGATGCCCTGTAAAACCTTTTATACAACATGACAGCTCCAAATGTCGATTTTGTGTAAAATTCCCTCTTTAAATGTCAGCCAATGAACAGTGGAAGACCTCTCCGTCCCTCTGTATATGTAAAACAAGGCCTGGACTAGGTCAGATACACAGTGTACAGTGTAGAGTTTGTTTTGCTGCAGTGGCAGGAGTAAAAATACCAGAGCTGAAGTGCTGTATATGTGTGTCCAGTTTTGCCTCTTTGGCTGTCGGGGAGTGTCAGCGCTCTGAGCCTGTCCCTGCACTCTTACAATGGCTTTAAAAAGTTGTGTCATGGAGAAAGTTTCTGAAGGAAGTATCTATGTGTTTGCACTGACAAACGCACTATTGTATGTAACACTATACGCTTAGGTCCACATAAACTAGACCTCTGTATGTATTAAAAAGGGTAGCCATGTTGAATTTATGAACATTATTATTTGGTATTTACAGTTTAAGAGGTGATACTTTTTCCAGCTACTTCTCTCTTTACTGTCTCTTTCTTGCTCTCTAATGTAATAAAGAAAAAATAAAAAGTATCCCTCAAGTAAAGAACAGATACCTCAATTCTTTATTTAAGTACAGTGCTTTCCTACTTTTACTTTGTTATGTTCCACCACTGCCCACTTCTAACTATAACTAAGCTTAAAGATGTACATGATTTTGTGGAAATAGAAAGGTAAAGAAAATTAAAAACACCGGAAAAACACAGTGTATCCTTATGGCCACACACTACAGGAGAATGTACCCGATTTTGGCTGCGATTTCTTCTCGAGTTCAGGGAGGCGTGACCCGACCTTTTGTCTCCGTGTGCGATGTTGAAGCCGTTGTGCTCCTCCTGTTTGTGGAGTATGTGTGAGATCATAAACACCAAACATCAGCGACGCAACGCAACAGCCAAAAAACAGAGGAGTGACGGACACAGAGACACAAGATACAAACTCAGGAAATGGCGAAAATAATGAGGAGACTTTTTTTACTCACCTCTCGTAAAGTGGTAAATTTAAAGTGCAGCATCTGATCCACATTATCCATAGAAATTGTCCTCTGCAAATAATGACACCCAGTCCATTAAACCGCGCTATTAATCTAGTTTGAAGTGTTCTTTAAAAGTAAAAAGGCGAAATAGTTCCTCACGTGTGTCTTTTTACATCCACACATCGCACGGATCGAGGTGAAGCTGCAGATTTGCGATAGTGACTCTACTTCCTGTGGACTTTATCGCCTCTTTTATGCTTTAAAAAACAATTTCACAAATAATCACTGCAGTCTTATTCGTTCTTCTTTCGAAAAGAAACCCTGTCTTTGGTTTCCTGGATCTTCTCAGAGAGCTTGGCCTTGGTCTCCTCCACCTTTTCAGAGAAGCGTTCTTTTGTTTCCTCCATTTTTTGCACATTGAGGTGAAGCTGCAGATTAGCAACAGTGACTCTACTTCCTGTGGACTTTATCACAAACTTTTATTCATTAAAATCATGTATCTGAAGTTTTCACAGATAATAATAACACAGTTTTGACTTGTATCTAAACTACAAGTGCAGAGCTCTCATCTTTGAACACTTAAGAGTCTCAAAGTGAGTAGTTTTACTGTAGACAGGAAACAGGAGACGCCATCGGGCTCACAACTTTATCCCTCTGCAGTGTTTCTCATCGGAGATTTTAAGTCTCCACGTCTTTTTAAGATTCTCCTCGTGTCTGTGGTGTTTGTGCTTTTTGTCACATGTTTTAAAATCGCTTAAGATCGAAAAATCCTGTCGTGTGTGGCGGACTTTACTCTGTTCCGCCACTGCCCCCCTTTAACTGTAGGTAGGCTTAAAGACACAGTATGTAACTTTATGGGGGACGTACATGATTATGTGGAAAGTTAAGGACAGTTAAAGTCGTACTTCGTAACAATTTCCACTTGTATAGACCAAGTGAACAACATTTCTATGGAAACAAGTAGGAGAACGTCACTCAGAAGTAATGACACATGCAAAAAACATTGATAAAAAGTGCTTTTATTTGAGTCTATTTTCTTGCCCAAAAAGTTCCGTACTGTGTCTTTAAAGCAGTATATATATAAATAAAGCCAGTTGTTTCTGTCTTGACAAAGTTGTGCTGAAGTTTTGCTGTAATCTGTCAATACTCGTGCGATTTCTCAGGTTTAAAAGTGTGTGTGACGTCTGCTGTGAAAATCCTCATTAAACCCGTCGTTATAATGAAGTGACAGATCAGTTTTACCCGAGTCCCGAATAAAGACGTGTGTTTGTGAACGTGTCAAAGCCTGACTGCACGGGAGGGATTTTTCTCTCTTTTTATCATCGCTTCTTTTTTTCCTTTTCTCACTCCATCTTTAAATTTCTGTCTTATTTCTATCCCTCTTTTCTGCCTCTTATCTCGTTTTCTGTGCGTTTTTCCTCCTTCTCTTTGCCCTTATGTCGCTCTCCCTCCTCTTTTCTCTATCCGTTTTATCCTTTTGCGATTCTAATCTCTCCCTTCTTTTCTCTGTCTTTTGCTCCTTCATTTTCTCTCTTTCTCTGACTCTTCTTCTCTTCTCTTTCCCTAAGCCTTTCTCCTTCTTTTAATTGCTTTATCCATTTTTTCTTTCTCTACTCTCTTTCTCTTCTTCCTCCTCCATTTCTCGCTCTCTCTGTCTTCTTTTCCTATCTTTTCTAGCCATCTCTCTCTTTTTAGTCTTTTTTCTTTCTGTCACTTCTCTCGCTCCCTTTGATTCCTTCTTTCTCTCACTTCTTCTCCTTCCCAACCCCTCTGTTTCTTCTTTTTCTCCATTTTTTTCTTCCTGTCTTTCTCTAGTTGCCTCTCTCTCTACTCTCTAGCTTCTTCCTCCTCCATGTTTCTAGCCCTCTTTTCTGCTCCCTCTCTCACTTTCTCTTCTTTTTGCTCTCTCCCCCTCTCTTTCTCTATCCCTCCTTCCTAGTCTCTCTCTCCCCATTCCCCATTTTCTCTGTTTTCCCTCTTCATACTCTCCCTCTTTTTCTTGTTTACCCTTTCTCCCCTTTTCTCTCACCCCTCCCTCTCCTGTTCTGCCTCTCCCTCTGCCATTCTCTCTCTCCATCCCTATGTCTCTTTTTTCAACCTTCCACTCATCCTCACTCTTTCTCTCACTCTTTTTCCCCCTCTCATCTTTAAAATTTGACCCCATCTCTCTATTCCTGCACATCTTCTCTCCCTGTCTTTTAGCCTTTCGCTCTCTCTCTCCCCTCCTCCTCTGTCTCTCTCTCTGTCTCTCTCTTTCTCATCTTTCTTTCTCTTTCTCTCACCCCGTCCTCCTCTCCTCTCCTTTTCTCTTCCTTTAGAATCTAAACTACATTCTAACAGATTTGACCCCCATCTTTCTCTTCCTCCACATCCTCTCTACTTTTCTTTCACCATTCCTCTCTTTTCCCTTCACCTCACGCCTCTCGCTTTTTCTCCCTTTCTTTTTTCTTTCTTTCTCTTTTTCTTTCTTTCTCTCTTATTTTCTCTCTACCTTTACAATCTCATTCTGAAAGATTTGACCCTCCCATCTTTCTCTTCCTGTACATCCTCTCTACCTCTTTCTCTCTTCCCCTCTCTCTGTCTCTCTTTTTTCCTTCTTTTTCTCTTTCTTTCTTTCTTTATTTCTCTGTTTCTCTCTCTCTACCGTTACAATCTAAACTACATTCTGACAGATTGTTCCACCATCTCTCTCCTCTCTTCTGACTTTCCCACCTCTTTCTCTCTCTCACTTACTTCCCCTTTCCTCTCTCTTCTCTCTCTTTTTATCTCACTTTTTTCTTCCTCTGTCCCTCTCTCTTTCTCACTTTCTTATTCCCATCCTCCCTCTCTCTACCCTTATAATCGAAGCTTCATTCTCAAAGATTTTAGCCCCTCTGTCTCTCTCTTTCTCCTGCTATCTCTCTGCTATCTCTCTCTTCACTTCCCGTGACTTGTCCCCCCTCTTTCTCTCTTTCCCTCTCTCTTTCTTATTCTTCTCTCTCTTTTTTCACCCCTTTTTCCTCTCCCTTTCTCTTCCTTTACAATCTAAACTACATTCTGAAAGACTTTAAGATGGGGGATCTTTCTCTTCCTGCACATCCTCTCTACCTTTCTTTCACCATTCACCTCTCTTTCACTCCATCTCTCTGTCGCTTTCTTTCTCTCTTATTCTTTCTTTCTTTCTTTCTTTCTCTCTCTAGTTACATTCCTAATCTAACTACATTCTGGCATATTTGACCTCCCTGCATCTTTCTCTTCCTCCACATCCTCTCTACCTTTCTTTCACCATTCATCTCTTTCACCCCATCTCTCTCTCCTTTCTTTCTTTCTTTCTTTCTTAATTTCTCTCCTTCTTTCTTAATTTTTTTCTTTCTCTCATTCTCTCTCTTTGGCTACATTCCTAACCTAACTACATTCTGGCATATTTGACCCCCTGCATGTTTCTCTTCCTCCACATCCTCTCTACTTTTCTTTCACCATTCCTCTCTTTCCCCTTCACCTCACTCTCTCTCGCTTTCTCTCTTTTGTTTTTCTCTTTCACTCTCTTTCATTCAATCTTTCTCTTATTCTCTCTCTCTACCTTTGCAATCTAAACTACGTTCTGAAGGATTTGATCCTCCCATCTTTCTCTTTGTGTACATCCTCTCTACCTCTCTTTTGCTCTTCCCCTCTTTCTCTTTTTTTCCTCTTTTTTTCTTTCTTTCTTTTTCTGTCTCTCTCTACCTTTACAATCTAAACTACATTCTGGCAGATTGTTCTACCGTCTCTCCCTCTCTTCTGAAAGTCTTCACCCCCTCTTTCTTTCTCTTACTTCTCTTACTTACGTCCCCTTCCTTTTCCCCTCTTTTATCTAACTTTTTCTCTCCCCTTCTTTCTCTCTTACTCCCATCCTCTCTCTCTCTACCCTTATAATCAAAACTTCATTCTCAAAGATTTTAGCCCCTCTGTCTCTCTCTTTCTCCTGCTATCTCTCTCTTCGCTTCCCCTGACTTGTCCCCCTCCCTCTCTCTTTCTCTCATCCCTTTTTCCTCTCCCTTTCTCTTCCTTTACAATCTAAACTACATTCTGAAAGACTTTAAGATGGGGGATCTTTCTCTTCCTGCACATCCTCTCTACCTTTCTTTCACCATTCACCTCTCTTTCACTCCATCTCTCTGTCGCTTTCTTTCTTTCTCTCTAGTTACATTCCTAACCTAACTACATTCTGGCATATTTGACCTCCCTGCATCTTTCTCTTCCTCCACATCCTCTCTACCTTTCTTTCACCATTCATCTCTTTCACCCCATCTCTCTCTCTCCTTTCTTTCTTTCTTAATTTCTTTCTTTCTCTCTTATTCTCTCTCTCTAGCTACATTCCTAACCTGACTACATTCTGGCATATTTGACCTCCCTGCATCTTTCTCTTCCTCCACATCCCCTCTACCTTTCTTTCACCATTCACCTCCACCTCTCTCCCTCTCTCCCCCTCCCTCGTTCTCTCATTGACGTTTCTCTTGACGTTCGCTTGACATTCGCCGACACCCCGTTAGCTCGCGGCTCTGGTCAGCACTTCTCGTCCTCCCCTCCGTCATATATTGTCCCTCCATAAACGCGTGAAAGCCGAGAACCATAGGAGCTGCATCTGAATATAGAAACCCCTGTGCCGTGTGTTCTGATGGTGTGTCATTTCCTCACAAATCTCCCCACGACGGAGGGAGGGAAAGAGGGAGAGAGGGAGAGAGGGAGGTGTCGCGTTCACCGGCAGCTTGACAACTGATTGGTGAAGTTTTGTTTCGCGCCGTTACTATATAATTGAAGCATTTCTACCTATTCTCGTCTATAAAAAGATGTACAGTTTCTCAGTGATTTGCTATTACACTTTGAAGCGAGGGCCAAACATGCGCTTTCATTCAGTCGCTCCGAAAACGATTGGGGAAAAGCGAATTGCGTCATTATGCATATTTGACACCGTGTTGCTGTTGTTTCTCCTTCTCATTTACCCTTTCGAAGTTGCGTTTGGAGTTATTCGTGCATGAGTAATCTTTAATCATCATCTTTTTAAATTTGCAGATCAACTCCTGCGTTCACCGCCCACTGCTCTGTACCTAATTCATTCCCAGGCTTAATTTTCTCAATCGGTGATACACGTAGGATTTGTCATTTTGGTACAAATTTTAAAAATCCAAAATCCGCTGCTCGCTTGTGTGATCTGCAGCTTTCCATCGGAGGTGGCGACTCTTTGTTATGATGATATTTACGGTGACATCAGCTCAAACTGCTCACCGCAGGTTACTAACACGGACGTCAGCGGGCTTGTTTTGCCTTTGTTTTGTCGTTTTAGTTGAAAATTGTGATTTAAACTGTGTAAATTCTAGCATAATGATCCACGGGAGTCATAGATTATAAGTCTAACACAGACACAACCATAATACATCTTCTTTAAATGCAGTTGAGAGAAAGAAAAATCTTAAAACTGTATTTATTCTATGCTAGTCTGAAGTACATCCATCTGCGTCGCCACGTTTCTTTTGTTTTGGCGTTTTACCTTTGACCTCACCCCGCCCAAACCACAATGCTGCTCTGCGATGCGTCGGAATCAGTGGTTAACCAGGCCTTCGCTGAGCCAGACTGAACTCAAATAAGGCTGAAATATTTGGTAAAAAATATCGAATTGCTATTTTCGGACAAGTATTGTGATTTGCAGTTTATGTTTTAATAACGGGCTCTATTCACGCTTACGTCGCAAACCAGGAAGACGTTTGGAAACATGCGGTGACAGCTTCTGGTGTGGTTATCGACACTGGGCTCTCCTAGAACTGTGAAAAACCATGGATCTATAATATGCTGGATAAGACAAGCTCCCTCTATCCACGACCGCAGATTGATTTGAGCGAGGTATTGCAGCCCGCAGCCCGGAAACAGTTCTCCCATAGAAGCACAATGCATTTTTTGGGAAATTAAACTGCTCGTGTTCGGCTGACACGGCATCGACAGCTTTCATAAAGGTTGGATTTTGTAAGGATTCTTCTGTATTTTTACAATATGAACTTGAAAAATTTTTTAAAATCATCAAAGCACCTAAAAGTCAGCTTTGTAAGAGTTGGCCTGTCTCCGCTCTCGCAGCTCTCACTCTGATCAGATCAGATCAGAACTGCGTTTCTGGCGTTGTGCAACAAATCAGGAAGTAAATGCAGAAGTAAACATCTTTTTTGGGGTCACGCGCCAATGAGCGCAGGCCATTGAAAACAATACGACGCCATCTTGGATTCATCTTCCTGATTTTATGATAGTTCTACGGATAAAGCCCACTGAAGTAAATGTGATCTCTGGTAAAATGAAGCCTGCAGATGTATGTGCTGTTTGGAATCACCTTGAATTTGGCGTCCTCGTCTCTTCTAATCGCGCTCGGAGTTGTGCGTCAGTGGGGAAATGAGGAAAACTGAGGAACGGTTGTAAGTGTTGATTAGCCGAACATAACAGAAAGCTACAGTGATGTGGAGATGAAGAAAACTGGGACATTTTCTCATTTTTCCTGGAGTTTGTCTTCCTGGTTTGTGACGTAAACGAGAATAGAGCCCATAGGATTCTGTTCAAAGTTCACATTTTAAACACGTCCAGAAGAACTGACGAAAAGACCAAAATATGAAGTGACAAACTAATAAAAGAATCACATTTCAGATCATGTTTGTACAGATCTAAACTACAGGGTGAGCAGTTTTTAAGCAGCGCAAGACAGCAGATTTTTTTGTTTACTTTATGGAGGAAATTAAGGTACTTCAAAAACTGCAGCCTTCGCGATTTGCTAAATGCGCACTACTCACAAATATTGCCGTCCTGCTCACGTGAACACCTAGTTTTGATAGTGGTGTGTTGATACTTTTGATGACCAAACTAAAGAGGAATATAGGAGTATTTGTACTGTATTAGTGAGGTTTTCCTTACATAAGCATGCATTTAGTACCGAAAACGTTCTCGCAAATTAGCGGCGGTCAATCCTCTGAGGAGTTATTTTTGTCTAAAGAAAACAAATTATCTCCCAACATTGCGAGACTCCTCTATCCAATTCCTCCTTGTTTCCGTTGCTTAGTGTGACCGGTTCGAGTTCGTTAATTGGCCGTGAGACAAATGACTTTCACTGTCCCCCCCCTCCTCCATCTGAGACTGGCAAACTGGGCGAAGGGCGCCGGGACCTTGACTAACCCAAACTGACAGTAGACTCATCATTTGTACGGCTACGGTGCCTGGTTTGGCCCAAAAAGGAGCGCAGCTGCTTGGAGTTATAAGTCAGGGAGGGTTTGTGATACGACTGCAAGATTATGGATAAAAAATGAGTAAAAATGAAAGGTGCTCTGCGTATGTTTTCGAATGCTTTTCTCCGTTTGTCTGGAGTGTTTCACAGTATGTTATTAAACCGTTTCATCTTCACGGAGCCCAAACCAGACCAAGTTACAGGTCAGATCTGTGGAGAGGCGAATCTGCTCATGCTCACAGTCAGAATTCTTGTTTTTCTAGGTATTTTTGACCTATAAAACCAAGGTAGAGCTGTTTAATTTCAATTTGGCAGAGGCAGAACAATGACACATCCATAGAAAAGAGCAGGTAAGCAGGTGACGGCCCCCCAAACGAAAAGTTACACAGTGCACCTTTAAAGGGATAGTTGGGGATTTTTTTACATGAATCTGTACGTCCCTGTCAGCAGTGTCGTGCATCAACACTGAGCCGAGTTCTTCCCCGGTTTCGGTGCTGACGAAAGTGTCCGGCAAGTTGGCTGGAGTCATGAAAATAAAGCGTTTTTCTTCTCAAAACGATATGTGTTCAAAAGAGCGACACATTTGTGCCACAAAACAGGGGAAAAAGTCAGACCTCATAATCGCTTGGTACTATTTTCTCTCCGCTCATATCACTGCGCACGAATCCACTTTTTTCAGTAGTTCGGCAGTGTTTACGTGTTCAGACTTTTGACTATATAACCGTGTGTAAGCTATATAAGAATATATATAAAAATGGTGCGGACTTGTGATTCTCCAGGCTGTAACAACAAAAATCCAGCTCCAGCTTGTCCCACTCTGTCCCTCCTCTCCCTCTCTGCTGTTCTGACTCCATCTGGTGAATTTGGGCGTCAGAATATTCGGGTTCATAAAGATCTCCCCTTGGCTCTGTGCTAAAGGCAACATCTTCATCATCGCTGTCGTCGTCACACATGTTGTCGTGAACTTTCTGAGCAGTAAACACAGTGAAACAGGCGCAGCTTCACCTGGAGGCAGCGCAGTGATATGAACCATAGAGAAAATAGTACCAAGCGATTATGAGGTCTGACTTTTTCCCCGTTCACGTTTTGTGACGCAAATGTGTCGCTCTTTTGAACAAATATCGTTTTGAGAAGAAAAACACTTTATTTTCGTGACTCCAGCCAACGTGCCGGACACTTTCGTCAGCACCGAAACCAGGGGCAGAACTCGGCTCAGTGTTGAGGCTCGACACTGCTGACGAGGATGTACGGATTCATGTCAATAATCCAGAACTATCCCTTTACATTAAACACAGATATAAGGCCGACCATGACTTTTCGCCGACATAATTCATCTGCCAAACGCCGCTTTTATATCGGCTTTTATTTGCATCAGGAGCCGTGCAGCGCTTCTGTGTAGATTTGACCCTGAACCGTAAAGCAGCCTTGAGCCTTTCCCTCTGTACTTTTACGTTCCAAAGTTTATAGACTGACGTGTGATTGCATGTGATCCCGTGAAGGTGATGAGCCATAGGAGCCCAACGGCGTTTCCAAAATTAGAGCGGCCCTCCGTGAGAGCTCTGTCCTCAAATCAAGTTCATTTAATTCATTATACGCAAGACAAAGACAGACAAGTATAGAGTTTTATGTGTACTGTATGTTTGCAAAGTCATCACAATTCTAATACAGAGGTGGGGAATATATGGGTTTTTTGATAATATTGTGAATATAGTTTTGAATTTGAAGGTCGAGCAAATCATGGAGAAAAATTCAAAAAGAGACGATGGAAAAAGGAGAGAAAATGGTCAAAAATAATGGTATTCATTCCACTTCATGTTATAGTAATAGTAATAGCCTTTATTTGTCATTTTCTTCACAATATGTAAACATACAAAGGAATGGAAAATTATAGTTATAGGTGATATTTTGAGGACTTCCCACAACCACAGTTTACCATTGCAATTAGTTTAGAGATCCAAATATTCTGATTGTTGTTTTAAAGACAGGAAAAAATACAATTTTGAGTTAATAGGAGAGTAAAATTCTGCAAAAAAAGAGCTAATTATAAATATAAACATAAACTTTTGATGTTATAGGTGACATTTTAAAGACTTACTTACAATTTTTAAGCTATAATGTCTAGTTTTAAATGGTAAATTTTTATGGCAACAGTCCGAATTTCTTCCTTTCTGTAATCTATGGATACAGTAATATCTCTGCCGTATGTAATTTTATTGTATTGTTTTCTTTTTTGTTTCCCACAGTTGTTCATGCAGATCGAAGCCCTTTACCCAAAGATGTGCGGCACGTGGTCCGACTACGCCAAGAGGTACTGCAACGCCCACTACAGGTACGCTAAATATATACAAAAATATAAAGGTAACATTACAACTACGATACAAATACAAAATAAGCTTAACTATATATATTTCAATACTAAAAATACAAGTCAATACTCAATACTGATGTTGATAACACAATAATATATATATTTTTTAACCATAGACTGTAAATATATAAATGGACATAGCTAATCCGCGAGTCGTTACGTTTACAAGTCACAGCAAATGTCACACATTGTGTGATTGTGATTTTGTGTCTGTCGTCTTTAATCTGTGTGCTGTGTTCTCATTTTACTAATATGTTCCGATTCATATTCCCTGATCTTTAATGTCTGTGATGGACTGAATGTCATTGTGCCTATGTCCTGTTTTTGTCTTGCCGTCGACCTGCCAGTGGGACTATGGATGAAAATGATCCTGCACTGCAAACTCCGGCCCATTTACATGCTGCACTGACACATGTTGGTTAATGTGCGCTGCCCCATATTTAATAAATAAACATAAACATAAATAGGAAGTTCGCATGCGGCTCTTTGACTTACATTGACTTACATTGGTATATCATGGCCCCTCTTTCCGTAACTGCTGTCGTGAGTGTCGTTTTGGTCTTAAAATGTTCGAATTAACCCGCTCTACATGATACTGGTGTTTTTGTTTCACTATTTTGTAAAAAAAAAAAAAAAAAAAAATCCTATTCCTAAAATGGACCTGGCTCCAAATTCACTACTGTAACTGCTCGCCTCGATGAGCTTCATTTGACTGGAGCCGAACGCTGTTGGTGACGTCAAACTCGCTTAGTCCATTTGTTTATACAGTATATTTTCAACTCAAAATATTATTTGTAATGTAATGTTATTCTAAAAAATATTGACGAAAGGTCACATTTTGTCCTACACATGTGACTTATTTAGTGATTTTAGTATTTTTTTAGTTTTTATTGACTTGTTTATGTACTTATTTTATGCTTTACTTTAGTTCATGTGTTATATTGTGCCTACGCTGTGCAGCACTTTGGAGACTTGGTAAAATGTGCTGTACAAATAAAGCTGGATTGGATTTATTTAGAGAATCAATACTAGTTTTAGCATTAATTTGAATCTGAGTATTGACATTTTTGGCAAATTCTTCAACTGCTGTTACTACTGCAAACATTTTTTAAACTTTAATTTAATTTTCTGCTGAAGAAATAACAAGTTGACAAATATATAACTTGTAGAACATGTATTTCTTCAGCTTTTTTGCAATATAACCCTTTAGAAACACTACACGCTATTAACATTAGAGCACGATTTAAGTCTCTTTCCTCGTGATTCGAAGCGGTCTCTACACTCCCTCAAAAATAAAAATTACAACTAGTTAAAAATATTGCATTTCTCGTCCCTGTTCACACGAGGAGAGACTGTGACCACACCAACAGTTGGACCGAGCGCCGTGTAAAAACAGCGAGACTGAAAACATCTCACCTCAGCTTTCATTTGCACTTTTCCCTCCGAGAATCTGCACCAATTAAACACGTGTCCTGGTTTGGTCCCGGTTTTAGCTCAGTCCAGTCCTCATATAGACCTGGTTTGGGTCTGGTTTGGTCCTGTCCTGGTCCTTGTTCAGTCCTGGTCTAGTCCTAATCCTGGTTTAGTTTATTTCCTGGTTTAGTTTTGGTTTTGTCCTGGTGTAGTCTTGGTCTAACACTGTTCTAGTTCTGGTTTAGTCCTGGTCTAGTCCCGTTCTAGTCCTGTTTAAGTCCTTGTTTAGTCCTGGTTTAGTCTTGGTCTAACTCGGCTTCCCATTTCTAGTCCTGGTTTAGTTCTGTTTTTGTCCTGGTTTAGATCTTTTCTAGTCCTACTAATTTAGTCCTGATTTAGTCTGGGTCTAGTCCTGGTTTAGTCTGGTTTAGTCCTGGTTTAGTCCTGGTTTAGTCCTGTTTAGTCCTGGTTTAGTCTTGGTCTTACTCTGCTTCCCGTTGTAGTCTTGGTTTAATCCTTTTCTAGTCCTACTAGTTTAGTCCTGATTTAGTCCTGGTCTAGACCTGGTTTAGTCCTGGTTTAGTCCTCTTTAGTCCTGGTTTAGTCTTAGTCTAACTCTGCTTCCCTTTCTAGTCCTGGTTTAGTCCTTTTCTAGTCCTTCTAGTTTAGTCCTGGTTTAGTCCTGTTTTAAACCTGGTTTAGTCCTGTTTAGTCCTGGATTAGTCTTGGTCTAACTGCTTCCCATTCTAGTCCTGTTCTTTTCCTGGTTTAGTCCTTTTCTAGTCCTGGTTTAGTCCTTTTCTAGTCCTCGTTTAGTCCTTTTCTAGCCCTTGTAGTTTAGTCCTGATTTAGTCCTGGTCTAGTCCAGGTTTAGTCCTTTTCTAGTCCTTCTAGTTTAGTCCTGGTTTAGTCCTGTTTTAAACCTGGTTTAGTCCTGTTTAGTCCTGGATTAGTCTTGGTCTAACTGCTTCCCATTCTAGTCCTGTTCTTTTCCTGGTTTAGTCCTTTTCTAGTCCTGGTTTAGTCCTTTTCTAGCCCTTGTAGTTTAGTCCTGATTTAGTCCTGGTCTAGTCCAGGTTTAGTCCTATTTAGTCCTATTCTTGTCCTGGTTTAGTCCTTTTCTTGTCCTACTAGTTTAGTCTTGGTCTAGTCCTGCTCTAGTCCTGGTGTAGCCCTGATTTAGTTCTGTTCTAGTCTTGGTCTAGTCCTGGTTTAATCCTAGTGTGGGCCAAGTTTAGTTTCAGGTTTAGTCCTTGTTTAGTCCTGGTTTAGTGCTGGTCAAGACTGAACTATGAACCTGGTCTAGTCCTGGTCTAGTTTTTGTCTAGTCCTAATTTTGACGCAGTTTCAGGTTTGTACTCCTGACTCCTTAAGTTTCCCCTTTTTGCTAATGGCCTGTGCAGAACAAACCGCGAACACGAACAGTTGGTGCCGCTCACCTTGGCCTTTCATGTTCACATGTTACTGAGCGGGTCTGTGGGGACGGGGGCTCTCCTGTACCTGACTGTAAATAACCACGACGGCCTGTCTGTAGTCGTGAGTGCAGACTTTTCTCTTCCCGGTCCAGAGGAGCGACGGCGGAGACGGTGCCAGGCCCGGAAACTCGGCGCCAGTTTCCTCGGCACTGATCAGTGAAGAGAAACATCAAATAGTCGGGTTTGGGCGTTCATCAAAGTCCAGGGCTGAGGCAGGGAGGGGCCCACAGTCATTAAGACGACAGGATTCAGTATAAAAACAGTGTGAGGTGCATTAAATATATGTAAATGTGCTGTAATAAAGGTACAGTAACAGTTACATGCACTGATCGAGCATAACATTATGACCACCGTAATAATAATACTGAATGTAGGTGTGGTTTTTAGTCGTTAAAAAATATGTTTACTAGTGTCAGTTATAACGGATATTTATGTTCTTGTATACGGGTCTATCTATGTGAGCTTGTTTTAAAATGTTTTCGCCGAAATTATCCTACAGGTGCATCTCTGTGAAACTGAAAATGTATTACAAATGTACAGGGTGTCGCTAAACCAGGGCTGAACCAGGACTGAACCAGGACTGAACCAGGGCTAAACCAGGGCTAAACCAGGACTAAACCAGGGCAAAACCAGGACAAAACCAGGGCTGAACCAGGACTAAACCAGGGCTGAACCAGGGCTGAACCAGGGCTGAACCAGGGCTGAACCAGGGCTGAACCAGGACTAAACCAGGGCTGAACCAGGGCTAAACCAGGACAAAACCAGGGCTGAACCAGGACTAAACCAGGGCTGAACCAGGGCTAAACCAGGGCTGAACCAGGGCTGAACCAGGGCTGAACCAGGGCTGAACCAGGACTAAACCAGGGCTGAACCAGGACTAAACCAGGACTAAACCAGGACTAAACCAGGACTAAAGCAGGGCTAAACCAGGACTAAACCAGGACTAAACCAGGGCTAAACCTGGACTAAACAAGAACTAAACCAGGCCTGAACAAGAACTAAACCAGGACTAAGTCAAGACTAAACCAGGACCAAACCAGGACTAAATCAGAACTAAACCAGGACTAAACCAGGACTAAACCAGGACTAAACCAGGACTAAATCAAGACTAAACCAGGACTAAGCCAGGACTAAACAAGGACTAAATCAGAGCTAAACTAGGACTAAACCAGGGCTGAACCAGGACTAAACCAGGGCTAAACCAGGACTGAACCAGGACTGAACCAGGGCTGAACCAGGGCTAAACCAGGACTAAACCAGGGCTGAACCAGGGCTGAACCAGGACTAAACCAGGGCAGAACCAGGACTAAAGCAGGGCTAAATTAAACCAGGGCTAAACCAGGACTAAAGCAGGGCTAAACCAGGACTAAACCAGGACTAAACCAGGGCTAAACCAGGACTAAACAAGAACTAAACCAGGCCTGAAGAAGAACTAAACCAAGACTAAACCAGGGCTAAGCCAGGGCTAAACCAGGTGTATACATCTCTGCGCATGACTAAACCTGGACTAAATAATAAAAACACAGATAATTAAATGAACGCAGGACGACGGCAGGCCTCACCCAGAGCCGTCAGGTCAAAACGACGCGGCTCATTCGGCTGAATGACATTTTCAGCTTGACTTGAAAAGCTTAAATTTGATTATGAAGTCTCCAGCAACACTCGAGCGCGAATAATTCTGGCAGAGTCTCGTTAAGCGCGTCCTCGGCCAACGTGGACCAAAACCAGGCTTTGTTTAGCGCGCCAGTTCTATTCTAGAGCGGATTTGGCTGATGAGCTGTGAAAGTTTGAGCTGCGGAGTTTTTCAGCAGATAAAGTTGCTTCGGTGGCCATTAAGACACTCGACTGAGACACAATAGGTCCTCACTCCGGAAAGTGCCCCGGAGCGAAAACGCAGCACAGGAGGGAGAGAGGGAGAGGGGGAGGAGAGAGGGAGAGGTGGAGGAGAGAAGGAGAGGAGGAGGAGAGAGGGAATGAGAGAGGGAGATGTGGAGGGGAGAGGGAACGGAGAGAAGGAGGTGTGGAGGGGAGAGGGAATGGAGAGAAGGAGGTGTGGAGGAGAGAGGGAACAGGGAGAGAAGGAGGTGTGGAGGAGAGAGGGAACAGGGAGAGAAGGAGGTGTGGAGGAGAGGGAACAGAGAGAGGAGGTGTGGAGGAGAAAGGGGAACAGGGAGAGAGGGAGAGAGATGGAGAGGTGGAGGAGAGAGGGAACAGGTAGAGAAGGAGGTGTGGAGGAGAGGGAACAGAGAGAGGAGGTGTGGAGGAGAAAGGGGAACAGGGAGAGAGGGAGAGAGATGGAGAGGGAATGAGAGAGGAAGAGAAGGAGGTGTGGAGGAGAGGGAATAAGAGGAAGAGAAGGATGTGTGGAGGAATGAGGGAGCAGGGAGAGAAGGAGAGGTGGAGGAGAGAGGAAATGAGAGAGGAAGAGAAGGAGGTGTGGAGGAATGAGGGAGCAGGGAGAGAGGGAGAGAAGGAGAGGTGGAGGAGATAGGAAATGAGAGAGGAAGAGAAGGAGGTGTGGAGGAGAGAGGGAACAGGGAGAGAAGGAGAGGGGGTAAGAGAAAGGGAGAGGTGGAAGAAAGTCAGGGCAAGGTGAAGGAGAGAGGGAGAGGTGGAGGAGGGAGATGGAGAGAGAATGAGAGAGGGAGGTGTGGCGGAGAGGGAGAGAAGGAGGGCGATAAGAGAGAGGCGGAGGAGAAAGAGGGAGAGATGATAAGAGAGAGAGAGGAGTAGAGGAGAGTGGGAGAGATGGGAAGATGGAGAAGAAGGGAGAGAGGTGGAGGAGAGAGAGTGAGGGATAGGTAGAGGAGAGAGGAAGAGAAGTATTAGAGATAGGGACAGAGAGAGGGAGATGGAGAGAGGTGAAGGAGAGAGAAGGAGAGGTGGAGGAGTGAGCGGAAGAGGTTGATTAGAGATAGGGACAGAGATGGAGAGAGGTGGAGGAGAGAGAGAATGAGAGGTAGAGCAGAAGGATGGGCCCAAGTGTGAAAATGTGTTAAACTTTTCTACCAGGTCATTAAATAAGAATATATGTTTCCTTAGACGTAGAAAACCGGCAGCAGATGCAGCCACACGCACATTAGTACTGAACATGTTGGGTTAAAATTGGGGATTTTTTGAATCCAGGGCCGTGTTTCTCAAACTCTGGTACGCGGGGCGCCTCTCGTCGTACGCTGGGCCCACAGACTGTACATAAAAGCGTGACGTCACCCACAGTGTTCGGTTCCAGTCAAACAAAGCTTATTGAGGCCGAATTTTGAGCTGATTTTCTATATTTGGAATTCCAACCGCAAGTATCATAGCAACCAAAGAGCCAATCCAGAGCGAGGATGTTGAAAGTAACACCACCTTTCAACCCACAGCACTGGTTTAGCAGGGTTTAGTCAGTCAAACCTGTTCCTGACGTTAGCGGGAGTGACTTTGGGGAAAAAAGGCGTCTAATTTGTCCGTTATTAATGTTCATATCTTGATTTATGGACAAAATAGCGAAAATGTCTGCGTAAACCTTCATTCGTCCAGGTAGGATCCATAGAAAACAATCTATTCTGTGAACTAAACAAGAGTTTTTGACGACGTTTCGCAGGTCATCCGAAAAACTTTTGTCCAGTTAATTTTTCTTGAGCTGAAAACAAAGAAAAACACCTGGATCAGCTGTAGAGCGGGTGAATACGAACATTTTGAGACCAATATCACGATTCTCACTGCAGTTACAGAGACAGGAGTGACATTTGGAGAGTCAATGGAGCCAGAAGGGCACCCACGCTCACTTCCTGTTCGGAACATGTCAAATCTATGATCAAAATAAACCAAATGAGTGCAGATTTACTTACTTTACTTTACCCTGTTCACATTCTCTACCCTGTGCCCGTGTATTTCTTCTGTGCTCAGATATTTCGGGGCTCGTCGTCAGTGGGACTGCAGAGGAGCCTCACACCTGGATGAGCTCCACAAACTGCTGAGTCAGATCATGATCCGAAGACTCAAACAGGACGTCCTCACGCAGCTGCCCCCCAAAGTCAGACAGAAGATCCCCTTCGACCTGCCCAAGGATGCCGCCAAGGTACAGCGTTACTCCGTTTGGAAAGTTTACCTCATTTTTAGCTCGTGAATGGAGGAAGTAGGTGTTTAAAGGCAGTTTAGCTAAACCAGGGCTTAACCAGGACTAAACCAGTGCTAAACCAGGGCTTAACCAGGACTAAACCAGGACTAAACCAGTGCTAAACCAGGGCTTAACCAGGACTAAGCCAGGACTAAACCAGTGCTAAACCAGGGCTTAACCAGCGCTAAACCAGGGCTAAATCAGGGCTAAATCAGGACTAAACCAGGACTAAACCAGGGCTAAACCAGGACTAAGCCAGTGCTAAACCAGGGCTTAACCAGCGCTAAACCAGGGCTTAACCAGGACTAAACCAGGACTAAACCAGTGCTAAACCAGGGCTTAACCAGCGCTAAACCAGGGCTAAATCAGGGCTAAATCAGGGCTAAATCAGGGCAAAACCAGGGCTAAACCAGGACCAAACCAGCGCTAAACCAGGTCTAAACCAGGGCTAAACCAGTGCTAAAACAGGGCTAAACCAGCGCTAAACCAGGGCTAAATCAGGACGAAACCAGGGCTAAACCAGGACTAAACCAGGGCTAAACCAGGGCTAAACCAGGGCTAAACCAGGGCTAAATCAGGGCTAAATCAGGATGAAACCAGGGCTGAACCTAGACTAAACCATTTTTTTTAGCAAGGTCTGATATGCAAAATTGACTCTTGTGAGCTTTAAGTCGGCTTAAGTTGCGTTCAGACCGGAGCGTGAGGTGTCCAGTTTACATGCCAGGTCTATGTGGACACATGTTTAAGGCGCCCTGCGTTTTTGTGGAGCGTCAGGGCAGTGAGAATCTGGTACTGACGCAGCACATCTGGAGTGTTAAGGCGTCAACACTCTAGACGCACATCCACGGCATTGGCATCAGAAGTTGAAAAGGCTGAACTTTTGGGGTCGGACGTGCAGCGTTAACCAATCAGGGACGACTATCCAGTGACGTAGTGACATTATTACCTGGAAGATGAGAAGAAAGAGAACGACACAACCACAATAACAGGAAATCTGTGCCAAGTCAATAGCAAATTCTAAATATATCTACACACCGCCAATCTGATCACCTCCACTGATGTGTTTTATGTCATAAATGCACTAAAGCCACTTTCTCGACTGGGAAAACAAGGCACTAACTGACCGCAGCAGATGCCCTGGACACACGTCACATATTTTCTCCCGTTGGTTCACGGTGTCCAAGACGAGCATTGAGGCCGTCAAAGGTGTTCAGCTGGAGGCGTCAAACACTTTTTTTGACGTCCCGGTCTGAACACAGCTTTACAAAGTTGTTAACTAATCAAAACATACCTGGAGTTGTGTTTTGTTAAATTCACATATTTGATTAAAACGTTATTAGTTTCTCTACTTCTCCAAAGCCCAAAATGATCAGTTCCACCTTGTGCTGTGACGAAGTGGTAGTTTTCAAGATAACGGCTACATTTTACCTTTTGTTCAGCACAGATCGGAAATTCCAGGGCTGAAATGATCCAAATTATTGTGGCGAAGGTGTAGAGTGAAGAGTGTTTTCAGTTTGAGAGAAGAACTTCAGGTATGTTTGTGATGAGGAAACATTATAACAGAAATCATAAAACAGTGTGCTAATATGGGCCCTTTAATGCAGCATGTACGTGTATAAAGTGTCAATTACTTTTAGTTTTATCTTATTGTTTTGACGGAAGAACAATTAGTGCTGTAATGTCTCGTACAGGTTTATTTGAACATCTGCACATCTTCTTCTGCTATTATATGTTTTATCTTAATTAGACTGTATCTACATCGCAGCAACACTGACAATTTGAAACCTGAACTCAGTGTAATTTTCTTCTAAGTATATATAAATGTGAGAAAAATGACCAGTTTCCAATCAAAATATTCAAATCCAAATCGCCACGTTTGAACTATTTGTTTTAAAAGCGTTTTAAGAGGCTCTGTAACGCAGCTGCGGTGATGCGGCGCGATACAAAAATACACTGAATTCTTAGATAAATAATTGCCACTTGATTTGCAATCGAGATTCGTTTCACTGCGCATATTTTAAACACATCCAGGAGCGTTAACATTTGAGAGAAGGCTAAAATATGAACTGCTAAATGAATGCAAGAATCCCGGGCATTTCAGAACATGTTGGTAGAGAAGTAAAGTACAGGGTGAGCAGCTTTTGCGCAGAATAAGACCCCCGTATACCTATAGAATAGTGAAGAGTGAAGAGACGGGTCTTCGTGCTTTTCTAATTAGCGTATTGCTCTGTTTGGTGGGTGAATACCTGTGGTGAATATTTATGAGTTTTACACCAGTGAAGTGGCAGTTTGGGAAGAAAGAAAATGAAATAAAAGTTGAAAATACAGGAAATAGCACCGAGTAGCTCTACCGCTGTCATCAGTACACAGTTTTATTCCAAATACAGGGACATTTTACGCACAGAGGATGCGTTTTTCTGATAGTTTAAACAATAATTTAACTAAATGAAGGTCTGTGCATTTATTTCTATCTGTTTAATCATAACAGTCATGACAAGTGTGTAAATTAGATGAGTTTTGCACAGAAACACAAACGCAGCAACACGCCAAAGAAAAAGCCACAACACACCAACAAAAAAGCACAAAAAAAAGCCACAACACACCAACAAAAAGCCTCAACACACCAAAAAAAGCCACAATGCATGAAAAAAAGCCATAACACATAAAAAAGCCACAACAAACCAAAAAAAGCCACAACACACCAAAGAAAAGCACAAAAATCGCCACAACACATCAAAAAAAAGCCACAACAAACCAAAAATTGCCACAACACACCAAAAAAAGCCACAATGCATAAAAAAAATGCCACAACACAGCAAAAAAGCCACAACACACCAAAAAAAAGCCACAACAAACCAAAAAAGCCACAACACACCAAAGAAAAGCACAAAAATCGCCACAACACACCAAAAAAAAGCCACAACAAACCAAAAAAGCCACAACACACCAAAAAAAAGCCACAACAAACCAAAAAAGCCATAACACACCAAAAAAAAGCCACAATGCATGAAAAAAATGCCACAACACAGTGGTGTGTTGAGGCTTTTTTTGGTATGGTATGTTTTTTTAGTGTGTTATTTTTTTGTGTGTGTGTTGTGGCTTTTTTTGGTGCATTGTGGCTTTTTTTGGTGTGTTGAGGCTTTTTTGGTATGGTATGTTTTTTGTGTTGTTTTTTTTAGTGTGTTGTGGCTTTTTTTGGTGTGTTGAGGCGTTTCTTTGGTGTGTTACGTCTTTTTTTGGTGTGTTACGTCTTTTTTTGGTGTGTTACGGCTTTTTTGGTGTGTTATGTATTTTTTTTAGTGTGTTGTGACTTTTTTTGGTGCTTTGTGGCTTTTTGTTATGTTGCGGCGTTTGCATTTTTCGTGAGCCGCCCCGGCTTCTGTAGTTTTTGCCCTTGTTTACATGACGGTTTGCAGGTAAAAGTATTTACATCTATGTATGCCCTCATATCTACTGCACGTGGCCAACCAGGAAGTCAAATTATAAACTAGGCAACATTATTAGTAAAATGCTGAAATATTTTTGTGGTAACTACATTTTAAAGGTCTTGTATGATGTAAAATTGACTCTTTTGAGCTTTAAGCCATGTTTCAGTCTTGTTGCCTCATCAAAAACATATCAGGAGTTGTGTTTTGTTTCATTCACACATGTTTGAGTAAAGCTTTATTATTAGTTTGAGAGAAGAGCTTAGTGTAAATTCGCAGGGTTTGTGTGTTAATTAAACATGTGTGAGTGAAACAAAACACAACTCCAGGTCTGTTTGTGACGAGGAAACATCATTTTAACACATCAGAAAACAGCGTGACATGAGCCCTTTACATTTGTCCCTTTTCCGCTGTTTGGGTCGGCGGAGCTTTAGCTGCTCTTGCGCTCGGTGAGAGGCAGCGGAGGTGGGCGAGAGGAGACTGACTCTGTAGAGGCTAAAACAGAGCTGCACACGCCCACACGGCTAACTTGACATTTATTTTAGAGCTAGCTCGTGCGCTGTATCCGCCAGAAAGCAAAGAAATACCGCGGCGCCTCATCCGGGCTCAGCCGAATGTAAAGTTCAAATTAAAATAACTCGCTAATGAAGTCGTATTATTTAACCAAGAAACCCAATGTTTCAGATAAGGTTACGGCCGATCTTTTGGCTGTAAACCTGATATTGTAACGAAATCTTAAAGCTGCACTGTGTAACTTTCTGATGGAGGGACTGCCGCATGCTTGTCTTCACAGAAATGCCGTTGCTTCCTCTAGAATGTCTCGCACTGTGGCATTAAACGTCTCACAGTGTGGCTTTAAACTGTTATTTCAATGGAGTCGAGCCCACTATGCCTCCAGGCCAAGGTACAGCTCAGATCTGCGGGAAGGCGAGCTCACGCGCTGTAGGAATGCATGTTCTTTGTAGTGTTTTTGAGGAATAAAACACCAGTAAATGAGCTTAATGCCATACTGTGAAACTTTTCAGGCAAAGCAATAATATCTCTGTGGAATCAAGTTCATTGCAGACCTCCTACACACAGTTACACATTTCCACTTTAAGTTCAGGGGTAAATGCTTCCTGCAGTAAAGGTGCACGGTGTAACTTTTCTCACCGGTGGTCTGACATCTGCTCGTCTCCATGGAGATGTGGAGATGTATTTTGGTTAGAAAGTTACATAGTGTGGTATTGGCAAGGCGAGTTTATTTGTACAGCACAATTCGTACGTAAAGTAATTCAAAGTGATTTACAGAATAAAAAATGCATTAAAATCACAATAGAAACAAATTAAAACATAAATAATCATCATCAAATTTAAAAATATAGAGAGAGACATTAAATTAGATGATTAGAGTATTGCTTATTTCTGTCTAGAGTTAAAGCAGTTAAAGCCACCAGGCCAAATTACAGGTCAGATCAGAGATGTGATCAAACTCTCATGTTTTTAGGGATTTCATTAGCGATAAAAAAAAACTTATAATTTTTATTTGCACTGAAAAGATTAATCACATACTACAGGATGACCAGACGTCCCTATTTCCCCCGGGACAGTCCCAGGTTTGGGCCCCGTGTCCCCTGTCCCAGCAGATTTATCCACAACCAGTGATTTGTCCCAGTTTTATACATGAAATGTCCCAAATGCAAGATTTGTTTAATAATACTATATTGTGGGACATTGGTACAGCAATAACTTCTCCATCGAAACAAGCAGGTTGCAGACGCTTCAACAGAAATGTTGCATATTTTATCTTTAAAATAGTCATCATTTGGTTGTTACAGTCGGTGCATTAACTAATTAATATCAGTGGATGGGAAGGTGACAAGAAACTTTGATGTGTTGATAAATGAATGTATTAAATTTAGTGCTGTCAGTCGATTAAAATATTTAATTGCGATTAATCTCATGAATGTCATAGTTAACTCACGATTAATTCGCAAATTAATCACACATTTTTTGTCCCCCTGAATCATCATTTTAATACTTTTTATCCACATAGAAAAGAGGACAGGCTTTGTGCAGATGTTTTATTGTTATTTTTTTTATTGCAAGAACAGAACAACTGTCAGTGAGACTTTGTTCTTTGCAGCAGTGTGAGTGAAGTGTCACTTTTGTCTTCAGAACAGTCACATAACGGGTGAAATAATGTGCTGTGACCTGAGGTCATTCTCATTACTGATGGGCGGCCATTGATCTGCAGGTTGCCTGGAGTTCTGGTTTGCACCTGTCGGGCTGCAGCCAGGGTATCGTCACACGGCGGAGCAGGTGGTTTTGGCGGGTAGGGTGGGTCCAGCGGCCTGAGGTTCTGCTGTGGTGCTGCTCCTCCGTGGGATTGTGGATGTGATGACGGCACAGGGGAGAGGGGGCGGGGCTTCTGTCGCTGTCCGTGGTCCTTGTTGTGGATTCTCTGTATGTTTTGAAGTGGACTTTGTTTCGTGCTTCCCTCGTGCGGAGGCATCGGTGCAGATGTGCCGTGCTTTGGCCCATCTCCTCCAACCGAGACTTCTCAAATTGTTTTCCTTCCTGTTTACAGCCAGATTGTGTAGTTATTGCGTGAACTCACGATAAAAAAATTAACGCCGTTAAAATTGTTTTGCGTTAACACATTAATAGCGTGATATTTTTGACAGCACTAATTAAATTGATACTAATACTAATAGATACTAATCAATACTAAAACTAGTATCGAATGCAGGTATTGATACTAAAAAAGTCACATTCACAGGTACAAAAATGACCTTTTCCTGAAGAACGATCTTTGAGCTGTATCAGAACAAGTATAAGAGCACAGAGAAAAGAAAGTCCTACGATTTAATGTTGAAATTCTCATTCTATTGTCTGAAGAAAATGTGTTTTTATTAACATCAGTTTAGCGAGTTTATTCCTTTGTATTGAAATCAAGTTTGAAATTTTAGCATCCATATTGTTCACACTTGCGGATTTTCATACATATTTTCATGCTCAGCTTCACCTTGGGCGCCACTTTTTACAGATGACAGTAAATAAAAAACCCGCTGTGATTTTAATTAACTTCATCTTAACAAAGCCTAATTTGCGGATTTGCGGAGACGCCCGAACTACCGCGTATTTCCAATGACATCTGTTTTAAAACCGGATCGCGAATTAACAATAACGCAATCCTGGCCATTAATTTAAGTTTGTCAGAGAAGATGCATGGTGCGTAGCTAAGGATAGTGTCATTAGTTGCTTCATTGGCCAAACGGCAGCCTGTATTTTCATTAATTACGCCCATACCCCAAACATTAAGAAACCAATTTTAGAAAACAGCGTGGTTCTGTGGCGGTGAATTAATGAAGGAGCCGACGCACCACTGGAAATGTGTTCTGTTTACAGGGAACGCACATGTGAGATGAGCGCACGCTAATGGGCTATTTAAAGGTGCACTGCGTAACTTTTCCGCCCGGAGTTGTTGTTGCTTTCACAGTGTCATTAGAGGTGCTGTGTATTACGCAAAATCTAACAAACGAAACAAAAACAAGTTGAGATGACCTTGAATTAAGGATGTTTTATCGTGATTTGAGTAAACTTCACCTGACAAGTAAAATTATGAAATTACAATACAGCTCGCTACACTTAAAATATGAAAAAACAACAACTTTTTCTGCATAAAATAAGAAACAAAACCGAAAGTTGCTTGAATTAAGAAAAAAACACATATTCCATTGGCAGATAATTTTACTTTTCAAGTTAAATCGACTCAAATAAAGTAAAATGTTCTTAATTTAAGTTATTTTAACTTATTTAGATATTGTTTTTTTCAGTGTAAGCGATGTTATTGTTGTGTTGTTACTAGACCAGGGCTAGACCAGGACTAGAACAAGACTAAACCGGGACAAGACCAGGACTAGACCCGCACTAGATCAAGACCAAACAAAGTCTACACCAGAACTAAACCTGGACTAGAACAGGATGGAACTAGACCAGGGCTAGACCAGGTCTAGACCAGGGGTAGACCAGGGCTAGAACAAGACCAAACAAAGTCTACACTAGAGTTAAACCTGGACTAGAACAGGACTAGAACAAGATTAAATCAGGAAGACCAGGGCTAGACCAGCACGAGAACAAGACCAAACAAAGTTCACACCAGAATTAAAACTTGAACTGGAACTAGACCAGGATTAGGCCAGGACTAGAACAGGACTAGAACAAGACTAAACTGCGACTAGACCAGGGCTAGACCAGCGCTAGAACAAGACCAAACAAAGTCTACACTAGAATTAAACCTGGACCAGAACAGGACTAGAACATGACTAAACCGGGACTAGACCAAGGCTAGAATAGGACTAGACACGTGCGTTTTTGTTTACGTTATAATGCCGTTACCTCCTCAAAAACAGACCTGGAGTTGCGTTTTGTTTCATTCACACATGTTTGAGTCACACTTTAAGCTCAAAGTCCTCTTTTCCACCTTGTGATGTCATGAAGTGGTAGTTTTCAAGTTAACAGCTGCCTTTTATCTTTAGTCCAGTAGAGATGGGCAATTCCAGCGCTGAAATTATCCAAATGATTCGAGTGAAGGTGTGTGGAGTTTAAAAACACAAGGGGGTGTTTACTGTATTACCACATGACATCACAAGGTGGAACAGAGTGTTTTCCATTTCAGAGAACACGTGTGAATGAAACAAAACACCGCTCCAGTACAGATCACGTTTTCTTCTTCATGAGTTTCCTGATTCATTCATTCATGCATGGTGGAGCGATGATAAATAAAGAGTTGGAAAAAAGTGGTGGTTTAACAAAGAAATATTGTTGTAAAATGTATTTGGTTCTTTAAAAAACAGCAGAACATCAGAGTATCGTTTGTAAATCTCGATTATCGCCATATCTTAATGATGTCGTATCGTGCGCCATGAATCGAGTATCGTATCGGATCCTCAGGGACCCTGTGATTCCCGGATGTAATCGATACCTGATCAAACGAGTATCCAGTTTCAGCGCTCATTCAATTTCTTTTATTGATTTATTGTCTAACTTTTTTGGTGGAGGGTCTGTCAAATGCTTGTTTCCATGGAGATGTTATTGCTTTGTCTGGAATGTTTCCTAGTATGGTATAAAATCTTTCCATCCAAACCAGGCTGAGTTACAGGTCAGGTCTATGGAGTGGCGACCCCGATCACAGTCAGAATACCTGTTTTTATAGGTATTTTTGAGCCATAAAACCACCTGTAATTCAATAAATGTAAGTTAAAGCTGTGACATATCGATAGAAACCAGAAAGTAACGGACCCCGAACCAAAAAAAAGTTACACAGTGGATCTTTAATTTACATTTCACATATATTTTTTTCTTATTGGAGCTCGAAAAGGAGGAAGAAACTTATTTAATCCCACTCTGGTCTATACTATCCATCCGTCCATGCATTTTCTTACGTTTATCCGGTCTAAGCAGGCACTCCCAGACTTCCCTCACCCCAGACACTTCCTCCAGCTCCTCCAGGTGGATCCCGAGGCGAGTTTTAGTATCGATTCGTATCTGATTTTTGATACTCTCAACAACCCAAATCCCGTCAATTCGTATTAATAAAAAAAAAAAATTTCAGAAATTTTCCAAACTTGAAATCGACCTGTCCGTTTCCGCTTTTCCCAACCGTTTTTTGAGTCGTCGCCGCGGTTACCTCCCAATTATACTTAGCCACTATCTCCGCAATAGCCTCCATTACGGGGGCTTTTGTTTTCCAGCTTGTACGGTTCCAGCAGTAGCATCAGCAACAGCGGGAGTGCGATGGGATAACACCGCAAGATCTCGTTTTTGGCTAATTACGCACAAAGCTAGCGTCGCGAAAATGACAATAAAGAGGGGGGAAAAATAAATAAATAAAGTGATGATGCGGGATTCTTCGCGCAATCTTCGTAAATGCGAAGGCTGAGTTAATTGGGGGACTAAATATGGTCAATGCTTTTACACACCGGAGCCAATTAGACCAAGGCGAAAAGTTCATGTCACATTTTCGGAGGGTTTTTTCCGCTATTTCTTCCTTATCTGCAACAAGCTGAACCAGCAACCTCCACCACTGGGATCATTTGTCTTTGGGGCGCAGACAATAAAAGCGTCTGGAGCTCGCTGGGCTTTTGAATTTATGCTTTTCACTGTTTTGGTAATGAGGGGGAAGAACAGGGAGGACGTGTCATCCCAAATGGAGTATTTTTGAGAAAGCTATCAGCGCTTTTGTTGTGAGGATAGACAACAAGCACTCAAAAGCATTCAGGGCGTAAAAGCTTTTGTACGCTGTATTTCCACATCAGTTAAACCCAAAAATACCTGCGTTTGAGGACTGTAACGTGGGCAGTGGCAGAGGCAGTAGTTTTAGTAGAAATATAATGAGAAAAATCAAAAAAAGTATTAGTATTAGCAATAGTCAGTGTAATTTAAAGGGTTATTACACTATTTTCTGATCTGTGTTATAATGTTGTGGAGTTGTGTTTTGTTTCATTCACACATTTTTAATTAACACACAAACCCTGCAAATTTAGGCTGAGTTCCACTTTGTGATGTCACGTGGCGATACAGGAAGTGCTCCACTGCGTTTATAAACTCCACGCACTTTCAGTGGAATCATTTGGATCATTTCAGCTCTGGAATTTGCCGATTTCGACTGAACTAAAGTAAAAAAAAAAAAAAAAAAGACTTGAAAACTACCGCTTCATGACATCACAAGGTGGAACAGAGCATTTTGAGCTTTGGAGATGTAGACAAACTAATAATAAAGGGTTACTCAGATGTGTGTGCAGTGGTTACTCGTTTATCGCGGGGGTTATGTTCTAAAAATGACCCGCAATAGGTGAAATCCGCCAAGAAGCTAATTTTTACAATTATTATATATGTTTTAAGGCTGTAAAACCCCTCACCAAACACTTTATACACTTTTCTCAGGGGGAATGTTCCACCTTCGATTACGCAGAACAGCCAGTCAGGACGTGGAACACAATACGCTGTAAAAATGTATAATTGCACACAAAAAAACGAAAGGCGAAGTGTGTTATAGTGAGGGACGACTGTATTCTCAAATAAGTTTCCCGTGTGCTGTCCGGATATAATTATAAAGCATTTTTTTGTCCGCCTGTTAGGAAGTGCATTAGTTAATTAGCATGCTAGTTGTTGTTCGCTTTACCGTGACCGCAAAACTCTGGTCCTCTGGCCTCTAAAAGCTGTGAAAAACACTTTCTCTGTAAATAATTAGGATGCTCTGAACGCATAAGGCAAGTGAGGAATAACTTTGGACCACTGCAAACTGTTTAGAAATCTTTTAATACAGTAAAAATCAGGTAAAATCAGGTTTAAGTATTCTACAAAAGCCATATTATTTAAAGGTCATCGTGAGGTTTAAGCCATAATACACTGCCTGGCCCAAAGATAAAGTCGCCACCTGGATTTAACCAAGCAAATAGGTACGAGGTCGCTGCAGTTGGTCAGGTCCAGGTTCAGCAACAGTGTGAATGAAGTCGGCTGAACCTGAATATACTGAATGACCAGGTTATTCCATCAATTTTTTTTCTCCCCTGATGGCACAAGCATGTTCCAAGATGACAATGCCAGGATTCATCAGGCTCAGATTGCGAAAGAGCAGTTCAGGGAGCATCATTTTCACGCATGGATCGGCCACCACAGAGTCTAGACTTTAACCCCATTGAGGATCTTTGGGATGTGCTGGAAAAGGATCAGACTCGACCATCATTAATGCAAGATCTTGGTGAAAAATTAATGCAACACCGGATGGAAATAAATCCTGTGACATTGCAGAAGCTCATTGAAACAATGCCACAGCTACTTTTTTTTTTGCCCAGGCAGGGAATAACGCTGTTTCCTCCTCAAAAACAGACCTGGAGATGTGTTTTGTTTCATTCACACATGTTTGAGTAACACTTTATTATTTGTCCGTCTGTCTGTGAAGGTGTTTGGGGTTTAAAAACACAGTGGTGCATCACAACGTGTGTTTTCTGCTTGAGAGAACTGTCTAAATCTGCAGGATTTGTGTGTTAAACATGTGAGAATGAAACAAAACACAACTCCAGGTCTGTTTGTGATGAAGAAACAACATTACGTACAACAACAGATCAGTAAATGGCGTCAAAAGAACCCTTTAAGTATGAATTAAAACGCTTAAGTCCATATTATTCAAACCACATACACTAAAATACCGGCTCACAGTACCACAGTAACAGTATCTCACAGCGTCCGTTTGCTGTCAGGTGACGCCGGCCCTCTCTCTCCTTTCACTGCCGAATGAAGGCTTTATCTCGCTCGCCCAGACACTTTTTATGCCCCACCTGGCCTTTGCGTTTGAAGCCCTGCCCTTTCCTCAACGAGACCGGCCATTCAGCAAATACCAGCGCATGTGTGGGGGGGGGGGGCTTCAGTCGCCATTCCGCTCCAACTAAAATAATTACTCTCAAATTTTAATCAGCGCCAAAGGTTTGTTGATACAGCTCAGCGAAACGGCGAAGAAATATGAGCGGAAACCGCTTTATGGAGCTTCTATACTAATTAACGGGTTCATTTTAGGCGACTTCTGGTATGTTTTTGACGAGGTAAAAACATTCTAACGTGACGTAAATCTCACAAGAGTCGATTCTGTGTAATATTGGACCTTTAACGACAATATTTAAAGTTTATTATTTGTCAGTGTAACTTAATGGCAGTGTGTTTAAGTGAATTTTTAACTATGTTCCCCTTAAAGCTGCACTTTGGAGGGTCCATCACCTGCTTGTCTCCATGGAGATGCGCCTAAAATGTTCCACAATATAGCCATAAACATAAGAATCTCCAAATTACAGGTTAGATTTGTGAAGGAGCGACCCCACTCACAGTAAGAACTCATGTTTTTACTGTGTCCACAGAACACCTGTGGACAGATTAGTTTAATGCCATACTGTGGGCAGTTTAAACCAAAGCATTAGCATCTCCATGGAAACAAACAGGTTGTGGACCCTCTCCAGAAAATGTACACAGTGTAGCTTTAACTACAAGATCCTAGTTTCAGTTCTGTCATTGCTAGATAGGGCCACTGCTAACTGTAGTTCTTGGTCTTAGTTCACGTTGTATTTGGTCGAGTTTTGGTCTAGTTTGGTTTGGTTTTATTCTAATTTAGTTCTGGTTTATTTAGTCCTGATTGATCCCATTTTTTATCCTGGTTTAGTTCTGGTTTAGTTCTGGTTTAGCCCATTTTTTGACCTGGTTTAGTTCTCGTTTATCCCATTTTTTGTTTTAGTTTAGTCCTGGTTTAGCCCAAATTTTTGTTCTGGTTTGGTTCTTGTTTAGTCCTGGTTTATTCCATTTTGTATCCTGGTTTAGTCCTAGTTGAGCCCATTTTTTGTCCTGGTTTAGTCCTGCTTTAGCCCATATTTTGTCCTTGTTTAGTCCTGGTTTAGCCCAATTTTTTCCCTGCTTTAGTCCTGGTTTAGCCAAATTTTTTGTCCTGCTTTAGTCCTGGTTAAGCCCAATTTGTTTTGTCCTGGTTAAAGTCTGGCTTATTCCAATTTTTGGCCTGGTTAAGTTCTGGTTTGGCCTAATTTTTGTCCTGGTTTAATTCTGCTTTTGTCCTGGTTTAGTCCTGGTTTAGCCCAATTTCTGTCCTGGTTTAGTCCTGGTCTAGCCCAATTTTTATCCTGGTTTTGCCCTGGTTTTGTCCTGGTTTAGCCCATTTTTTTGTCCTGGTTTAGTCAATTTTTAAAATCCTGGTTTAGTCTTGGTTAAGTCCTTGTTTAGTCCTGGTAAAGTCCCTGTTTAGTCCTGGTAAAGTCCTTGTTTAGTCCTGGTAAAGTCCCTGTTTAGTCCTGGTAAAGTCCTTGTTTAGTCGTGGTAAAGTCCTTGTTTAGTCCTGGTAAAGTCCTTGTTTAGTCCTGGTAAAGTCCTTGTTTAGTCCTGGTAAAGTCCTTGTTTAGTCGTGGTAAAGTCCTTGTTTAGTCCTGGTAAAGTCCTTGTTTAGTCCTGGTAAAGTCCTTGTTTAGTCCTGGTAAAGTCCTTGTTTAGTCGTGGTAAAGTCCTTGTTTAATCCTGGTAAAGTCCTTGTTTAGTCGTGGTTAAGTCCTTGTTTAGTCCTGGTAAAGTCCTTGTTTAGTCCTGGTAAAGTCCTTGTTTAGTCCTGGTAAAGTCCTTGTTTAGTCCTGGTAAAGTTCTTGTTTAGTCGTGGTAAAGTCCTTGTTTAATCCTGGTAAAGTCCTTGTTTAGTCCTGTAAAGTCCTTGTTTAGTCCTGGTAAAGTCCTTGTTTAGCCCTATTTTCTGACCTGGTTTAGTTCTCATTTAGTCTTAGTTTAACACAGCTTCTGTAATTTCTCCAGTGTAAGAAAACGCCGCCTCTTACGTTTCCCCTTCGTGCACAGTTTATGAGTTTACATTACCATGACAACACAATATTGAGTAATTAGTACGATGTATTTCCAGTTGTTTTTTTTTGTGTGTGTGTGTTTTTTTCCACCCAGGTAGAGCTTTGCAAAACAGCGTAAAACAAACATATAATTTAAATCCACGGTGGACTATTTGCCTAGTTTTTCTGGTGGCGTCCTTGACTTTGACGAGGTTTGAAATGCTAATGATGTCTCTAAATGCTCACGGAGCGGCTTTCATGTTTTAACACGAGCGCGAGGATACAGCAGTCGTCCCCATTATGCGCACAGACTCATCACATACGGGGAATTCTCTGCTTCACCGAGCCTACAGTCAAATACGCCTCAATCAGGGCCGCCGCCGCCGTTTTGCAATTCAAATCCTGATTCAGACGGACTTAAAGACCCGCCGCGCAACTTTTTAGTCAACAAATCTTAGTCAAATGAAGCTCAGCGAGGCTAGCGGTTTAGTACCAGGCAAAATAGTGAAATAAAAACATCAGGGTCACATAGAGCGGGTTAATATGAACTTTTTAAAACCAAATATGATGAAACTAGTGGGTTAGCGATGTCCATTTATATATACAGTCTGTTAAATTAAAATAAATTGTCTTTATTGCACTGAAAAACACAGAAAAAACATGTATCTTTACAGTGAGTGGGCTTGCATTTCCACAAACCTGACTTATGTGGCCGGTTTCTGTGGTTCCTGGTTTAGTCTTGGTTTAGTCCCTGTTTAGTCCTGGTTTAGCCCTGGTTTAGTTCTTGTTTAGTCCTGATTTAGTCTTGGTTTAGTCCCTGCTCAGTCCTGGTTTAGCCCTGCTTTAGTCTGGTTTAGTCCTGGTTTAGTCCTGGTCCAGTCCCTGCTCAGTCCTGGTTTAGTCCCTGCTCAGTCCTGGTTTAGCCCTGGTTTAGTTCTTGTTTAGTCCTGATTTAGTCCTGGTTTAGTCCTGGTCCAGTCCCTGCTCAGACCTGGTTTAGCCCTGGTTTAGTTCTTGTTTAGTCCTGATTTAGTCCTGCTTTAGTCCTGCATTGGTTTACTTCTGGTTTGTTCTTGGTCTAGTCTTGGTTTAGTCCTGATACAGTCCTGCATTGGTTTACTTTTTGTACGCCTGTCCACAAACCTGACTCTTATTTGCCCCGTTTCCATGGTAATATAGTTCCTTTGGCTTTAATGCATTTATTGATTTAGTTTATTTAAATAAGGACGATCCACGCATCATAAAATCTCCTGGTTTACCGTCTAAATCCAGGATTAGTCCTGGATCTCGCCATATTTAGTCTTGTCCTGCTTCAACCCAGTGCTTTGTTATGATTTGGTCCTGGTTTAGTCCTGATTTAGTCCCAGTTTAGTCCTGGTTCAGTCTTGGTTTAGTCTCTGTTTAGTTTTGGTTTAGTCCTGATTTAGTCCCAGTTTAGTCCTGGTTCAGTCCCAGTTTAGTTCTGGTTCAGTCCTGGTTTAGCCCTGGTTTAGTTCTTGTTTAGTCCTGGTTTAGTTCTTGTTTAGTCCTACTTTAGTCCTGCTTTAGTACTGGTTCAGTCTTGGTTTAGTCCTTGTTTCGTTTTTGTTTAGTCCTCTTTTAGTTCTGGTTTAATCCTGATTTAGTCCTGGTTTAGTCCCGGTTTAGTCCTGGTTTAGTTCCTGATTTGTTCTTGGTTCAGTCCCTGTTCAGTCCTGGTTTAGCCCTGGTTTAGTTCTTGCTTAGTCCTGATTTAGTCCTGGTTTAGCTCTGCTTTAGTCCTGGTTCAGTTTTGGTTTAGTCCCTGTTTAGCTTTTGTTTAGTTCTTGTTTAGTTCTGGTTTAGCCCTGGTTTAGTTCTGGTTTTAGTTCTGGTCTAGTCTTAGTTTAGTTGTGATTTGGACCTGATTTGAGTCTATACCTGTTCTTTCTATTCAGTTATGTTTAGTTTTATTATTTGACATAAACATCAGTACTTTTGACCATATTTTTTAGAGTCAACAAACAGTTATATTCTTTTTTTTAATCAATTTTTATTGAATTTTAATCTGCAAAAATGACATCGACAAACACTGTGCCATATATGAATGAATGAAATGAACACTGCACTGCTCCCTACATCCAGTCTCTTCTGTATTTCCCTCCAACAGTGGGGTCTGTTTTCTGTGTGACCATATGTTTCTCAGCTCTGCTCTGTTTCAAATGCAGCGGTGGAAAAACAGGGAAAAACAGGCTCGATCCGGTGAAAAGTTACACGTTTTCCGGCGATGCAGGACGAGGATTTAATTAGACAAGTTCACAAAATGCACAAATGAGAGGTGGCGGGTCTGTGCGTGAGGTGTGGAGGCGAAGGAAGTAGGTTTTTTGAGTTGTTTTTGTACTTTTTTTTTGGTGTTTTAGAGTTTAAAGCTTCACTCGGTAACTTTTCTGGTGGTGCGTTTGTTATTTTTGTTGCCTGGGATGTTCCACAGACACGTATTAAACATCTCCGCCTTGCATTTGTTCAATTACAGGTGTTTTATAGCTCAAAATACATTAAAAGCATGAATTTGTGCCATGTGCAGGCTTGCTCCTCCACAGATCTGACCATTAACCTGTGTAAAATGAAATAAAAATGAAAATAAAGACTATAACTGTTTATTGACTTTTAAAAATATGGTCTAAAGTCCTGATATTTTTGTCAAATAATAAAACTAAACATAATTGAATGAAAAGAACGAGTAAAGACACAAATTGGGACTAAACCAGGACTAAACACAAACTAAACCAGGGCTGAACAAGGACTGAACCAGAACTAAACCAGGGCTAAACCAGGACTAAACAAGAACTAAACCAGGGCTGAACAAGAACTAAACCAGGACTAAACAAGAACTAAACCAGGGCTGAACAAGAACTAAACCAGGACTAAACCAGGACTAAACCAGGACTAAACAAGAACTAAACCAGGGCTGAACAAGAACTAAACCAGGACTAAACCAGGACGAAACCAGGACTAAACAAGAACTAAACCAGAGCTAATGCAAGACCAAGATTATTTCCGAACTGTGGAATAATCCAGTCCAAACTGTAATATCTCTATGGAAACAAGCCGGTGTCAGACCCTGTACCAGAAAAGTTACACAGTGCACCTTTAAAGTCGTCTTTTCTGGTGGAGCTGTTATTTCACTGACGGAAATGTTCATTAGACTTATCAGTCGCTATGGAGACAAGCCGGCAACGCTTCCTGGAAGAGTTAGAGGTCAGATCTGTGGAGAGGCGAGGCTGTTTACAATAAGAAACGCGATTTTAGCGATTAAAGACCTGCAAATGTTCAGATAAATGTCGTTAAAGTGCCCATATTACGCCGTTTTCTGACCTGGAGTTGTGTTTTGTTTCATTCGCACATGTTTAATACACAAACCCTGCACGTTCAGACTTCATAGTTCTTCTCTCAAACAGAAAACGCCATGTTCCACCTTGTGATGTCATGTGGTGATGCATGGCAAAGGAAAATGCAATTCGTCAGCTGGACAAACGTTTATTTTGGCGACATAAACACAAGATAAACATAAAGGGTGTTAGTTACAGAGTAGTTTCAGTGTAGTTAGCTCGTCTCTGCAGGCAGATTTAGGCAGGGTCCTCCTTTTGACCGAAATAAACGTCCAGTTGACAAATTGACTTTTTCCTTTGCCGTGGATTCTACCTGGACGACTTGAGAGATTCTTTTTGTTTTTACTTTGTTTTTATTGATTTTTAGTAACCACTTCAAAGCATACAAGGACAATATAAACCAAAACGACGAAACAAAAGTCTGGAGTTACAAATTCTTAATTAAACATGCATTTGAGAATGACACTTAGGCCCCGTTTACATGTACACGGATATTTTTTAAGACGAATATTTCCCTCGCTCCGTTTTCTGAAATAACATCGTGCACACAGCATCGTTTTTAGAAAAGTGTCCGTTTACATGAACCCGCATAAATACGTCGTCGAGCAGCATTATATCTACGCCAAGCCTCTAACTCATCTAAAGCCCTATTCACACAGGATAAGTATAACCTGGGGACGTCTGGTAATTTGCAAATCACTGCCCCACCTCTGTGTTACTCGCATTCGCACGGGATCAGCGAAGTCAGTAAATTACTCTATTTAACTGAAATTACGACCGGATATGTCGTAACATCACATCCATTTCTATGTCTTTCGCGCTGCTAAGTAAGTACATTTATAAATTATGCTAATTTTTAAAAAAAAAATTGTTTATGTTCCTTACCGCATGCAGCTACACATGTCATCCAGGTCAACATCCTGTGAGAATTTCCCTTTTTGCGGATCGGTTTCCATGTAGAGGCTGTGAGGCTGTGTTATAATTTGCCCCTAAAAAGATCAAAACTGCTGATCAAAATTTCTACCGCAGCCTGTGTTACTCAAGACGGAAATAGATATAAAAGGCGCGCAAACCGATATAAAATGTGCGCAATATATAGAGAAAAGACCGCGGAAATAAAAGGAACAGACAGAAAAGACACAATTACAACAACAAACACTGACATGCAGATTCGCACGGGACTCGTATTATCACCGGACGTCTGTGTTTGGTGAAATATAGTCGGTAATTTGTGGCGGGAATTTTTACTTTACAAATTACAGACGCCTTCGCACGAGGATTAAGATCTCAGACGTCCTCCGCAATTATTACAAATCACCAAAGGTCCACAGGTAAAACTAACCCCGGGCGAATAGGGCTTAAGTGACGACAACCACTTCATTTTCAAGACAGCCGGTCCAGGCCCAGGTCGGAACCAAAGACGGCGACGTTGGCGGTGACGGCGACCGGGTCTTCGGGTCGTAAGGAGAAGAGGAGAAATCGCTGAGCTCCGAGTCCTCATTCGTCTCTCTTCATCGATACGATCCATCAGCTGTGTGTGTGCAAATGTTTTTAGAAAGATTCGTTTTCAGAAAGATTTGTTTTCAGAGGCGAATTCTCCGTTTGCGCGTAAAAGATGGGCACAAACGGAGGGAAATTTCTCCGTTTTTAAAAATATCCGTGTAAATGGGGCCTTACATTGTTGTATTACGTTAATGTACTGGTGTCATTTATAAATGTTTTCCACTTTTCCCATTGTTCATCCTATCTGTGTCCTTTCAGTTTAAGATTATAAATTATTCTTTCCATCACTTAAATACTCTCCACAATCCTAATCCAGTCTTGTCTTGTTGTGCAGGTGGATCTTTTAGTAATTCCCTTTTTAAATGCAGATAAAACTATTTTTTTTTAGATACACGTCGTCCTTCCTTACTACATGTGACATATTTCTGGATAATAAAGCATTACTTAAACATGTGAATGAAACAAAACGCAATTCTGAGTGTGTCTGATTACAACGAGACTTAAACCTCACACACGAGTCTGTTTAGGGTAATATGAGACCTTTAAGAACAGATTACGAAGACTAGTTTTAAAATGCAAATCCGCTCTCCGTCTTGTCACGTCTATATTTTATTAGCATTAAAAATACTCCACATTATGCAAGTCTGGTCCAGGGGAGGTCTGCGCGGAGCTGCTAATTGACCAAGACTGATGACGGATCCCTTTAACCTAGATGTCTCCAAACTGCTTATTTATGAACAAGGCAGGTTATAGCTGTGTCCCTCTCTCCTTCTCCTCTCTTTTCCCTCTTTTAAATAATCTGGAGTAGACACTTTTATTCCTGTTTTGTAATTGGTTAATAGTTGTTTCTCGCTGTAGTCCTGGTTTAGTTCTGGTTTATTCTTGCTTTAGTGTTTGTGTTTAGTCCAGGTGATTATTGGATTATTGGAATATTTAGACGATTGCGCTCTATTTGCAGCTGTCAGGATTTTAAAACAAGGTTCTTACTTAGTCCTGGTTTAGTCCTGGTTTAGTCCAACTTTAGTCCTGGTTTAGTCCTGGTTCAGCCCTAGTTTAGTCCTAATATAGTTTGTTGTAGACCTTATATATTATTATACATTGCTCATTATTATATTATTTCTGTTTCTAGTCTTGTTTTGTTGTAGTCCTGGTTTAGTCCTGGTTTAGCCCTGGTTTAGCCCTGGTTTAGCCCTAGTTTAGTCCTGATTTAGTCCTGGTTTAGTTCTGGTGTAGCCCTGATTTAGCCCTGATTTACTCCTGGTTTAGTCTAGGTTTAGTCCTGGTTTAGTTTGTTGTAGACCTTATATATTCCTGGTTTTATCCTGTTTTATTTTTTATTCTAGATAAAACTCTAGTTTTGTATATATTGTATATATACTATATATATAGTACTGGTGTAGTATCTGACTAATCCTTGTCTAGTCCTGGTTTAGTCCTGGCTTAGTCTTGGTTTAGTCCTGGTTCAGCCCTGGTTTAGTCCTGGTTTAGTCCTGGTTAGTTTGTTGTAGACCTTATATATTCCTGGTTTTATCCTGTTTTATTCTTGATTCTAGTCGTGTTTTGTTATAGTACCGGTGTGGTTCCATTGTAGTCCTGGTCTGATACTGGTCTAGTCCTCATTTAGTCCTGGCTTAGTCCTGGCCTTAGTCCGTATATTATTTCTGCTTCTAGTCTTGTTTTATTGTAGTCTTGATTTAGTCCTGATTTAGTCCTGATTTAGTCCTGATTTAGACCTGGTTTAGTCCTGGTTTAGTCCTGGTTTAGTCCTGGTTTAGTCCTGGTTTAGTCCTAGACCTCATGTAGAGCTGCTAATTACCCGGGCTTGTTGATGAATGCCTTTAACCCAGATGTCTCACCACATCTTATTTATGAAGTAGACATGTTGTATCTGTATCCCTCTCTCCTCCTCCTCCTCCTCCTCTCCTCCTCCTCATCCCTCCTTTAAATACTCTTGGCCAATCACCTTGAGAGCGCGCGTTGCCTTTTTGATTTATCGTCCCGGGCTCGCAGCTTTTCCATCTTCGACCCCGGCTTGTCACGTAGGAGCTATAATTGGGGGACCGTGTGACCCACCTAACGCAAGCTGCACTGTAGAAAGTAAAGGGGGATGAGGAGGAGAGAGGAGGAGGAGGAGGAGGAGGGGTACGGGAGGGCATCCTTGGGAATTCTACCAGGCTACCATTTCTCTTTCGGCCTTTCTCTGTGTTCCGAGTAAAAAGTAGGACACCGTGCGCTGCCATTAATTGTTTTGCCCTTTATAACTCAAAAACAGCAGGAGAACAAATGAACGAGTGTGCAGAAAAAAGGAGGGATGCGGGAGAAGAGGAGCAGGGGTTATAAATTGTGGTTTTGCACAATGATGCTAATATTTTGTAACTTTGGTAGATTTTGGTTGGAATTTTCGCTTATATTCCTGTTTTACAAATGGTTAAGGTTAGTTTTGTAAATGATTTAGTCCTGGTTTAGTCCTGGTTTAGTCCTGGTTTAGTTCTGGTAAATCTTGTTGTAGTCCTGGTTTAGTTCTGTTTTTTGTTCTGGTGTAGTTCTGGTTTAGTTCTGGTAAATCTTGTTGTAGTCCTGGTTTTGTTCTGGTTTAGTCCTAGTTTAGTTCTGGTAAATCTTGTTGTAGTCCTGGTTTTGTTCTGGTTTAGTCCTAGTTTAGTTCTGGTAAATCTTGTTGTAGTCCTGGTTTTGTTCTGGTTTAGTCCTGGTTTAGTTCTGGTAAATCTTGTTGTAGTCCAGGTTTACTTCTTGTAAGTCTTGTTGTAGTCTTGGTTCAGTCCTGGTTTAGTTCTGGTTTTTATTCTGGTTTAGTCCTGGTTTAGTTCTGGTTTTTGTTCTGGTTTAGTCCTGGTTTAGTTCTGGTTTAGTCCTGGTTAGGTTCTGGTAAATTTTGTTGTAGTCTTGGTTTAGTTCTGTTTTTTGTTCTGGTTTAGTTCGGGTTTAGTACGGGTAAATCTTGTTGTAGTCCTGGTTTAGTTCTGGTTTTTATTCTGGTTTAGTCCTGGTTTAGTTCTGGTTTTTGTTCTGGTTTAGTCAGGGTTTAGTTCTGGTTTAGTCCTGGTTAGGTTCTGGTAAATCTTGTTGTAGTCTTGGTTTAGTTGTTTTTTGTTCTGGTTTAGTCCTGGTTAGGTTCTGGTAAATCTTGTTGTAGTCCTGGTTTAGTTATGGTTTTTATTCTGGTTTAGTTCTGTTTTTTTGTTCTGGTTTAGTCCTGGTTTAGTTCTGGTAAGCCTTGTTGTAGTCCTGGTTTAGTTCTCGTTTAGTCCTGGTCTAGTCAGGTACTATTGGGAGATACTGCTACAATTTTGCTCTATTTGCCACAACATAATTTAGTCCTGGTTTAGTTCTGGTTTAGTCCAGATTTACTCCAGGTTAAATCCTAATTTAGTCCTGATGTAGTGTTGTTGTTTGTTTTTTTAAATTGCCATCCTGTTTTAGTCCTTTATTTTAGTCCCGTTTCTTATCTTGTTTTTTTGTAGTTCTGGTTTAGTTCTCGTTTAGTCCAGTTTAAGTCCTGGTTTAGTCCTATATAACTCTGTTGTACAACCTTTATAGTCCTGATTCTAGTCTTATTTTACTGTATTCCTGCTTTAGTCCTTGTTTTCCTCCTTCTTTTGCCCTTATTTCAGTCCTGTTTCTATTCTCTTTTATTGCAGTCCTTATTTAGTCCTTGTTTAGTCCTAGTTTAGTCCCGGTTCAGTCCTGGTTCAGTCCTGGTTTAGTCCTGCTTTAGTAGTGGATCTAGTCCTTCTTTTGCCTTTATTTAAGCCCTGTTTTTATACTGTTTTATTGTAGTCCTGGTTGAGTCCTTGCATAGCCCCACTTTAGTCCTTGTTTAGTCCTGCTTTAGTCCTTGTTTAGTCCTGCTTTAGTCCTTGTTTAGTCCTGCTTTAGTCCTTGTTTAGTCCTGCTTTAGTCCTTGTTTAGTCCTGCTTTAGTCCTTGTTTAGTCCTGCTTTAGTCCTTGTTTAGTCCTGCTTTAGTCCTTTTTCTAGTCCTGCTTTAGTCCTTGTTTCGTCCTGCTTTAGTCCTTGTTTAGTCCTGCTTTAGTCCTTGTTTAGTCCTGCTTTAGTCCTTGTTTCGTCCTGCTTTAGTCCTTTTTCTAGTCCTGCTTTAGTCCTTGTTTAGTCCTGCTTTAGTCCTTGTTTCGTCCTGCTTTAGTCCTGGTTTCGTCCTGCTTTAGTCCTTTTTCTAGTCCTGCTTTAGTCCTTGTTTCGTCCTGCTTTAGTCCTTGTTTAGTCCTGCTTTAGTCCTTGTTTAGTCCTGCTTTAGTCCTTGTTTAGTCCTGCTTTAGTCCTTGTTTAGTCCTGCTTTAGTCCTTGTTTAGTCCTGCTTTAGTCCTTGTTTAGTCCTGCTTTAGTCCTTGTTTAGTCCTGCTTTAGTCCTTGTTTAGTCCTGCTTTAGTCCTTGTTTCGTCCTGCTTTAGTCCTTGTTTAGTCCTGCTTTAGTCCTTGTTTAGTCCTGCTTTAGTCCTTTTTCTAGCCCTGCTTTAGTCCTTTTTCTAGTTCTGCTTTAGTCCTTTTTCTAGCCCTGTTTTAGCCCTGCTTTAGTCCTTTTTCTAGCCCTGCTTTAGTCCTTTTTCTAGTTCTGCTTTAGTCCTTTTTCTAGCCCTGTTTTAGCCCTGCTTTAGTCCTGCTTTAGTCCTTTTTCTAGCCCTGCTTTAGCCCTACTTTAGCCCTGCTTTAGCCCTGCTTTAGTCCTTGTTTAGTCCTGCTTTAGTCCTTGTTTAGTCCTGCTTTAGTCCTTGTTCCCTGCTTTAGTCCTGCTTTAGTCCTTGTTTAGTCCTGCTTTAGTCCTTGTTTAGTCCTGATTTAGTCCTTTTTCTAGTCCTGCTTTAGTCCTTTTTCTAGTTCTGCTTTATTCCTTTTTCTAGCCCTGCTTTAGTCCTTTTTCTAGCCCTGCTTTAGCCCTGCTTTAGTCCTGCTTTAGTCCTGCTTTAGTCCTGTTTTAGTCCTGCTTTAGTCCTTTTTCTAGTCCTCCTTTAGTCCTTGTTTTACCTCTTCTTTTGCCTTTATTTCATCCTGTCTCTGGTTTTATTCCAGTCCTTGCACCGTCCCTGTTCTGTCCTTTTGCACCTCAAACGCGGCTCTGATTGAACCTCTAAAAGGACGGACGCACTGAAGGAAATAGGACGTATCCCATTTTCTCTCTCATTCTTTTTTTCTTTTTTTTTCATCCCTCCTTTCCTTCTCTTTTCTTTTCCAGGAGGCCGCGTCCAGTTTCGCCGAGTGGGAGCGTCTGATGAAGGGGACGGGGTCGCAGGGCGGCGCGGCGCAGAACCCCTTCGCCGAGGTCTTGGCGCTGGTCACGCAGATGTACAAGCAGACCGCCATCGCCAAGGTAATGAGGGAGCAGGTGGGACCCCGCGTAGATCTTACATATACACCACCACCCCCTTCCCCACAGTTGTCACGGTAACAGCACTGCGAGATGACAAGAGGAAGATGTATTGTTGGTTTGACAGCGACGCAATTAAAAATAACGGTGCGAAAAAGAATGCGTCGTATCGAGTTGTGTTTTGCTGCATTCGCACGCGTTTAATTAACGCACGAACGCTGCGTATTCAGGCGGGAAACGCTCTGTTCCACCTTGTGATGTCATGGGGTGATACAGGAAGTGCTCCACTGTCCTTTCCAACTCTTCTTTTGGACAGTTTTATCCCTGTTTTAATTGGTTTTTATCCAGTCTTGCTAATGTATCTTGTATCTTTCATGTGTTCAATAATATCTTGTCACTTGCTCCATGGTGATAGATAACTTTAATGCCGTACTGTGAAACATTCTAACATCTCCATCCAAGTAAAAGGAAAAGGAAAAATCAGGTTTCGGATTTCATGTGATCTACAAGAACAATCCACAACTGAAAACTAAATATTTGGATTATTTTGGATGGTCAAAAGTCCTTAAAATGGCCTCACTTCCGGTACTACTTCATGGTCCATCTAGAGTCCAGTTTTAGTCCTGGTTTAAACCGAACTGAGATCTGGTTTCGTCTTGGTTTAGTTTAATCCTAATTTTTTCTGCACTCAGACTTTCATGATTCCGTGGAAATAGGAAGTTAAAGCCACACTTTGGAACATTGTCCATGGACTTACATATGTTTTATGCCGTAGTGTGGAAGATTATAGCTAAAAGAACAACAGGAGGAGGATAAGAGTCGGGTTTGTGGAGATGCAAGCATTACACTTGTCGTTACGAAGACAAGCAGGCCAAGTTAAGTCAGATCTGTGCAGAGGCGAGCACACAGACTGTAAGAATGCAGGTTTTTCAAGATATTTTTCAGCAATAAAAACACCTGTAATGAATAAATACAAAATACATTATAGAGTTTATGGTTTTTTTGGTCTATGTTTTATGGTATCGTGTTTGTCTTTTGTGTGTTTGCTCCAAGTATCACAGAGATTTCCTAACGTTATGAACCTGTTCACTTTGATTTCTGATACATTTTTATCAGTTTTAGTCCCAGTTTAAACCTCATTGAGATCTGGTTTTGTCTTGTTTAGCCCGTCCTGGTTTAGAGTAATTCTTATTTTTTCTACACTCGGATTTTGCTATGAATTTTCCATGAATTGTCCCTTTTTTCCTTAGTTTTACTTTGGTAAATCCAGATTTAGGTTAACTTTATTCATCTATTAAAGACTCATATCCCAGTTTCCAACACAAACAAAAAATGTAACTAATCTTTATTAAATACTCTACATTTCAGTACAAAAATAATCATTAAGTAATCAAAAAGTAGATTTATTGCTTCTTAAATAACCTGCCGACCTAAACTACTCCCTGTGTTACATAACCGCCTACTGTATTATCTGTTTTTAAAGTTTTCCCGTTTTCTCGTTCCTCGTTCGTGACCCGGATCCTCCCGGATCCTCCCGGAGTCTGGAGGGAAGTTTGTGTGGAGCTGTTGTCGGACACTTTGCATTGATCTAGGCCAGTGATGCTAAAAGTGTTCAGGCTCCACACGGGGACCTGAGACCGAGCACCGCAGGGAGGGAGGGATGAGGAGGAGAGAGGGATGAGAGGAGAGGAGGAGAAAGTGAGGACAGGGGAGGAGGGAGGAAAAGGAGGGGGAAAGGAAGAGAGGAAGGTTGAAGGACAGATAGAGGGAGCGAGAGAGGAGAGAATGAAGAGAAAGACAGTGAGGAAGGGAAAAGGAGGATGAGTAGAAGAGAGAGACTGGGAGAGAAAGAAGGAGAGAGAAAGAGTGGAAAGACAAAGGTAGAAGGAGAGGGAGGAGAGGGAAGGAAAGGGAGAGAGAAAGATTGAAGGACAGATAGAGGGAGCGAAAGAGGAGGGAAGGAAGAGAAAGACAGGGAGGGAGGGAAAAGGAGGATGAGTAGAAGAGAGAGACTGGGAGAGAAAGGAGAGAAAAAGAGAGTGGAGAGACAGAGGGAGGAGGGGAGAAGGAGAGAGGGAGGAGGAGAGGGAAGAAAAGGGAGAGAGAAAGATTGAAGGACAGATAGAGGGAGCGAGAGAGGAGAGAACGAAGCAAAAGACATGGAGGGAGGGAAAAGGAGGACAAGAGTAGAAGAGAGAGACAGGGAGAGAGAGGAGAGAGAAAGAATGTGCGGAAAGACAGAGGGAGGAGGAGAAAAGGAGGGAGAGGAGAAGAAAGGGAAAGAGAAAGATTGAAGAACAGATAGAGGGAGCGAGAGAGGAGAGAAGGAAAGGAAAGACATGGAGGGAGGAGGGAGAAGGTGGACAAGAGTAGAAGAGAGAGAAGGAGAGGAGGGAGGCAGAGGAGAGGAAAGGAAGACAGAAAGATTGAAGGACAGACAGAGGGCGTGAGAGAGGAGAGAAAGAAAGGAAAGATGTGGAGGGAGGGAGAAGGAGGACAAGAGTGGAAGAGAGGGTGAGAAGGAGAGACAGAGAGAGAGGAAGAGTGGAAGGGAGAGAGGGGAAAGAATGAGAGAGAAGAAGAGTGAAAGAGAGGGAGGTGGGGAGGGAGAAAGGAAGGAGAGATGACAGATGGAGAGAGGAGTGAGGGAAAGGAAGAGAGAAAGATTGAAGGATAGAGGGTGCGAGAGAGGAGAGAAGGAAGAGAAAGACGGGGAGGTAGCGAGGGAGAAGGAGGACAAGAGTGGAAGAGAGAGACAGGGAGAGAGAAAGAGAAAGTGGAGAGACAGAGGGAGAAGAGGGGAGGAGAGAAAAGGGAGAAAGAAGGATTGAAGGAGAGATAGAGGGAGCAAGATATGGAAGGAAGGATGAGTAGAAGAGAGGGTGAGAAGGAGAGAGAGAGAGAGGAAGAGTGGAAGGCAGAGAAAGAGGGAGTGAGAGAGACAGAAGAGAGACAGAGAGGGAGAAAGGAGAGAGAGATGAGAGATGGAGGGGGGAGAAGAGAGGAGTGAGGGAAAGGGAGAAAGAAAGACTGAAGGATAGAGGGAGCGAGAGAGGAGAGAAGGAAGCGAAAGACGGGGAGTTAGCGAGGGAGAAGGCAGGGAGAGAAAGAGAGCAGAGAAAAAGAAAGGGAGAAGAGGGGAAGGACAGATAGGAGAGGAGAGGGAAAAGGAGGACAAGAGTGGAAGAGAAGGTGAAAAGGAAAGGAGAGGGAGGAAGAGTGGAAGGGAGAGGGAGAGAGCAGAAAGAGGGATGAGGAGAGGAGGACAGGGGTCTGAATGATCAAGAAACACACCGGGTTTATATGCAAACTGAAGAGCAAAAATAGCTGCAAAGTTTGTCTGTAATTAAAATCAGGGATGTGCCGATACCGATACTGATTAAATATCGGCACAGATACTGAAAATTAAGGTGGATCGGTATCGGTTCCACGGTATCGGTTCAGCAGATATCCTGGGTTTGGCTGTAATGAGAATATTTACAGACTGATCATGAACTGAATCGTCTCATAATGTCTGAACTTTTATTCATAACAGTGACATAACACAGTTGAATCGCTTGTGTAAAAAGTGTGTGTTTAAAGGCGCATTGTGGGACTTTTCTGGTGAAGGGTCCATAGGGGAAGATCTGTTTAAAGTCACACTGTGGAATATTCGAGCCAGAGCAGTGACATGTCCATAGAAAAAAACATGTGATGGACCTTAAAACACATAATGATACAGTGCAGCTTTTAAGAAATAAGTGACATTTTTCGTCTTTACACTGGTATCGGTTAATATGAGCAGATACTTAAAGTTAAAGTATCGGTATCGGTATCGAAACTGAAAAAGCTGGATCACTGTATCTATAATTAAAACATATTTGCGTGAATTTTATGACTAACAATTGGAGTAAAATAACAAAAAGCACAAGTGGGTGTAGTATTGCCAGTTACGATATAAAAATTAGAGATGCACGATCCGGCTTTTTCAGTTTTGATACCGATTTCGATACTACAGCTTTAAGTATCTTTCTATACCGATATTAGAGACCGATAAAAGCTTGTATTTCCTTCGAACAAAAATAAAACGAGATGGAAATGTGTGATGGAGCTGTTCTTTACCTCAAGTAGCCATAGAACAGCTTTGCATGAATAAAAAGTCACTCGTTCACAGTAATAATCAGTTTATGTGTCCAAACAGGAAATCGACTGGATCGATATTTGACCGATATCCGATATAGACAGAATTTCACGAGTGGTGCCGACTTCTTTCGATGATTCTTAATAAAAATACCTGGTACTAGTTGAAAATGTGGCAGCAGTTTTAGTTGTAGTAAACACTTAAAGGTACAGTGTGTAATTTAACTCCTAATTCCATTGAAATAAGAAGTTAAAGCCACACTTCGGAACATTCCCCATGGAGATAGATGCGTTTTATGCCATATTGTAGAAGATTATAGCCAAAATGAGCAAGAAACAAGCAGAAGGAGGCCCGACTCGAGGCTAAATACGAGTCAGGTTTGTGGAGATGTAAGCCTTAAACTTATTCAGTGAAGACAGGCAGGCCAAGCTGAGTCAGATCTGTGCAGAGGCGAGCACACAGACTGTAAGAATGCAGGTTTGTGAAGGTATTTCTGAACAATAAGAAACCTCTAATGAATAATTACATAACAAATCAGTTTAATGCCGCACTGTGGACTATTCCAGGCAAAGCAGTAACGTCTCTTCCCCTGGTCAAGTCCTGGTTTAGTCCTGTTCTAGCCCTGGTCTAGTCCCAGTTTAGTCCTGGTTAGTCCTGGTTTAGTCCTGGTCTAGTCCTGGTCTAGTCCTGTTCTTGCCCTGGTCTAGTTCCATCCTGTTCCATCCTAGTCCAGGTTTAGTTCTGGTGTTGACTTGGTCTTGTTCTAGCCCTGGTCTAGACCAGGACTAGACCTGGTCTAGTTCTGCTCTAGTCGTGTTCTAGTCCTGTTCTAGTCCTGGTCTAGTCCCAGTTTAGTCCTGTTCTAGCCCTAGTCTGGTCCCGGTTTAATCCTGGTCTAGTCCTGTTCTAGCTCTGGTCTAGTCCCAGTTTAGTCCTGTTCTAGGCCTAGTCTAGCCCCTGTTTAGTCCTGGTCTAGTCTTGTTCTTGCCCCGGTCTAGTCCCGGTCTAGTCCTGGTCTAGTCCTGTTCTAGCCCTGGTCTAGCTCCGGTTTAATCCTGGTCTAGTCCTGTTCTAGCCCTGGTCTAGTGCCGGGTTAGTCTTGTTCTTGCCCCGGTCTAGTCCCGGTCTAGTCCTGGTCTAGTCCTGTTCTAGCCCTGGTCTAGCCCCGGTTTAATCCTGGTCTAGGTCCTGGTTTAGTCCTGGTTACATTTTCTGTATTCCCTTTAATCTCGTCGCTCTTGAGTAAATATCGGATCTAAATATACGGGGACCTACGTCTCCACTGAGCGACAAACCCTCTACATTACTTTAACTCCATATCAACGTGAACACCGTGTACTGAACTCTGTGACCAAACCACTTTTCACAAACAAGACCAAGACCTCACGGCGAAAGGGAAAAGAAGAAAAAAAAAAAAGAACAGAAAAGAAAAGGAAAAAATATATATAAATAAATAAAATATAAAATCATCGCCATGGTAACAGCCCCCATACTGGCTGCCGTCACCAGTCGGAGCACTTAGACAAAGTAGGGGAGTTCTAACTGTGGTATTATTTAGCGGCGTCCGTGGCGTGATTACACCCTATCTCCAAGTTACACAGCGCCAACCGAAATAGCATCTCTGCCGTGTTGTTGCCATGGAAACTCGGCTTCTCCGGCTCCCGTCTCCGGCTTTTAAAGACGTTTATGTTGACTTATTTTTTATTTTAATGAGAAAAACATAAAGAAGTGCTGTCGCGAAGTGTAGTGGGGTCAAGGGGGCGCGAGGAGGAGCGGGGGATCAACAAGTTAAAGGTGCACTGCGTAACTTTTTGCTCGTTTCTATGGATGTGGCGTAGCTCTGCCTGGAATGTTCCGCAGTGTGATAAAGTGTTAAACAGCTCTACTTCGCATTTATTCAATTACAGGTGGTTTTATAGCTCAAAAATGCTTAAAAAAACAGGTATTCTGACTGGCAGCGGCGTCACCTCTCCACAGATCTGACCTGTAACTTGGTCTGGTCTCCATGGAGATAGAAAGGTTTAATGCCATACTGTGAAACATTCCAGACAAAAATGCACCTTTAAATAGCAATTGCAGGCCTGTATTTTGGTTGAATTTGAATAAATAGTAGTAGTAGCGGCTTCCTCATAGTTCATCATTTTGTAGGTCTGAATAATTTGAGAAAAATATTTGATTTTTGATTTTTCTGACAAGTGTCGCTCCACCTTCACGAGAATCATTTGGGTAATTTCAGCCCTGGAACTGCCAATCTCACAACAGACTAATGATCAAGTGTTACTCAAACGTGTGAATGGAATAAAACACAACTCAAGTCTGTTTTTTGAGGAGGAAACATCATTATAACATAAATAAAAACACACATCCTGGTCTAGTCCTGGTCTAGTCCTGGTTTAGTCCTGTTCTAGCCCTGGTCTAGTCCTGATCTAGTCCTGGTCTAGTCCTGGTTTAGTTCTGGTCTAGTTCTGTCCTGTTCCAATCCAGGTTTAGTTCTTGTGTAGACTTTGTTTGGTCTTGCTCTAGCCCTGGTCTAGTCCTGTTTTATTCCTGGTCAAGTCCTGGTCAAGTCCTGATCTAGTCCCAGTCTAGCCCTGGTTCATTCCTGGTCTAGCCCCAGTTTAGCCCTGGTCCAGTCCTGGTCTAGTCCTGGTCTAGTCCTGGTCCAGTCCTGGTCCAGTCCTGGTCTAGTCCTGGTCCAGTCCTGGTCCAGTCCTGGTCCAGTCCTGGTCCAGTCCTGGTCCAGTCCTGGTCTAGTCCTGTTCTAGCCCTGGTCCAGTCCTGGTCCAGTCCTGGTCCAGTCCTGGTCTTGTCCTGGTCCAGTCCTAGTCCAGTCCTGGTCCAGTCCTGGTCCAGTCCTGGTCTAGTCCTGGTCCAGTCCTGGTCCAGTCCTGGTCCAGTCCTGGTCTAGTCCTGTTCTAGCCCTGGTCCAGTCCTGGTCCAGTCCTGGTCCAGTCCTGGTCTTGTCCTGGTCCAGTCCTAGTTCAGTCCTGGTCCAGTCCTGGTCCAGTCCTGGTCTAGTCCTGGTCTAGTCTCCGTTCCGTGTGAAGTCTGCGGAAGAGGAAATGCAGGTATTGGTTTTGGAAGTGTTTTGTTCAGTGGCGCGACAGGATTAAGATTAAAAGATCCAGGTTTAAGTCTTAAGTGAGCACAGATCCAATCAGGACCCGTCCTCGGACCGGGGCGGCCGTGAGCGGAGCGGCGTCCGTGAGGCGTCCGTGATTACCTCCGCCGCTCATCTCCGGTCTTGGTTAACCCCGAGGGCGGCCGGCGCGCGCTGGAGGCTAACGGCTAATTGAGAGGAGGGTCAGATCTCCACCGCGGTGCATAATGAGGAGAGCAGGTCCGTGTGTTTAGATCCCGTATTTACTCAAGAGCGAGAAGGCGAGCGGAGAAAGAGCAGCGAGATTAAAGGGAATGCAGGAGATTAACTAAACCAGGACTAAACTAGGACTAGACCGGAGCTAGACCAGGGCTAGACCGGACTATTTAGATCCCGTATTTACTCAAGAGCGAGAAGGCGAGTGGAGAAAGAGCAGCGAGATTAAAGGGAATGCAGAAAATGAACTAAACCAGGACTGAACTGGAGCGAGACCAGGGCTAGAACAGGACTAGACCAGGGCTAGAACAGGACTAAACTGGGATTAGACCAGGGCTAGAACAGGGCTAGGACAGGACTAAACTGGGATTAGACCAGGGCTAGAACAGGGCTAGAACAGGACTAGACCAAGGCTAGAACAGGACTAAATTGGGACTAGACCAGGGCTAGAACAACACTAAAATGGGACTAGACCAGGGCTAGAACAGGACTAAACTGGGACTAGACCAGGGCTAGAACAGGACTAAACTGGGACTAGAACAGGGCTAGAACAGGACTAGACCAGGGCTAGAACAGGACTAAACTGGGACTAGACCAGGGCTAGAACAGGACTAGAACAGGACTAGACCAGGGCTAGAACAGGACTAAATTGGGACTAGACCAGGGCTAGAACAGGACTAAACTGGGACTAGACCAGGTTTCCTGCGTTCCAACCCAAGACAAATTTCCCTGTGGGACAATAAAGTAATTCTGATTCTGATTCTGATTCTGATTCTGATTCTGATTCTGAAATAGACCAGGGCTAGATCAGGACTAAACTTAGTCTAGGCCAGAACTAAACCAGGTCTGGACCAAGACTAGAACAGGACCAAACTATGTCTACACCAGCACCAAGACTACACCAAAACTAAACTGGAACTAGACCAGGACTAGACCAGGACCGAACTACACCAAGACTAAACTGGAACTAGACCAGGACTAGACCAGGACTAAAATGGAACAAAACCAAACTAAAGTGGATGTTTCTACAAAAAATACATGAAATTGTCCAAATAAATCTGAACAGTATGACAGTTTCTGGACATGACAGAAACTGGACATTTATCAATCTCCATGGAGACGAGGAGGCCAGATCTGTGGGGAGGCGACCACACTGACACTGTTTTATTAAAAAATGTAGCCCACTGCTTCGATCTGATTTAGTCCTGGTTTAGGTTTAATCTTGCCTGTTTATTCTTGGTTTGGTCCTGGTTTAGTTCTGGCTGAGACCTGTTGTTTTAGTTTTACTTTTATAGTCCTGGTTTAGACCTCTTTAAACCCGCTTTTTTAGTCCTGGTTTAGTCCAAGTTTGTCACACTGTCAGCGCACTCGGCTCTCCACAGATCTGACCTGTAACTTGGCCTGGCTGTCTCCATGGAGATAGCAAAGTTTAATACCAAACTACCCAGATTTCTTTGGACAATTTCATGTATTTTTGGAAAAAGATCCGCGTTTTTTTATTTATTCCCCAATCTCAGACGCCTTGTATGGTGCCATGGCCTCTTTCTGCCTGGTACCCTGCTTTGCCAGTGCTGCTTTTGGCCACCGATCAACCAGGAAATGAATAAATAAATAGCAAAAAAAATAAAAATCTTTGGGTTATTTTTGTTGCCTAACCCACCAAGCATCTGCTCCCAATTACCCAGAGAGGACAGCTCTGATGCCGGACTTTAAAGCAGCTAGCACCCCCTCGCTACAAGTTTGTATCGCACTAATTAAACTCAACGGAGAAAAAAAAGAAAGAGAGAGAAAAAAATGCATTAAAAAAAAGCAGAGCCGTCAGAAATGCAGGACCCCCCCAGACGAGATCAGAGCCGGGGTCACGGGGATAGCGCTAGCACGTATTAGCAAACGCGTCGGCTAATTAGCGGCTGAGCTAACGGCGGAGGTTCGACTGCCCCCTTCTCGGGCAGGTGTTGACGGGAGCACAGATGGTTGGAGACCACGGGCGCTCAAATCTTTTCTGATGTCGACTGGAAAAGGTGGAGAATGATAATTTTGCTCTTCTTTCATTCACGTACTTTTTAACACTCGAAGACCTACGATATCGTATACGACTCCGAGGAATATGTTTTATATAACCGCGCATAACTTTCTAACCGTAAAAGATAGAAACTTACTTTTTTCCCCTCTGAAAGCACAGACATAGAGGTTTTTGTACATTTCTGCGGCTTTATCCTACGTCACACTCACACTGTGTGATAACGTGAGCAAAACGAGTGTCCAATAGGAACTTTGTTTTCTGCCATAGAGTGAAGTGAGTCAAGATGGTCGACTCCTCTCGGGCATTTATGTTTATAACAACTGAAAAAGTCGCTCTAAGTGGAGTTTTTTCTCAAATAAATAGCAAATTACGCATCTTGGTGTGTGTAATTGTGCATCTCTTGCTATTTTTATTTGAAAGGTTTATTTCACTCAAAATTAACAAACACAAATGTAATAAACACCAGGGAAATGCAGAAGTGCTGTGGCTCTGGCCCTGGACCTGACAGGAGCTGTTTCCATGACTGGACCAAGAAAGTAATGGGACAGTTGCACTTTTTTTTTGGTTTTTAGGGCAATAAGGAGATTTTTAATTTATTTACAGACTTGATATTTTCCATTTTTGTAGCTAAGGCCCTAAATTAAGCATTTTTTATGTCCAGAAAGTTGTTTATACATGTTTGCTGTGTGTTTTGTATAAAAGAGTAGGAATTTTATTTTTTTCATCTCTATTTCTGGTCCTGTAGCTTTTATTACAGCCTCATGACACAACTACAGCAGCAGATTGTGAAATAACAGACTGTATTGAACAAAAGGATGTAGAACACTTTATGGGGTAAAAGCGGCAATTTTAAAAGCAAAATTAAGAAAAAAAATCCAGGTGAGGAGAAATGTACTAAAATTGCCCTTAGGTCTTCTTAATTGCTTGTGTAGTGATTGTTTTTGTTGCTGCGTGAGGTGCTAAACTTTATTTATTTTAATTTTGTTTGCTTATGCAGTTATATAAGACATGTCCCGGGTCGTGGGTTTTTAGGGACCCAAAAATTGACCCTCTTCCTATTCAGTTATATTAAAGAGGGCCCATGTGAGGTTTCTTGCCCCAGGCCCCCGAATTTCTGTTGACGGGCCTGCTTAAACATCCTTAGTTTCTTAAACAAGACTATTTTAGCTAATACTATAAAATAAACTTGAAATACACCAGGACTAACCCAGGACTACTAATAAATAAACATATTTGCAAACGTGTTGGATAATTAGCGACCCAGGGACAGTCAGGGGTGAAATTTTGCCAAAGGAATGACAATAAATACGATAATAAGGTGACCAGATTTTCAAAATAAAAAACTTGGGAACCTTCAAATTGGGGTGTGGGTAATATAAAAACTGTGAAAAGTAACTGTAGGCTTTTAACTGTATGTTTTAATCGTACTTAATTTGTTATAAGGCGACATTGGGTGTCCTGAAAGGTCCCTAATAAATAAAATGTATTTATTATTATTATTGTTATAAAAGAGTGTGAAGTTCAGAATATTATTATGTACTGGTTCATTCATGACTTTATTTACCTCATTCACTCAGTCCACAATTGGAGAGACATCTGTTAGTGCAACGTAACATACAAACTACCACTTTATGACATCACAAGGTGGAGATGCAAGTAGAGTAATCATAAAGGATTAAGTAAACGTGTGAATAAAATGGATAAAAATATGTTTTTGAGGAAGTTATATTAACATTATAACATGACTTAAAGCTCACAAGAGTCAATTTTTAAATAAAATAAGACATTTTATAATAAGATTTTGTTCAAAGTTCACTTTTTAAACCAGAACAATTGATAAAAAGACTGAAATTTACTTAAAAAAAAAGCTTACATGAGTCAATTTTTTATTAATATAGGACATTTAATAATAAGATTCTGTTTAAAGTTCATATTTTAAACCAGAAGAATTGATAAAAAAGACTGAAATCTATTTAAAAAAGCTCACGTGAGTCAATTTTTTTGTAATATAAGACATTTTATAATAAAATTTTATTCAAAGTTCATATTTTAAACCAGAAGAATTGATTAAAAAAAAGACTGAAATCTAATAAAAAAAAGCTCACAAGAGTCAATTTTGAGTAATTTAGGACCTTTAAAAAATGAAATAATTGTTCAGGCAAATGGTAAAAATAACAAATACCAAACTTTAAATTGAATGCTTTTAATTCACATCCACTGGTTATAGTTTTAGTCGCGATAGATGTGTGTTTTTACTATTATTTTACTTTAAAATGTACTGTTTTGCCTTGAATATTCCACAGTACGGCATTAAACGCATTGATTTTGCATCTTTTCATCATTTCTACGTGTTTATATTGGGGGGAAAAAAAATAAAAATTCTCCAAAAAAGCATTCGCTCTGACCCGTAACAACTGCTCGTCTTTCTTCCTGCGGATAGACGAGCTTAAAGCCACACGGCATCGCCACGGAGACAAGCGGGTCACCAGAAAAGTTCCAGAGTGCGCGTTAGAGTAATCTTATTTTGAAGTTGCAGTAGTGGGTTAGATAAAGCCGGGGTGTGAGGGGCTGTCAGGATCCTGTGTGTAGGAGTAGCTTTGTGAAATGCTGTCTCCAAAAAATGTCTAGTAAGGCCAAATTAGACACAGGATTCTTGCTCGTTTCTGCTATTCTTGGGACAGTTTTTATTTTATATATATATTTTTTTTATACTTTTTTGGCCTGGGGTGTTCAAATGAGCCGGATATTCCCTTAAGATAGATCCAGGTACCTGCAGGCGACTCTTAACCCAACTCTGTGCTTCCTGTTTTTAGATTTAATCCAGTTCCTTAGCTTCTTGTTATCATGTTTTAAGTATTTTCTCTGTAAATACAAGTAGTTTAATCTACAAAATCTCAATTAATTACATTTATTACATTTTTGCTGAATGGTCAGCCGCTTTTTTTGCTTGGGATATGAAGAAATGTCAATATTATGTTGTAATAGAATATATGGTGTTGAATGTATTTTAAGTTTAATGCCATACTGTGGAACATTTTAAACATAGTGACCGCATTTCCACGGAAACAAGCAGCTGTCAAACCACCACCAAAAACAATACAAACTGTTAATCAAACAAGTTAATCATATAATATACCATCTAGTTGCATATGCTGCAAATTTTCAATATTATTTTTCACATATCGCTCACGTTTGTCTGTACATTTTAAAGTTTAATGCCGTACTGTGGAACATTCCAAACACAGCAACTGCATTTCTATGGAAACAAGCGACGAGTGAACCACCACCAAAAAAAATAAAAAATACAAAGTGTAGATTAGTTAGTTAAGAAATATAATATACCATGTTGTCTAGTTGCATGTGCTGCAAATTTTCAATATTATTTTCTACATATTGCTCACGTTTGTCTCTAGTACTTTTTAAGTTTAATGCCATATTGTGGAGCATTTATAGCACAGCGCTACCATGGAGATAAGCTGATGCAAACCTCAACCTCTGTCTCCAATGCATTTTAAGTTTAAAGATCCTATATTACGCAACATTTACTTTTTTTTTTATCTTTAAACCTTGTATCTTTCGTTCAGGAGCGAGAGGCAATTCCAGTGATTCTAGTGAAGGTGCGTGGAGTTTAAAAACGCAGCGGAGCACTTCCTGTATCACCACATGACATCACAAGGTGGAACAGAGTGTTTTCTGTGTGAGAGAAGTACCTAAATATGCAGAATTGTAACAGAAATATGTTAATCAAACATGTGAATGAAACAAAACACAACTCCAGGTCTGTTTGTGATGAGGAAACAACATTATAACAGATCAGAAAATAGCGCAATATGGTCCCTTTAATGCTACTCTAAGGGACATTCAGGGCACAGCAGCTACCATGGCAACAAGCTGATGCAAACCACTACCCCCGTCTGCAGTACATTTAAACAACAGGTAGACACAGCACAGGTTACATAAGGAGATGGCAGAATAACTCCCATACAATAGTTGGGAAAGTGAACTTTTTCCTTTTTGCAGTAATTGTGGTTTGAGCTGTCACTTTGACAGGTAACCGGCCTAATAGCCTCTTTTGGGGTTTTGCGAAGCAGGAGATTCTGAAAATACCTCCCGCTATTGCTCCTTCTGTTTCTGGGTTTGTCAGGAAGCGAAAAAGACGGGCAACTTAAAGAAGCATGTACAGATTAGGAGCAACAGTAGGACCACGTGTATAAAGCAGGGCTATACTGGGACAGGTATTAAACCGGGACTAAACCGGGACTAAACTGGGACTAAACCAGGGCTAAACCAGGGCTAAACCAGGACTAAACCAGGGCTAAACCAGGACTAAACCAGGACTAAACCAGGACTAAACCAGCTCTGAATCAGAACTAAACCAGGACTGAACCAGGACTGAACCGGGACTAAACCAGGACTGAACCAGGGCTAAACCAGGACTAAACCAGGGCTAAACCAGGACTGAACTGGGGATAAACCAGGGCTAAATTACGTCTAAACCTGCTTAAATCCAGAACAATAATCAGGACCAAAGCAGGTCTAATCTAGGACTCAACCAGGACTAAATCAGGTCTAAACCAGGACTAAACTAGGTCTAAAATGGTGACTAACCTGGCACGAAACCAGGACTAAACCAGGTTTTAACCAGGTTTAATCCAGGTCTACACCAGAACTAAACCAGGGCTACACTACGTCTAAACCCACTTCAATCCAGATCGATAATCAGGACCAAAGCAGGTCTAAACCAGGACTAAATCAGGTCTAAACCAGGACTCAGTCACGACTAAACCAGCTCCAAACTGAGACTGAACCAGGAGAAAACCAGGTCTAAACCAGGATTAAATCAGATCAAAATCAGGTCTAAACGAGGATGAAAGCTTTAAACTAGGTCTAAACCAGGTCTAATCCAGGACTAATCCTGTATTAAACCGTGACTAAAGCAGGTCTAAGACGGGACTAAACTAGGTCTAAACTGGTGAGTAACCCTGCACTAAAACCAGGTCTAAACCAGGACTAAACTACGTCCAAACCCGCTTAAATCCAGATCTATAATAAGGACCAAAGTACGGCTAAACTAGGACTCGACAAGAACTAAATCAGGTCTAAATCAGATCTAAACCTGCTTTAAACCAGCCCTAAACCAAAATAACCTGCCCAGCCTCATAAATAAATGAATCTAACCTAATTAAAGCGTTTGTGCCTCTTGTCTTGGCTCCTCGAGTGACTCATGTGGTCGATCTGCACCTGTGTTGTGCTTAAAAGCTGAAATCCTGCAGAAGAAAAGGCTGCGTCTCTAATCATATCTGCAGCTTGTGACTTTATTGATTAGCCCTCACTATCTCCCACTCTGACAAATGCGCTGCTCCCGCTCCCTTTTCAAGTCGGGATCTCTGCGTTCAATAGAGGATCGATCACGCCGAGAGGAAGCCACAAGATAAATTGACTTCTTGCCTGATCCTTGTGATTTCTGCAGCGTGTGTGTGTGTGTGTGTGTGTGTGTGTGTGTGTGTGCGGTGATAGATTTTGTTTGTGTCTATTTTTGTAGCTTCTGTTGGTGGTCAGTGATGGGAAGTAACTAAATACATGCACTGAAAATTGATACTTTGCAGCTGACTAACTGGAAGCACTGCTCTGTGTGAAGATGTGTTTATCACGTTTGGCTTCATCTGAGCTTTGTTTTAATACAATCTGATCATTAAGAACTGACTAAATCCAGTTGGTTTAAACGTAAAAAATGCCTCGCTCTGATCTGATTGGTCTCTACTGAAACCTCAGCGCCTGCAGCCAGTCATGGGTCAGTGCTAGTGCAGCCTTTGCAGCTCAGGGAGGGAATTCTGGAGGTTCTGAGCTTTAACACGAGGCCTGACCAGATACTGAAAAGGGAAAAATTTAAATTTGTTCTCTGTCTGCTGGTGAAGCCTCTGACAACCCAGTTTTTTACATGTGTCCTATTTGTATTTATCCATTTTCATTTTATTTAGTTTTTTCTGGTCCTTGTTAAATCCTGGTGTATTCCTGGATGTGTTTTTATATTAGATATTGATTATACCAGGACTGAACCAGGGCTAAACCAGGACTGAACCAGGACTAAACCGATTTAAACCAGGATTAAACCAGACCGAAATCAAGTCTAAACTAAGATGAAAGCTTTAAACTAGGTCCAAACCAGGTCTAATCCAGGACTAAACCAGTATTAAACAGGGACTAAACCAGGTTTTAATCAGGCCTAAACCAGGGCTAAACCAGGAGTAAACCAGGCTAAACCAGGACTAAACCAGAGCTAAACCAAGACTAAACCAGGGCTAAACCAGGATTAAATAAGGGCGAAACCAGGTTGGACCAGGACTGAACCAGGTCTAAACCAGGCGGAAAGCTTTAAACTAGGTCTAAATCAGGTCTAATCCAGGACTAACGTAGTGTCAAACCAGGACTAAACAAGGTCTAAACCAAAATAACAGCCCCAGCGTCATAAATATATCACGGTCTAAACCTTTATTCTTCCCCGCGTGCAGTTCCTTTACTGCGGATATTCAGTGCGCTGTAAGTAAATCCATTTTCATGCTTTATTTGCTCCTCTCTGTTGTTTTCCAGGCCGGAGCGGTGAAGGACTACATAAAGATGCTGTTGGAGGACGAGCAGTTGAAGTTCCTGGTTTTCGCGCACCACCTGACCATGCTCCAGGCCTGTTCTGAAGCAGCGATAGAGGCCAAGGTAAAACGTCTGCACACGGCGGATCTGTCTTCATAACACTGTGGATCTGCGGAGTGGGTTTCACCGAGTTTAAGATGTTTTTCTCACTCGTGCTTTTGTGGGATTTCAGGTTTAAAGGGCTCATTTTACACTGTTTTGTGATCTATTTCTGACCGGTTTTATCAAGTTGTTTTCTCAGATAGAGGATTTACATATAAAATGTAAAACAGGTCTAAAGCAGGACTAGACCAGGATTAAACCAGGACTAAACCAGGACTAGACCAGGATTAAACCAGAAATAAGACAGGTCTAAACTAGGACTAAACCAGGACTAAACTAGGACTAAACCAGGACAAAATCAGGATTAAACCAGGATAAACCAGAACAAAACCCAGACTAAACCCAGATTAAAACTACTAAACCAGGTTTAAATTAGACATAAACCAGAATTAAACCAGAACTAAACCCGAATTAAACCAGGTTTAAATGAGGACTAAACCAGGATTAAACCAAGAGTTAAACCAGAACTAAATCAGGACTAAACCAGGACAAAACCAGAACTAAACCAGGACTAAATTAGGATTAAACCAGCGGTAAACCAGAGCTAAAGTAGGACTGGACCAGAACTAAACCAGTATTAAACCAGAACTAAACCAGGACTGGATCCGAATTAAACCAAAATTAAACCAGGAATAAACCAGAACTAAACCAGGACTAAACCAGGATTAAACCAGCACTAAACCAGGATCAAACCAATTGTAAACCAGAACTAAACCAGGACTGGACCAGGACTAAACCAGGACAAAACCAGGACTAGACCAAGACTAAACCAACATTTAAACCAGAACTAAACCAGGATTAAACCAGGACTAAAACAGAACTAAGACATAATTAAACCAGGACTAAACCAAAAGTTAAACCAGGACTAAACCAAGACTAAACAAGAACTAAACCAGGTCTAAATATAACTGCTCTATAATTCCTTATATCTTACTTCATATATTTTATGTCTTCTGTCTTGATACAAAATGTAGAAAGCCATAAAAACTTTAAAATATCAGAATCTGTCCAAACTTTTGTCTTTTATATAAAAAGTTTCACATTTCCTTGACTCAAACTGTGCTCTGCCCTGAGTTTTCCACCTTTAGGATCCAGGTGCTGCGTGAACGAACGGCGCCGGTGCCTGAAAATGACTTTGCCTCAAACTGTGATCAATATCCATAGGCAGTTTCCAATGCAATCACATCTGTAGGTTTATATTTAGATTCTCATAACTCACCGCCAGCTCAGACCCACCTGCCTCATCCGCGTAATTATGACCTGCTATTTCTGGATATTTGTTCGGGTTTTATTGTCGGACGTGGCCCCTCAGACTGACGGCCGTGAGTGGAAATTAAAATGTAATTAATGTAATAACAAGCGTCGCAATCTATAGGCTTCGTGAGAGTTGGTTACGCCGCGTCAAACTCAAAAGAGACGTTTGCTTGAGAAGTTTCGTCCGAGTTTACAAAGAGGTATCGTGAAGTCTGGGCGCGAATTTAAAGGTGTAATAATAATAATGGCGGTTTTCACGGTAACATAAAGACGCTTCACGAGGAAGTAACATGAAAACAAGGAAAATGACGGACAAAAACAGCAATGAGGAAAAGGTGAGTTTTGAACTTGAATTATGAAAGTTTTATCATGATTTGAGTAAATTTCACTTGACAAGTAAAATTATCTGCCAGTGGAATAGGAATTTTTGTACTAAAATATGAAAATACAGCTTTCTACACTTAGCACTGCACAGAGAAAATCGAATGTTGCTTGAATTAAGAGAAAAAAGATCTAAAAAAAACTAGGTCTAAACTGGTGAGTAACCCTGCACTAAAACCAGGTCTAAACCAGGACTAAACCACGTCTAAACCCGCTTAAATCCAGATCTATAATCAGGTCTAAACCAGGACTCGACAAGAACTAAATCAGTTAAACCTTCTCAGCAAGAACTATTTTGTAGCTGCACCTAAACCGTTCAGAAACAGAAGAGCAGCGTTATATTTGAAGATGTGGCACAAGTTCTGATCAAACCAAACTTTACAGTGCGTTCGATCGCATCAGCGTCAGAGCACGAGCTGTTTTTATCAGCGCTTATACTGTATGCAAATTAGACATGCGGTTTTAAGTTTTGTTTCTGTAAAACGTAAACAAATGTGCGCAAAGCTGCATTAAACACATTATTACTCAAAGTCTATAATGAGCGAAGTACTGGAAATGTAGAGCGGTGGAGAGGACCAATCACAGCCCTTATTGTCTGCGTCGTTTTAACGAACGATTCTGAGGTGAAAGTCTGACTTCGCCCTCGAGCGGGAACTTTCTCCTCTTCAGCGCCTCATCCCCTCTTGACTCTCGGCTTCAATTAAACGTCTCCATCACAAACTTTTCGGCTCAACGTCGCACACGAAGCGTCAGTCAGGTTTTTTTCTTCTTCCTCGCTGCGTGTGGATGGAAATCTCCGAGCGTAACGACGTTTGGAGAGGAGAGAGAGCGGAGGGGAGAAAGTCCTGCTGTGGTTTTAGGTCCTTACGCAGATTATTTTTAATGACGGCCATGAATCTGATACTGTTGCTACTTTTTGGTGCCGTATTACCGCCCAAGTGTTAATAAAACAAAAAACAAAACTCCAGGTCTGTTTGTGATGAGGAAACATTATAAAAAAGATCAGAAAATGGCGTAAAATGAACCTTTATATCTATATCTTTATATCTATTACATAAAGGAGACAAACCCCATTACGTAATGCTTCTGATGAATGAACTCATATTTCTCTCAAACTTATATTTCTGTTTCTCAAAGTAAACTTTTTCTAACATCCCCGGGCTCGTTTCACACGCCGTCGCCAGCTTCTGCACGCGCCACCTGCGAACAAGTGCAAAACTGTGATTGTTTAGCTCGTGTGTGTGTGCGCATGTGCTACCAATCTGCCTGTTAGCATTCTGCGTGTTAGCGGGTGTGTTTTAGCGTTAGCAGAGCTGGGGTCGGGAAAGGTGTTGCTTAGTTGAATTACAGCGGTACGGCGTGTGATAGCACTTCTACGCTTCATTCGCACTCACCAATTAACAGTGGGGCTAAAAAAAGCAGGATTTGATGAGGGGGGCTGAAATCGCGAGATATTTTTCGCCGTGTCTTTATTCCCTCAGCGCTTAGATTCTCACCTGGTGTCAAGCAGAGGAGCGTGGATGTGCAACAAAGTACAAAATGTCTGACTTCAACTTTAGAAATACTTTTTTTTATTATGTCTAACTCTTTAGATTGGAGTTATACGGGTTGTAGCTGTGTTTTGTTTGGACATCGCCGTATTAAAGGTCCTATATCACGCAAAATTGAACTTTAAGTCATGTTATAATGTTGTTACCTCCTGAAAAACAGACCTGAAGTTGTGTTTTCATTCGCACACGTTTGAGTAACCCTTTATTTTTAGTCTGTTTATGTCTCCAAAGCTCAAAATGCTGTGGTCATGAAGTGATTTTAGTTTTAGTTCAGTAGAGATCGGCGTGAAGGTGTTGTGGAGTGTGGCAAACGACCTCCAACATTATTTTGGGATGTTTTTCATATAAATAAGTATTAAGTAATAAGAGGTTGTAGAACAGCTGGATATATAGTTCATTTTGGATACATGTATGTTTTTCTATGCCGTATTTCATGTTCAAAGTATATTTTATTCATTTCATGTTGCAAAGCTGCTCTAAGGTACACACAGGGTAGCCCCAGGTCTTAAAAGTCTTAAAAAGGTTTTACATTTCATGTTCCTAAATTAAGGCCTTAAAAAGTTAAATTATGTCGTCCAAGTCTTATTTTTTCCACAAAAGTCTTAAATTTCATTAGTATTCTCACCCGGGCTGCAGTGCAATGTGACAAGACAATGTGGGATGCTTAGTTTGTCTTGTTTGAATGTTATAAATGATTTTTTGGCCATTTTACAGCAACACATAAATGAGTTCTGAATGAGATTTTATGATAAATTTTTTGTTATTTATTGGTCATTGTTACAATTGTATCTGGTGTTTTTCTCCCGCATAAAGGGTGCGATGTTGGTCTTAATTTCAATTTAAGTCTTAAAAAAGTCTTAAATTTGGGGTAGTCAAACCTGTACATATTTGTAGCCTATATTTATTATCAATTTGAAAGTTTTGCATCAATTATCAATAACAAACCTACAAAGCTCTCCACAACCAGGCCCCTCCATACCTCACAGACCTGGTCCAGCCCCACCGTCCCTCCCGCCGCCTCCGATCAGCCGACTCCAACCTCCTCACCCCCACAGTCAAATCAAAACACCGGACCTTGGGGGACCGAGCCTTTGCCATTGCTGCCCCCGCCCTCTGGAACTCTCTCCCCCTTCACATCAGAAACTCAGACTCACTCAACACCTTCAAAAAACTGCTCAAAACTCGCCTTTTCCTCAGAGCCTACAGTCCCCACACATGACCGCTCCTCATTACTGTGTTGTCTGTTCTGTCCCTGCTTTATTGTTACCTCATTGTGAAGCGTCTTTGTGTTACCGTGAAAAGCGCTATATAAAACCGATGTATTATTATTATTATTATTATTATTATTGTTTTTTTAGAGAAAAATGTTGAATAAACGCACCTTGTAACTCCAGGTATTTAGTGATGAGGAAACAACATATATATATAACATATATCAGCATTAAACTGTAAAACTAGCAATAAAAGTCTGACTGAACCTTATTTCAAGAATTGCTGGCAGGAATCTTTATGCAGAGAAAAGAAAAAGAGAAAAAAATGCACAACAATATATATTTTTTCTATAGTTTTATCTTCCATTTAGCTCCACATTCTCCTATCTCCCTCTTTGTACCAAAAAAACCGACACAGTTTCAGTTTGAACTCCTCGACGCACATTTCTGGTTTATTTGACCTTTCGGTGCCCCGGAAACACCCAAACAAGTCCAGAGCGAAGCGAGCGTCTGTTTCACATGAATGCGTCCGGCGCTTTATCCCGGTCACAATGGTTCTCAAACGCTCCGCCGGACTGAGGCTCGGATCAAAAGAACAGCTCTCCCCACGCTGCGCATTAGCCAGCGCGGAGTTCAAGTTTAATGAATCAAAACACGGCTCGGTTCTTTGTCCGAACGCGGAATAAAACGCGGCGATTTCACAATATCCTCCTCTTCCCAAAGCTTTTCTGTCGTCTTCAGAGCCCAGGTTGATAATAAAATGGAAGTATTCAAAACATACCCATTCAAGTCCACACAAAAACACATTATATTCACATTGAGTTCACATTTCCATATCAGAATCTTCTGTTGGTCCTTTGCAGCGGAGGTCGTCAACATTCCCCGGGGGTGTGATGCTAACTGTAGGCACTGCTCTGTCTGAGGCTCTGTTAACCCCGGGTGAACACAATGTGATTTTTTGCGACTGTTTTTGAGGATCGGGCCGAGTTTGGGCGTAATCGTATCAATCAAACTTTATTTATAGAGTGCTTTTCATACAAAAAATGCAACACAAAGCGCTTTACAGTGATTAAAAAAAGAACAATCCCACATTTCCCTCCACAAAGCTAAGATAAACTATCGATTTCTATCTGTGACAATCCAACATAAAGCTAAACTAAATAAGTGAGTCTAACTGACATAACCATTTTTATTTACTGCTAACTGAAACAAAAAAGTGAGATTACTACTGTGACACATTATCTTTCATAAGTCTTTCTCTGGAGTAACTATAATAACTATAACTCTATATTTTGGCTGTGATTTCTTCTCTCCGAGTTCGTGGAGGCGTGACCAGACTTTTTGTCTCTGTGTGCGATTTTGAAGCCGCTGCTCCTCCTGTGTGTGCAGTGTCACTGTCAGATCGTAACCACCAAACATCAACAACGCGACAGTAACGGTCGATAAAACAGAGCGTCAGGGGCAGAGGAGCGACGGACACAGAGACGCAACAAACAAACTCGGGAAATAGCAAAAATAAAGACTTTATTACTCACCTAATGTAAAGTGGTACATTTAAAGTGCAGCATCTCACCCACATTATCCATAGAAATTGTCATTATTGCAAATAATGACATCCAGTCCACAAAACCGCACTGTGAATCCATTTTGAGGCATTCATTAAAAGTAAAAAGACAGTGTTCAAGGTGAAGCTGCAGATTAGCGACAGTGACTCTACTTCCTGTGGACTTTATTGCCTCTTTTATGCTTTTAAAAATCCTGTATCTGAAGTACTGCACCACATTTAACAAATAATAATAACAGAGTTTTGACTTGTATCTGTATCATTTAGACTTTAATCATGAACTGTGTTATTTTTTGGTTTTGGAGGTCCGTCACCTGCTTGTTTTTAATGGAAATGTCATTGCTCTGCTTCAGATGTTCCGCAGTATGATATTAAACAAAATGTATGTTCAGTAATTTCAAATAACGGTGGTTTTATAGCTCAAAAATACCAAGAAAAACAGGCATTCTGACTGTGAGCGGGGGCGCCTCTCCATAAATCTGACTTGTAACTTGGTCTGGTTTGGTCTCCATGAAGATAGAAAGGCTTAATGCCGTACTGTGAAACATTCCAGATGAACCAATAACATCTCCATGGAGGAAACTCAGGCGCTGGAGCCTTTACCAGTAAAGTTACACAACGTACCTTTAATCTTAGTTTTTAGATTTCATAATATCTTCCTCTTCTCAAACATGTCTGTTCAAGTCCGTACAAAAACTCTATTATATTACACTTTGAAGCATTTCCGCACCTGAAAAGTGGTGCTATGATGTTTGTATTTTTGTGTTTTTTTACGTTTTCAGGCTGGATATATCCGAATAGACGGAAGCGTCCCATCTGCAGAGAGAATTCAACTTGTGCACAAATTTCAGAGTGATCCATCAACAAGAGTGGCCATCCTCAGTATCCAAGCGGCAGGACAGGTATTCATGTCTTTCTGAATCATGAGAATCATCTTTTGAATGGGAAAAAGTCCTTAAAATGTTGTATGTAAGCTGACACCCATGAATAAACACTGCATTATGGCATTATAATGTAAAGTTTTAAAGAACGTAAAGAATTAAAGGGTCTGTAGAATGACCTGTGTGTCCTTAAATCAAATACAGCTTTGTTTTACTGATAACAAATCTGAAAAAAAAAGGTTTATATTTAGTATGCGTAGTATGTCATTTATTTTGCTAGTTCTGTGATCAGTGTAAAACGTAACCGCATCATTTTTTAAACTATGTAATGAACAGCAGTGGGTTAATATAAGTTTTTCTTCTTCCCACTCCCACCACTGTACAGTTGTGCTCATAAGTTTCCAGACCCTGGCAGAATTTATGATTTCTTGTCCATCTTTCAGAGAATATGAATGATAAACACAAAAACTTTTCTTTCACTCATGGTTAGTGCTTGGGTGAAGTGATTTATTATCAAACAGCTGTGTTTTACTCTTTTGAAATCATAATGACAACAGAAACTACAGAAACTACACAAATGACCTCATAAATTCTGCCAGGGTGTGTAAACCTATGAGCACAACTGTATAAGTAGTATAGGTATGATTATTGTTTCTCTCTCGAAATAAAAAACTCGAAATAAAACAAATCAACCAGTAAAGTTGATTTATTCTTAATTACAAAAAACACTGGACATGATGCGGGTCGAGCTAATTATGTTTTGTCTATACATGAACATTCACACAGACAGTGGCTCCCTCTTTTCTGCATCACTCGAGGAAAAACTAAAACTAAAACACACTACCTGCGCCTCACGCCTCACAGCAAGAAGGTTCTGGGTTTGATTCCCGGGTCGCCCAGGGCCTTTCCGTGTCTGGATGGGTTTCCCCCGAGCGCTCCAGTTTCCCCCATCGACCCAAAACCCGCTCTGTAGGCGTGACAGTGGTTTGTGTGTGCGTGATGGTGGTGGTCGTCAGAGGCACCACCTGTGTGAAGTGTTTTTGGGGACGTGTGTCTGTGAAAAGCGCTATACCTTCTCTTACCTCCTCAAGATAATTATCCATTCAGAAAGCAGAATGAGCCTTACACGACTCTCTCGTTTGCGTTGCCAGTTTCAGTGCTGAAATCCAGTTGCTTTAAACCTAAAAGAACTCTCTCTGATCTGACTAAACCCCAACATTAATCTTGACGGGGAATTTGATTAATTAAGTAGAGCAATAACAATTATTTCAGTACCGTAAATGTTAAATAGTCACATTTTTATACAGCGCTTTTCCATCTTCAAGGCACTCAAAGCGTTTTACAACAAGGAAACACTCACCCATTTACACACACACTCACACACACCAGTGTACGGAGGTGAAGTGTCTTGGCCAAGGACACAACAACAGCGTTCATCTGCAGACGCTGGAATCACCCTGGATCTGACACTTAAACCAACTGAGCTACAATCAAAAAGCATGAAAGAAGTGCTAAAACATGATTAATGTGAATGTTTGAGGTTCAAGTACGACACAACAGCCTCACAACTCTCATTTTTCTGTTGTTTTTATTTTATTTTATTCTAGATGACGACTCGATATTAAAGTTATCTACGTCTTATCATATCTCTCACCTCTAACTCTCGCCCAATGCCGCTGTTCCTGTCTCCGTCCTCTCCTCAGGGTCTGACCTTCACGGCGGCGTCTCACGTGGTCTTTGCGGAGCTGTACTGGAACCCGGGTCACATGAAGCAGGCGGAGGACCGGGCGCACCGCATCGGGCAGACCTGCTCCGTCAACGTCCACTACCTCATCGCCAAGGGGACGTTCGACACCGTGCTCTGGGGCATGCTCAACAGGAAGGTCAGGGGGGCGGTTTAAAGGGACGCTGTGGAACTTTTCGGGGGGAGGGTTCGACACTTGGTTCTTTACCGACAGAGACTTTGAATAAAAACAATAAATATGACTGAGGGTTTGGCACTGGCTTGTCTCCATGGAGATTGTATTGCTCCACAAGCAGTTTAAATCAATGTGCACTACGTCACTTTTTCTGATCTTAACCTTGTTTTAGACAAACTTTATTGATCCGCAAGGGAAATTATTTGGACACAGTTGCTCACACATCACAACATAATATAATAACAAAGAGTAAAAAAATAAATGGTGTAGCATATCCCTTTGAATGAAGACTGACGCTTCATTCAGATTTTTAGATTTAATGGCTATAAATCCTCTAATCAGCCGTAAGAGCTAAAAGGAATACAAAATACAAATACACAAAAAACTCCAATACAAGTATAACTTATTTACATTCATTTTGACACCACAAATCAACCAAGATGATATTTTAAGGCGCAAAGTTATCTAAAACACATATTTACATATTTTAAATTAACAACATTAACAACAACCGTCTTGCACTAACCAGAAATAGACCCTTCAAAATAAAAGCGCTGCACGTAAAGACAGAATTTAATGTCAACAACAGTAAACAGAATGCAGTAAAAAACCAAAAAAATCAGCCGTTTTAACGAAGACAAATTATTTACAAATGGTAATAATAAACTCTAAATAAGCAGCAAAAAAGATGGCAAGAGGTGGAAAAAAAGGCTTAATTATATAAATGCATCTGTACAAGTCAAAATAAAATAGAAAGGTAAGCAATAAAATATAAAATCTTAAGAAAATCTAAAATGATGGAGTCCAGCACCTTTTTTTGTCTTGAATATATTCTGATAAGTTAGTTTAGCTTGTACTTTTACCTCCCATAAATGTTGTTTCTGTAAGGTTAGCGGTCCAGTTCCAGTGTGTGCATTCTTTCATTGTTTCTTTGGGCAAGACACTTCACTTTGCCTGCATCTTTAGTACACCACCTGCATGGTTTTATGGAAGTAGATGCTTAAAACAACAGTTTGGAGCATTCTCTATGGAGATAGATGATGCCATACTGCGTAATGTTAGGGACACTATGCGGCAGAGGTTTGCATTGGGATCGGGACCCAGCGGGACCCAACGCAAACCTCACGGGAACGGGTGGTTTCAGTTTACCTGCGGGCGGGAATGAGCGGCTAAAACGAACACTGCAGGAGGGTGCGGGACAGGCCTGGCGACGGGATGACTCAATCAACTGACGAAAGAAGAAGAAGAGCATCAAACAAGGGTTATACAGCACAAAAAACAAACAAGGCAAGTCTGACATCCTGAGACAATTGTGTGTCGTTTGACAGTGATGGAAAGGAGCTGGAGTCCGTTACTTGTGACACAAAACACAAAATCAGTGCATCTTTACTGGGCTAATTGTACATGTGCGGACAGAATTCTCAGAGTTTCGCGGGGCATATACGTCACGTTGCGGCGATAATGGTCAAAAATTCAGCTGGAGTTGGATGAAAAAACACTCTACTTTGCAGTGATAACACACGGGGGTTCATCAGCTACCATGGAGACACAACAGACCTATTGGCAAACACAGCCAAAAAAGTTTTAAAACAGTCTGAAACGTCAAGAAAAAATACAAAATGGATTTAATATGGGCGTTCATGGTCATGTTCAACTAAAAAAGTGAGAGTGACTGACTGAAAAACCACAAAAAATCTGTTATAGTTCAAGATAAGTCAGTTTTTTCTGGTCCGATTGTGTTAAAACAAAGCCTAGAGAGAGCTTCAGACAGAGCAGGGCCTACGGTTAGCGTCACACCCTGAGAAAAACGTTGGCGGCATCAGCAGCCAAAACAAAAGCAAACTAAATTTCCATGGAGACAAGCCTCCGGGCCAAATAATAACTTTGTTCTTTATTTTAAAAGTTACCCTCAGCTACGACGAGGATGAGACTAAAATATAAAAAAGTAAAAATAAATAAAAAAGCGTATGAGCTGGTGTCTGTTTTGTCCGGGCCCGATCGATAACGTTGATGTATGGTCGTGTAGCTGCGTTGAAACATCAGTGCGTCTCGCGTCTGTGCCTGTAGGAGACGGTGACGGGCAGCACTCTGAACGGGAGGAAGGAGTATTTAAACGCACACGAAGGCGACAAGGACAAATGGGACTTCCTGAACTTCGCCAGCGCCTGGACCCCGAGCGAGATGGTGCTGCCCCCCGGGGGAGACTCCGAGAATGTCAGCGAGGATGTATTTTTCACTCATGTAAGTTTGATCGACTGCCACTGTCAAGAAAGAAGGAAAAATATATATATACGACGGGGGGAAGGAGGGAGGGGGAAGGGTGAAAAATGTCCCAGTCACTATTGTGCAGTTGAGTTGTGGGTTGCCATGTATTGTGAAAGAGACAAATGCTTTTCTATGGGAGTTTATTTTTATGGACCTTTTCGCTGGAAGTGACGCGTTCAAATAATATGCTAGGGACACAATTGAAAATGGATACAGATGGTGCTTTTCCATTCGTATTTCCCATTTTACAAGGAAGAAAATCTACTCAGGAGCTGTTATTAAAGGTATTAAAAGTATGACGCAAAGTTGAGTGAGGTTTTTTTAGCCATGTTTTAATGTTGTTACCTCCTCAAAAAGAGACCTGGAGTTGTGTTTTGTTTCATTCACGTTTGAGTAAACCTTTATTTTTAGTCTGTTTACATCTCCAAAGCTCAAAATGCTCTGTTTTTCAAGTGAACAGCTCCTTTTTTATATTTAATTCAGTAGAGATCGGCAATTTCAGGGCTGAAATCATCCAAATGATTCTAGTGACGGTGTGCGGAGTTTAAAAGCACATTGAAGCACTTCCTGTATTACCACATGACATCACAAGGTGGTTCACGACGAGTGTTTTCTGTTTGAGAGAAGAAATATGCCTAAATACGCAGGGTTTGTGTGTGAAACATGTGAGAATGAAACAAAAACCCAACTCCAGGTCTGTTTGTGATGAGGAAACATTAGGACAGAGATCAGAAAATAGCGTAATTTAAAGACAAGAGTCAACTTTAGGTAATACAGGATGGGTGTAATGACAGGATGTTTAGATTTTGTTCCTCGTAAAATGGGCAATACGAACGGAAATCCACCATTTATATCCATTTTCAATTGTGTCCCTACATATTATTCCTCACCCTCCAGCGAAAAGGTCCATAAAAATAAACGTTTGTGATGAGGAAACTACATTATAACATAGCTTGGCCAATAGCATGTGGTAATGTCATCAGAAACACAGCAGTTACAGTTACAGCTCAGATCTGCGGAGAGGCAGCATCGCTCACAGTAAGAATTAATGCATGTTTTAAGGTTTTTCTGACTTTGGTTTTGGAGATGTAGACAAATAATAATAAAGTTACTCAGACATGTGTGAATGAAACAAAACAACTCCAGGTCTGTTTGTGACGAGGAAACATTAGGACATAGATCAGAAAATAGCGTCATATTGGCCCTTTAAAGGTTCACTATGTAACTTTTCTGGCCTTCTCTTATCCATGGGTTTCAGCTTCCTGTTCTATGGTGTCATTTTGAGGACAATTGACGCATCAAAAGATAATTTTGTTTTGAATTGTTCATTGCTGTGACAGTCTTAACATTTCATCATTCTGAAACCCATCGATAGCTACGCCTGGAATGCTCCACTGTATAGCATTAAACTTGTCTATCTTGCATTCATTTAACCACACAATACCTTGAAAAACATGTATTGTATTCGTTGCTTGTGTTAGTAAACCTGGTGGTATCATCAGGACAGTTCACAGGTCAGATCTGTGGAGAGGTAACCCCACTCATATTAAGGATACATGTTTATCAAGGTATTTTTGAGCAAAATAAACACTTGTAATTGTCGATTTCTGTTGTAATCTTGCAAAAAGAAAAAACACGGAGGCACAGAGATCATTCTACAGCACCTTTATAGGGACAGTTCAGAATTTTGGACATAGGGTCTCATTTCCTAGCGAACCAGAGTGTTGGAGACGTGTGGAGACACTTTTTAAAATATTCCATCCCGTCCTTGTATTTGGAGAGTTTGCTGGTGCTAGGCTAGTGCATGTCAATGGGCATAGTCGTCCTGCCACTAAAAACAGTCTTACCCACTCCACAGAGCACCCGAAGCAAATAAATTATAACTCCAGACTGTCCATGTGAACGTCTGTGTCCATAGAATAATGCTTGAAATAAAACTAACCTTGCGTTGCATGAATCGTCGCTTGTTGAGGGACTATTTTCTCATATATCAGTCCGCCGCTGCTGAGCTTTCTATCAGGAAGTACAACTCACTGCTGGTCAGACATAAATCCTTCAAATGCAACATGGTTTTACTTCTAAAATTATTCTATCGACACAGACATTCACATCGACAATCTGGAGTTATAATAGTTTTGCCTCGGGTGCTCTGTGGAGTGGGTAAGACTGTTTTTAGTGGCATCTATGGCCATTGACATGCACTAGCCTAGCACCAGCAACCTCTGCAAATACAAGGACTGGATGGAAGATTTAAAAAAGTGTCTCCAAACGTCTCCAACACTCTGGCTCACGAGGAAACGAGGCCCTATGTCCAAAGTTATGATCTGTCCCTCAATGATGTAAAAGCAGGATTCTCAGCACAAGTTTGACACAAAGGCAAAAACATCAGAGTCTACAAGCGTCTAGCAGAGCGTTTCTGAGTGTCTAACCAAAGCTGTAGTGTCGTCCATTTATAAATGTTGTGTTTATCTGATAGTTTTACCCTGGGAACCTTCCGGAGCTTCTGCCGTTTGTGTCGTGAAACAGAGAATAGGGGAAGCATCGTCCAAGGGCACCGAGCAGAACATTTTGCTCTTTAACTGTAGCAAACATGAAGGACGAAATGAATATAATGAGAGTATTGTTCACATAATTGAACACAGGTAAACATGGCAATAACATCCCTATGGAGACAAGCGGATAAAAAATAAAATACGCACGCCCATGATTGAAAATAAATGACATCCGTGACAATAAACCTGCTTCACGTGTGAGTTTGACATGTGAAAAAGTGGCGCAGAAATCTCCCACATGTTCTGAAACGACAAACACTTTTTCTTTATTGCCACCTAAATGCAGATTAGATCGTGTGTTTCTGAACAAAGCTTGAACCCGATCTGAGTATGTGAATTATCGCGAAAATTGAAAAGTGGTTTTTGGTAGCCATGGCGACGTTGAACTAGTTATTATTTCACAGCAGGTTTTCTTCCTTCCTGTTTCATGTGTATAATTCTAAGGTTTTATAACACTCTCGGCTTTAAAGGTACACCGTGTAACTTTCTGGGTGAGTGTCCGTCACCTGCTTGTTTCTATGGAGATGTTCCTGCCTGCCTGGAATGTTCCGCAGTGTGACATTAAGCAGCTCTACCTTACATTTATTCGATTACAAGTGGTTTTATAGCTCAAAAATACCTTAAAAAAAACAAGCATTCTGACTGTGAGCGGGGTCGCCTCTCCACAGATCTGACCTGTAACATGGTCTGGTTTGGTTTCCATGAAGATAAAAAGGTTTACTGCCACACTGCGGAACATTCCAGACAAATCTGTTGAGTCTGTGGCAATATTTTTGGTGTTTTAGATCAAACCGAAAGCTAAAAACGTGAATTTTTTTTTTCATTTTTTCATTTCGCAGTTTGAGAAAAATAAACAACACGACATCCGGACCTTCTTCTCGCCAAACGCCAGCAGCGAAAAGAAGAGGAAGCGCCTTGAAAACGAGTCTACGTCACGATCAGACGAAGCATCGCCTGTAGTTGAAGCTAATTTCGATTTAGAAGAAAGCGCCTCAACGCCAGAAGACGATTTTACTCCACAGCAGAAGAGGCTGAAGACTCCTCAAGCTACACCGAGTCCCCTGTCTCGATTTGGAGCAAAAAGGAGGGCGACTGTCGGGGGAACCAGTGCCAAAAATCCTAATGTGTCCATCCTGGCTCCCCGTAGATTGACAGCGAGTGGAAGTTTGGGGAAAACTTGGAATTGTCAAGCTTGTACATACTCCAATAGTGGACTGCTGCCATACTGTGAGATGTGTGACGCTCCGAGGCACACAGGTAAGAAAACACACTGTAGTCTTATTTATTTTTATTATTATTATTTATTTTTATCTAAGAATTATATAACTAGGGCTGGGTATCATTATCAAGTTGTGATACGATACCTACCTTGATACATAGGCCACAATACGATACATATCTCGATAAAATGCACTTTTGATTCGATATTTCAAATCGATTCGATGCAGTTCAATTAAAAAATAATGGCTAAATAGTGGCTGTGATATTAAAAGTCTTTGTTAATCGACTTCTTGTGCAAAGTGAATATGAAACACATCATTTTAATAATCAAATCATCTCTGTAGTGTCGTGAAGGAAGTTCATACCTTGGCTCCAAAAAGTCTATTAGATGACGAAAGCCTGTGTTTTCCACGACAGACAGAGGTTGATTGTCTAAAGCGATGAATTCCACCATCCTCTGTGTGATTTTCTTGGACTTGTCGTCATTTCAACATGGCTTTTCTCTTTTTTGAAGTGCCTGTACCAGTGTTTGCTGCTGTGGTTTTGCCCCTTGCACTTGTAAATCTCAAACTCCGGATGATTCTTTTGTAAGCGACGAATCAAATTAGTAGTGTTAAAGCAGAACTAAGTAACTTTTTTACCTAATTAAATGTCTTTGAAAGCCCCTCTGATGGTTCCCTGTGACATCTTGGGGTGTTTGAAGGGTTCACTGATGCCCCCATCTGCCTCTGGGCGGAAGGAGAGTATTTACGAAAGTTCATTCTCACAAGAAACCTGTAGGGGGAGCTCTACCGCTGAAGTTACTTAGTTCTGCCTTAAACTGAGCTCTGCTGGTTCCTTGTTTGTAGCAGTTGCACGTCGCTGTTTGACTCTCGTTTTGTTGTAGTGAAAAGTCCCACACAGCGACATGGAGGCGGTTGATTTTCACCTGCTGTAAAGATGCCGCAAAAACATGTGAAACTGGATCGGTCTGATCACGAGACTGAATCCGATACTGCCCGATACTCATAAAAGAGCCCGATCAGGAGCCGATGCTGATACCGAATATCGGATCGGGAAATCCCTAATCAAAACAGTGAAAATGTGTTGCAAAAAGAGTTTCCTTCAGCTAAAACAAGCAACAAAACTGAAGCACTGTAACAAACTAATTTAGTAAAATACACAAAAAAACACTCTTGGTGATATATTGATACAGCAGCCTCCGATATCAATTCTTTTGATATTTTTTCAGACCCTTAATTATTACTATCTTTGTTCTGAGAAAATCCCTCAGCTCAGATTGATGCATGTTCAAATGTCTAAGAGAAGAATCCTATAATGAGACTGAAATGTTATTGACAGAACAACTACTTATTTTTTATTTAAATACATAAATACATAAAAAAAACACTATACCTACTAGAATATAATATTGGAAACCTGGTGATTTAAAGGTGCACTATGTAACTTGCCTGTTGTCTCCATGGAGATGACATTGCTGTGCCTGGAATGTTCCGCAGTGCGGCATTGACCGCGTCTGTCTGGCATTTAGTCATTTACAGGTGTTTTTATGCCTCGCTGTGATCGGGGTCGCTAATAGACGCGACGCCTCTAATGGTGGATTGTTTGGCAGCCAGTTACCATGGAGACGCAACGCACGCATTAGCAAACGCCGCCGGGAAAAGTCTTAAGTTCTGTCTGAAAACTCAAGAAAAAATCGATATGAACGGCACAAAATGGATTTAAACACATTTTTGCCTGTTGTAGTTCGGACTAAACCAGCTCTTTGTGGTCAGACTGTGTTCAAACAAAGCTCAGGTTAAAGTCTTAAGAGCTTCAGACAGAGCAGTGCCTCCAGTTAGCATCACGCCCCCAGGGAATGTTGACGAAATCAGCAGCAATGCATCAATTACAATTTTGTGCCATGATTTAAGGTGCTCTGCCTAACTTTTCTACAAGTTTGAGATGATTGCTTTACCTCTAATGTTTCGAAATATGACATTAAACCTATCAGTCTCCATAGAAACAAGCAGGAGACACCACAAGGCCAATTTACAGGTGAGATCTGTGAAGCGGCGACCCCCATTCACAGTCAGAATACATGTTTTTAAAGATATTTTCGAGATATAAAAACCCAGATAATTGAACAAATGCATCTTATATGAGTTTAAAACAATAGTGACCAGGTTTATATGATGCATTTTAATTCCGAATGAATTGTTCTGAATTAAATTAAATATTCTCCTTTGAGTTTACGTGGAAAACGCGTTAAATCGCCTTTATTTAATTTCGCTCAGCGTCTGGGGGTGGGGAAGGGTTCTGATTGGACAGCGACGCAAACGTATTTACGTCTTTGTGAAGAAAACTCACACTTCAGCTGCTCCCGGCTTTTCTGTCGTCTCAGTTTGTCGTTATGCTGCAGACACAAACACGATCCAAACTTTTCCCGTGGTCTTTCCGATGATAATGAAGCAGCAGCTGGATTCTGTCCTCACGCTTTACGTCTGTGAGCTGAGGAGGAGAAGGGAAGAGTGTCGGAGAAGGAGGAAGACGACAAACTGAGTCTGAGGCTGCGACACCTCAGCCCACTCCCACATCCCGCTCACAAATCCAAAGAGACGTGGACGAAAGTCCCAAGAGACGAACCAACGAGCGTGCGCTGAACAACCGGGATTATTTTTAAGAAGAATAAACATTTATAAGACTAAGAAATACATTAATCCGACTTTAAATTCAGAATAAAGCTCCCACTTACTTCGGAGTTAAGTTTAATTCCGAATAATCATTAGGAATTAAGTGTTTACGTGGTCTTTTTAAAGCGGGATTAATTTTTATTCAGAATTAAACTACTTTTATTTGGTATTTAAGCTCTCACGTGGCAAGTGTGACCCCCAAACCTGAAAAGTTCCGCAGTGCACCTTTAAGCAGCCCTGTTTTCACCTGTATCATGTAAATTCCTTCACATGTCCATATAGATCTGACATAAACATCTTTATTCTTTCATCCATCCTTTCTTTCTTGGTCGTTCGTCCTCGTGTGGATGTGAGCGCGTGCTGTGTGTCGACATCAGGCTCCAGAGCAGATTCAAACAGATGGAGTGGGCTGAAGGAGAGAGAGAATGATGGAGAGATGGAGGAGGAGGAGAAAGAGCTACAGTCTATAACAGCAATTCACTGCCCCCACTTTCTGTCTGAGTCTCTATCTTTCTCTCTCTTTTCCTTTTTTCATTCTGTCCTTTTTTGCTCTCTCTGCCTTCTTCTGCTTCTTCTTCTTCTTCTTCTCCATCTTTCCTTCTTTTCTACTCCCACTTCTCTCTTTTTCTTTCTCTCTTCAGCCCTACACCCCATTCTCCCTCCCTCTCCCTCTTATCTTTCCCTCTTCTCTCTCTCTCTCTTCTTTTCTGTCTCCCCCTTTTTCCCTGTCTTCTCATCATCTTTTCTTTCTCCTCTCTTTCTCTCTTCTCCTTTTACTCTCTTCTACCCCCTACTCTCCCTCTCTCTTTCTCTCTCTATCCTTCTATTATCCTTCTTTCTATTCTCTATCATATAGTTTCACTCTCTGTCTACCCCTTCTCTCTTTTTTCTCTCTCTCTCCCTCTCTTCATCTACCCCTCTCCCTCTCTCTATCCCTTTCTCCTTTTCTACCCCCTCCTCTCTCCCCTCTCTCTCTCTACCCCCTCTCACCATTCCTTTTCTACCCTCCTTTTCTCTCTCTTTCTACTCCCTCTCTCTATCTACCCCCTCTCTATCCCTTTCTCCTTTTCTATCCTCCTCTCCTTTTTCTCTCTCTACCCCCTCTCTCTATTCCTTTCTTCTTTTCTACCCACCCTTCCTCTTCCTCTCTCTCTTGCTTTCACACTTTTTTCTTTTCTGTCTCCCTATTTTTCTCTGTCTTCCATCATCTTTTCTCTCTCCTCTCTTTCTCTCTTCACCTTCTTCTCCTTTTACTCTATCCCCTACTCTCCCTCTCTCTCCTCTCTTTCCTTTCTATCTATCTTTCTCTGCCTCATCTTCTCTCCTTTCTCTCTCTTTCTCTACCCCCTCTTCACTCTCTCTTTTCTCTCTATCATTTTTTGCCCCTTCTCCTCTCTCTCCTTTCTCTCTATCTTTCTCTACCCCTCTTCACTCTCTCTTTTCTCTCTATTGTTCTCTGCCCCTTCTCCTCTCTCTCCTTTCTCTCTATCTTTCTCTACCCCCTTCTCTTTTCTCTCTATCTTTCTTTACCCCCTCTTCTCTCTCTCCTTTCTCTCTTCACTGCCTCACTCACCTGCTGTCTCGTTCTTTTCCCTCCCTCTCCCTTCTCTCTCTTTCTTGTTCTCTCCATCCTTCTCTTTCCCTCTCTCTCTCTTTCACCTTCTCTCTCTTCTCTCTGTCTACCACTTCTTCTTTCTTTCTATCTTTCTCTTTCTTTCTGTTCCCTCTCTCTTGCTGGCGGTGCAGATGACAAGGACACAGAATAATTCGCACCTGTCATGTAGCGAGGAGACGAGGGGTTAGGAGCTAGGAGGCGAGGAGCTAGGAGAGGAGTGGAGAAGGGAGCGAATCGAGGAGACGACTTTTGAGGTTTGCGTCTGGCACAAAAGTTGGTGAAAAGTTGAGCTGCCAGAGCCGATTTTTGACAGTCTGTGATTGGACCTGGCAACCAAAACCTGTGTGTTTGGAAAAGAGTGAGAGGAGGGGTAGAAACAGAGAGAGGAGGGGAAAAAACAGAGAGAGAGGAGGGGTAAAAACAGAGAGAGGAAGGGTAGAAACAGAGAGAGGAGGGGTAAAAACAGAGAGAGAGGAGGGGTAGAAATAGAGAGAGGGATGGAGGGAGAGGGGGTAGATAAAGAGAGAAGGGTAGAAATGGAGAGAGGGATGGAGGGAGAGGGGGCAGAACCTGAGAGAGGGATGGAGAGAGGGGGTAGAAACAGAGGGATGGAGAGAGAGGGGGTAGAAATGGAGAGAGGGGATAGAAATAGAGAGAGAGAAGGGTTAGAAAAGGAAAAAGGGAATGAGAGAGAGGGGTAGATAGAGAGAGGAGGAGGTAGAAACAGAGAGAGGGATGGAGAGAGGGGATAGAAACAGAGGGATGGAGAGAGATGGGGTAGAAATGGAGAGAGGGATGGAGAGAGATGGGGTAGAAATAGAGAGAGAGAAAGAAGAAGAGAGAAGGGTTAGAAAAGGAAAAAGGGGTGAGAGAGGGGGTAGAAAAGGAGAAAGGGATGGAGAGATAGGGGGTAGAAAAAGAAGAAGGAATGGAGAATGGTGAGAGAAGTGGTAGAGAGAGAGAGGAGGGGGTAAAAAAAGAGAAAGGGATATGGAGAGAAGAGGTAGATAGAGAGAGAAGGGAGAGAGTAAGAGGGGATAGAAAAGAAAGGGGTGGGTAGGTAGGAGGGAGGTAGAAATGGAGAAAGGGATGAGAGGGAGTAGAGAGAGAGAGATGGAGAAGGTAGAGAGGAAGGAGTAGAAAAGAAGAAAGGTGGAGAGAGAAAGGAGAGAGAGAAAGACTGGGAAGGTACAGAGTGAAGAAAGACGACAAAAAAAGAAGAACAGAGAGCGAGAGAAGGAGAGACGAAGGCAGAAAGAAAGAAATAGAGAAACAGCGAGAGGAAGCTATGAAAAAGAGGGGAGAGAAACAGATGGAAGAAAAGAAGAAAAGGAAGAGAGTATAGAAGAAATAATAGTGGAATAATGGAAGGATAGAGAGTGAAAGAGAGAGAGGATAGACAGATGGAGGAAGCGAGAGAGAGAGAGAAAGAAAGAATCCATAACGGTTTGAAAACTGGAGCGAAATCTTGAAAACAAATGCCAAAAACAACCCTAAATATTTGTGAATTTTCAGGAGGATTTTTTGTCACTCGCGTCACCAAAACTTTCTTTCCTCAAATCTGGTTTTCATAAAGATTGTTGTGTGTGTGTGTTTTTGTGTAACGATGGAAACTGGTTCTATAAAAACGTGTGTCTGTGTGAGAGAAAGAGAGAGAAGAGGGTGCGTCAAATGTCGAATATTAAAGTTTGGTGCAAAAATTTGTCAAAACATTTCGAATATTTAGGATTGTTTGTCATTCGGTCGTCACAAAACTTCTCCAAATTTGGTTTTAGAGCTGAATTTATAGTGGACAAAATAATTTTCTGTGTAAATTGAAGACTTGTTGACCTAATTTATGGTTCATATCTTTGTAATTCGGCACGGTGGCTGAGTGGCAACACTCAGGCCTCACAGCAAGAAGGTTGCGGGTTCGATCCCTGGGTCGCCCGGGCCTTTCTGTGTGGAGTTTGCATGTTCCTCCCCGTGTCTGGATGGGTTTCCTCCGGGTGCTCCGGTTTCCCCCATCAACCCAAAACATGCCCGGACCCCTATGAACTAACATCAAGGACCATGACGTCCACCCTCCTGTGGGCTCACCACCTGCAGAGGGGTTCATAGGGGGGGTCAGGTGCTATGAGTATTGGGCAGCACGCTGCCCCCGCGACCCAGCCGGATTAAGCGGGAGAAGATGGATGGATGGATGGATGGATCTTTGTAATTCCTTTCTTTTTTATGCTATTTATTTTCATAATTTACAGAAAACATACAAACGAAAGAAAAAACAGTAATAACAGTAAAGTCTTTCTCTTCACCCCTACATCCCATTCTCTCTACGTTTCTCATAATAATTCCTTTGCGTCTTCTCTGTCAGAACAAATAAACAAAAGTGAATTTATTTTTACTACTGCATCAAAACGTGGTGCCATTGTTTAACCCCAAAAAGTTCTAATGACTTTAAAGGGCCCATATTTCACTAAAGGTCACCGCACACTACAGAATTTGCCTGATTTTGGCTGCGATTTCTTCTCCTCGAGTTTGAGGCGTGACCCGACTTTTTGTCCCCGTGTGCGATTTTGAAGCGTGCGTGGAGTCAGTGTCAGATCGAAACCACCAAACATCAACAACGCGACGGAAACAGCCGATAAAACAGAGCGTCAGGGGCAGAGGAGCGACGGACACAGAGACGCAACAAACAAACCCGGGATGTAGCGAAAATAAAGACTTTATTACTCACCTAATGTAAAGTGGAACATTTAAAGTGCAGCGTCTCACCCACATTATCCATAGAAACTGTCCTCCACAAATAATGACATCCAGTCCACAAAATTGCGCTATTAATCCAGTTTGAGTAAAAAAACAGTGTTTCCTTGTGTGTTTTTTTACACCCACACAGCGTGCGGTGAAGCTGCAGATCAGCGACAGTGACTCTACTTCCTGTGGACTTTATCTCCTCTTTTATGCTTTAAAAATCCTGTATCTGAAGTATTGCACCACATTTCACAAATAATAATAACACAGTTTTGACTTGAGTTCTGATCTTTTGAGCACTTAAGACTCTCAATGCCACTTGTTTTAACTGTAGAAACAGGAAACAGCTGAGGCCATCGCGCTCACAACTTTATATCCTGTTTTACGCAGACAGATCCCGCTGCATCTTTGCGATTGGACATTTTTAATCTCATAAGTTTCTCCTCGTGTCTGTGGTGTTTGCGCTTTTTGTTGCACGTTTAAAAATCATATAAGACCGAAAAATCCTGTAGTGTGTAACGTCCTTAGTTCTGATCTGTGTTATAATGTTGTTTCCTCATCACAAACACACCTGGAGCTGTTTTTTGTTTCATTCACACATGTTTAACACACAAATCCTGCATATTTAGGCTGAGTTCTTCACATTAATAGTAAAGCATTACTCAAATATGTGTGAATGAAACAAAACAAAACTCCAGGTCTGTTTTTGACGAGGTAACAACATTGTAACATGGCTTAAAAGTTAATAAAACGTAATATGGATCTTTAAACCATTTATTGTTTTTATTCTGATATGAGAGTATAAAATGTGAAAGGTAAAAGATAGTGATTAAGATTTGAAGAGGTAACATTATAACACGGTTTAAAGCTCTCAAGAGTCAGTTTTGTGTAACTTTTAATTAATAACGATAAAGTTCAACATTTGGAGTCAAGTTTTACAGACCTTTTTTTTCCCCCGATCTGAAACAATGACATCACTGAGTAACTTTGAATACTTTCACCTCTTCCCTCTCCACTTTATTCAAACACGCGCCGGTATTTTTAACGTCGACTCTCACGTTTTATTTTAACCGGTCCCACCTCTACGGCGGCAGATGCCATCGCTAACTATTCAGCGTCTCACTCCGTCACCGTCTCCCTCCTCGCTCCTCGTTCGCACAGCCCGGCCCCTTGTCAACGCGCAACTTAACAAGATCTAAATCTGACAATGACACGGCCGACGCTACAAAAAAAAAAAAAAGGAAGAAAAAGAAAAAAGACGAGCGGATTTATGGAGATCGCTATTCACTTCTTCAATCTCGGGCTCAGAAAGTGAAGTTTGACAATAGGACGGACGCTAACAATGCATTTGAGGAACAGCGCGGCGGTTCTGACAGTGATGTGAGGATTTCTCGAGTGCTGAAGTGAAATAAAAGCGGCTGCAGCAGATGGAGGAAGAGGGGATGATCAGTCTGTTGTCCCATGAGGCGTTTGGAGACATGAAAAAAGATCGAGAATTCAGATATCCAGATTGTATGTTTATGTTATCTTCTACTGTCTATGGTGTGTGTGCGTTGGAAACTGTCCTGTAAAAGAACACGGTTTGAATGTGATTTTAATGTGTGGTTTATATATCTTGACTTGAAAATCACCATTTAAATGCAATGGCTAATAATCATAAAGCATTTTACTGTCTGAGAATGAGAAATTATGACGACAAAACTCCACTCTGGCCTCTGAAAGTTGTGAAAAGTGCTTATAAACTCATCGCGGTGAATAATTAGGACGCTCTGAATGCATAAAGTAAGTGAAAAATAACTTTGGACGACTATAAACGGTTAAAATTAATACAATTAACCGTCGGGTCCCCTTTAAACACCGGGTACAGGTGTATATTTTGATGAATAAACGCCGGTTCCAAATAAACGCTGAATCTAATGTCTAAAAAAAACAAATGAAGGAAGAAGACGTGACCACTGACGCTGCAAGTTTTTCTTCTTTGCCTGTTTCTTTCTTTCACTCAGTCTCCACATTGTTGATCATTGTGGCTCCGGTCGGTGCAGCGAAAAAATAAAAAAATACAACTTAAAATTTTTACTTTCTGTGGTAAAATATGCAGAGGAAAACTCGGGAGAAGCAGCCGCGAGATGTTTTTCTGTCTGGCGGCAGGAATCGTAAATTATAGTCATACTGGTTAGAAGAATTTGAGGACCAGATTTTCCCGGTTTTGCTTAAGATTTTTGAGAAGAAGGAATAAATTGTCTGCCCCAAATTGCCGCCTGGTCTCAAATAATGTCTGGTATGTTAAGTGATTGAAACAAATAAACGCCTCGGCTTTTATTTGGTATTTTATGATTGTTTTTATGTTTTAAGACAGTAAAAATCAGGTACGGTGCCTTTAAGATACCAAGAACGCACATTACCCCTGTTTTGTCTTCCGTTCTCTGGCTGCCTGTGTGTTTTAGAGTTGATGTTTAGATTTTACTCATCACTTTTGAAGCTCGTTCAGGTCTTACACCAAGTTTTTTCAGAACTTCTAACCCCGTACGAGCCTCCCGCAGCCTTAGATCCTCGGGCAGGTCCCTGTGGCTGTTCCAAAGTGCAGACTCCAGACGAAAGGTGATCGAGTCTTTCAGTCCGGGCGCTTCGGCTTTGGAACGACCCACCTGAGGAGCTAAGACTCTCACCGTCAGTATCATCTTTCAAATCACTTCGGTTGGCCTTCCTTTAACTGGTTTTAGCTTGATTTTATCCCTTATTTAATTGTATTCTTTTTTATTAACTTATTTATTATAATTGATTGCTTCTTTTTCTGTTTTTGTGCTTTCTGGATGTTGTTTTTATTGTTCGTTGAGGTGGTACAGCACTTAAGACCTTGTTTTTAAACATGTAAATTTCTTCTTCTTCTTCTTCTTTTTCTTCTTCTTCTTCTTCTTCTTCTTCTTCTTCTTCTTCTTCTTCTTCTTCTTCTTCTTCTTCTTCTTCTTCGTATTACACTGTTTTCTGATGTTATAATGTAGTTTCCTCATCGCAAACCTACCTGGAGGTGGTTTTGTTTCATTCACACATGTTTAGTCAACAAACCCTGCATATTTAGACTTTTCTAGTTCTTTTCTCAAACAGAAAATACAGGGTTCCGCCTTGTGATGTCATGTGGCGATACAGGAAGTGCTCCACTGTGTGTTTTTACACTAGAATCAGCTCTGGACTTTCCGATCTCTACAAAAGGAAAGGTACAAGGTGGATCAGAGGATTTTGAGCTTTGCAGATGTTACTGGTGGAAAATGTACTTGGTTTTGAAGATGTTCTGATGTTGCGGAGGTGTTTTTTTTTTGCGTACTCATACCATATTATGCCCCGATAGGAGCGTGGTCTGGGTGCTGTTCTCTTTTCTTTTTTGTCCTCCTCACCATATCCTCATGTTACGCTGCATTGTTTATCCTCTATTCTCTATCTGTGATCTGTCTCCTGGTCCGGTCCATGCTTAGTCTCCCCGTGTCATATCGTATTGTGTGTTTGTAACGTACGGATGGGGCGACAGCTCCAATTTCGATTCCTTTGTGTGTCCGGTACATGTGAAGGTATTAACAAAGAAGAACATTATTTATTCATGTGTAAATGAAACAAAACCCAACTCCAGGTCTGTTTTTGAGGAGGTAACAACATTATAACATGATTTAAAGCTCACGGGAGTCACATTTGTGTCATATATCGGAGCTTTAACCTACATTCCAGGTTATTCCAGGTCAAATCCATTTTACCACATCCGTGTACTCCGTAAATATGGCTGAATAAAGCTGTACTCGCCTTTTTTGTCAACACAACAACAACTGGTATTAATTACACCACATTGGATTAGCTTAGCGCTGTATCTCCACTGATGAGACCTGCTTTTTAATTAACGTGTCACACATTATTACTTCCTCTTTTTGACGACGTGCGGCATCTTGGGTAATTTAGCCCCCATAAAACAGCTCTAGAGCGTGAGCGTTTAACCCTTCCTCCAGGTATTCTTTCTGTAAGGACGGCGACGGTGCTGGAAGAAGTAAAAGTACAGATACTGGAGCAAAAAAATACTCTAGTAAAAGTAAAAGTATCACATGAAAAAGTAAAAGTATGAAAGTATCTGTTTAAAAATGTACTTGAAGCATAAAAACTGAAAGTTTTTCACACTGATTTTCAGATCTAATAAAGCGTCAGTGTAAAGTTTTTGATAAAGATTTGGGATGAATTTCACCCAACAGAAATTAGTTTTTTTTTTCCTCCATCTGTTTCATTTGTATATTTTTATTTGCTCAAACTCTGAACATGTACCAAATAAACCCTTGAGCCTTTTCAGCAAACACAAAAAAAATGTACTTTTCATAGTCCTGTTCTCAAATGTAGTAAAGGAAAAGTGAAAAGTTCTAGTTAAATCTACTTAAAGGACTATGTAACTTGGTTTGGGGGTCGGTTACTTGTTTGTTTCTATGGAGATGTCATTGCTCTGCCTGGAATGTTCCACAATATGACTTTAAACGGCTCTACTTTACACTTATTCAATTGCAGGTTGGTTTTATAGCTCAAAAATACAATAAATGAGAAAAACAGGCAGGTAACTTTTCTAGTTGTGGGTCTGTCAGATGCTTTTCTCCTTGGAGATGTTATTTCTTTGACTGGAATGTTCCGCAGTGTGGCATTAAACCTTTCGATCTTCACGGAGACCAAACTGGACCAAGTTACAGGTCAGATCCGTGGAGAGGCGACCCCGCTCACAGTCAGAATGCCTGTTTTTCTAGGGATTTTTGAGCTATGAAACCACCTGTGATTGAATAAATGAAAGTTAGAGCTGTTTTCTCTCATACTGTGGAACATTCCTGGGCGAGCATTGACGTATCCATAGAAACAAGCAGGTGATTGACCCCCAGCAAAAAAATTACACAGTGCATCTTTAAAACTACCTCAGTATTACCTCAAAGTAATGTTCAGTCCTAGTTTATACACACACATTTTGTCATGGGTAAGAAAAAACCTGATTTAGTCCTGGTCTAGGTCTGACTTTACTTCTCTAGTGAGCCTAGAATGTTCCGCAGTATGGCATTAAACCTTTCTATCTTCACGGAGACCAAACCGGACCAAGTTACAAGTCAGATCTGCGGAGAGGTGACCCCGCTCACAGTCAGAATGCCTGTTTTTCTCTGTATTTTTGAGCTCCTGTAATTGAATAAATGTAAAGTGGAGCTGTTTAATGTCACACTGTGGAATATTCCAGGCAGAGCAGTGACGTATCCATAGAAACAAGCAGGTAACAGACCCCCAACCACAAAGTTACACAGTGCAGCTTTAAGTAAAGTCCAGACACCTACCATTTTTACTGAAGTATAGTACTTTTCTGCTTTTACTTCCGTGCCGTTCCAGCCCGGTTCGCTCGCACTTTCCTCGCTCACACTTTCCCGTCGCGTCGGAAGAAGAAGCGGTCGCGGCGGAGATCAAACGGGGTCACGGCGGTTAATCAGGTTTCGTACGTCTGCGTAAAGGGACTGTCAGCTCAGGGGACTTCACAGGTGAATTATCTCGACCTGATTTGATTAAAGGACGCGGCGTGATATGCAGTAATATTACGGTCGCAACATGTTAGAATCCTGGAGGTACTTATTGAAGATGACAGCGCTTTTGTAACAGGCTTTATATGAGCAAAGGAGTCACATCTGTCTTCTTAATGATTCTTCTAACTTTGACAACACAATAAGTGGCGTACACAGCGACAACACAAGAGCCAGCGTTCTGTTTTTGAGTCTAATATGCAGAAAAGTGCATAATAGTCAGCGATTTTCTGGTTAAAGTTGTTTTGCGATTTGGATCATTTCGCCGTTCGCTTTCTGATGGTGAGAGAATGTTCGTTTGAAGCCGCAGCTGTCGTGTCGTAACCTGGATCAGACCAGATTCATTCATTATAAATATTATCAATCTGGAACAACTCTCGTGGAAAGAGATCGGGAAAACGCGGCCCACCGTGGTGATTAAGGATGTAACAATAACCGAAATATCGTGATATCGTGTCGTCAAAAGTCTTGAATCACAAGTTTCTTTGCTTAAATGCATTGTTTTATAGTAGCTAATAAAGAAAGGGAACTACATATCCCATGATTCAGTTCAGTGCAGAAAACATGAAGTTTTTACCTTAATTTTTAGGTTTTTAAAAGCCTTAAGTATCCTGTCTACAATTCAATTTGCTTTTTCCATAATATCGCAATACTTTCCTACAATGTGACTGTTTGAATCTGACGGGTCGAAGCGTCAGAACAGCAGAACAAGCTGAAAAAAAATCAAACTTTAGTTAAATCGAGAATTGAGAGAAAAGCTCAGACATCTCCCCTGTCCACAAACGCACAAAGGCTGAATTGCATCTGTCTGCGTCGTCATGTTTGTTTTGGTTCGTTTGGGCGCTTCAACTTTGGCTTCCGCACAAACACTGCGACGTGATTGGACCGACCCGACTGAACTCGCAAATACAGCGAGGATCCATTTTGCCGTAGAGAATAAGTTATGTGGCAAAGTCGTAGCGCAAAGGCTTTTTTTTGTGCCAATTGCCTCTTCAGCTCATACCAATCACATAAACAAGCACTTGTACATTTAAATAAACAATTTGCAGATCAAATCACTGCATTTTTAAGGTGTTTTACTTGATTTTACTATTTTAAAAAAGTTAAAAAACAGAACTGCTTTATTTAAAACGCTTTTGCAGTGGTCCAAAGTTATGTTTCACTTAATTTATGCGCTCAAACATCCAAATTATTCATTATTCATGCGATTATAAGCATTTTTCACAACTCTCAGAGACAAACTGCGTGTTGCCATGACAATAAAACAACAACAACTAGCATGCAAACACTCAATTCATGATTCTCAGACAATAAAATACTTTCTAATTAGACACAGATATGACTTATTTGACCTCAAGAGCTCCTTATACTATGGCAAGACAGATTTTGCTCAAAAACGTGGGGAAACATCACATACTTGGTCTTTAACTTTACCCCAGATGCCCTCCCGAATGCAGACTTCAGAAATATGCAAGTAGAAAGTACCACTCGAGTTGCCAGCGACTTTGCCAGTTGCAGAACTCCACGAATCCTTTATTTTTAGTGCGTGGATAATGTCACTTTGTTGCCTAGCGCTTTCTTTCTTTTTTTTCTTTCTTTCTTTCTTGTATAAGTGTTCTTTCTCTGACTTGACTCTGAGTTAAATTTAAATCCTTATTATTTTCCGAACGCTAGGTGTGATGTCTACCAGGATATTTGAAAAAGAGAATGTGAAAGAAAGAAGAAAAAAAAAACAGTAAAAGTTGCTAGACGGAGAGGACGTGCTAGGCTAATTAGCGACCTCCCCTGTATATACAACTATATGTAGCTTGGATTTGTCAAAAGGCCATTGCCGCCGCTGCAGACGCCCCTGAAAATGTCACGCGAGCTAGTCGGGGGACACGCGAACTTCTATCTGCCCCCCTCCGCCGCTAACAAGTCCACGTGGCTCAATTTGTGTCAAATGTCCGCCGCCGAGGAAGATGTTAGCGACGGGAAAACCTGCAGGACCTAACCCCGGCTCGCACGACGCTCTCCCGAGACGCAATTATGCTTCAGAGGCGGGTTTGAGGCGCGATAATGTAAACAAGAGAGAAACCGTGTAATGTTTTGTACTGGAGTTTGTAACGCGTAACGGAACATCAATGGAAACAGATGTAAAGGGGAAGAGTTGGTGGATTTGTGGTTCAGAACGGTCTTTAAAGGTCCTACATTACGCAAAATGGACTCTTGTGAGTTTTAATTCGTGTTATAATGCTAATAAAATATACCTGGAGTTGTGTTTTTGTTTCATTTGCACATATTTGAGTAACTATTATTGATTTGTCTACATCTCCAAAGCTCAAAAGGCTCTGTTCTGCCTTGTGATGACATGAAGAGGTAGTTTTCAAGTTAACAGCTCCTTTTACCTTTAGTTCAGTAGAAATTGGCGACTCCAGAGCTGAAATTGAATGATAGAAACACAGTGGAGCACTTCCTGTATTACCGCATGACATCACAAGGTTAGAGTGACCAGAATTTGAAAATAAAAAAACTGGCACATCCCCGTTTTTTTCGTGGTTGGTAGGGATAATATTGGAAAACGAGTGCGTAATTAAGGAAAACTGTTCAGTATAGTCGCATTTTCTTTGTGTTTTGGTCATTTTTTAAGCAGCGTTTTTGTATTTTACCTAAACAAATTACAATTTGTGCCTCTCTTTACTGTTGGCAGGATCCAAATTGGTCAAAAATAGGAACACCCGGGACATTTCTTATATAAAACTGAGGCAAATCACTGGTTGTAGATAAATCTGCTGGGACAGGGGACACAGGGCTCAACACTGGGACTGTCCTGGATAAATAGGGACGTCCGGTCACACTGCACAAGGTGGAACTGAGTGTTTTTCTGTTTGAGAGGAAAACTCAGCTCCTAAACATGCAGGGTTTGTGCGTTAAACGTGTGTGAATGAAACAAAACACAACTGCAGGTCTGTTTGTGAGGAGGAAACATTATAACATAGATCAGAAAGCATAATATAGGGCCATTAAGGATGCATTACCCAACTTTTCTGATAAACAAATCCACTTTATTTCTAGAGCAGATTTCAAAGTTCTGCACAGAGATCTTAAAATGAAGACCGCAAAAAGATAAATAATAATGAAAATACATAAAATAGCAAGTAATAAAACAATAAAACCAGTAAAATCAAATAAAAGCAATACCCTAAAAATCATAAAATAGCAGTAAATAAGTAAAATAAGACATAGTAAATGATGTAATCTTAATTTTTTTTGAGTCTATACTGCATAAGAAAACATTAATGGCATAGAAACAACTGTGTATAGGGAAAATAGTTTGTCTTTAAAGGTGCATTACGTAACTTTTCCGGTAAACAAGATAGAAGCAGTGTAATGCCATCGTGCTGGAGTTTGTAATGCATAAGAAAACATCAGTAAAAACAGTTTTGAAGGGAAAAGTATGTGTGTTATTGGTTCAGAAGGTTCACTGCGTAACTTTTCCGGTAAACAACAGATGTTTACAGGGAAAAGGAGGTGGTCCGGTGGCTCAGTGTCGTCTCTTTATAACTTTAAAGGTGCACTGTGTAACTTTTCTGGTAAAACAAGGACAAAATAATGTAACGCTGTTGTACTGCGGGTCGTAAAGCAGAAGAAAACATCAACTGCACAGGAAGAGCTGCGTAGGGAAAAGGGCCTAAGTGAATTAGTGGATCAAATATGTATGTTTGTCTTTAAAGCTGCACTTTTCTGCTACAGGGGAGTAGTAGTTGTTAGTAGTTGTAGTACTGGTAGTTGTGGTAGTAGTAGCAGTAGTAGTAGTAGGGGCAGTTGCAGTAGTAGTTGTTAGTGGTTGTAGTGGGAGTTGTAGTTTTTTATAATTTTAGTTGTAGTAGTTGTTGCTGTTGTGGTAGTTGTAGTAGTAGTTGTAGTAGTAGTTGTAGTAACAGTAGTGGTAGCAGTAGTTGTAGTAGTAGTTGTAGTAGTGGTGGTAGTTTTAGTAGTTGTAGTAGTAATAGTAGTTGTTGTGGTAGTTGAAGTAGTATTTGTAGTAACAGTAGTAGCAGTAGTAGTAGTATTAGGGGTAGTTGTAGTAGTAGTTGTAATTTTTGTAGTTTTAGTTAGTTTAGTAGTTGCTGTTGTGGTAGTTGTAGTAGTATTTGTTGTAGTAGTAGTTGTACTAGTAGTAGTAGTAGTAGTCGTAGAATTTGCCTTTAAAAGTGCACTGCGTAACTTTTCTGCTAGAGGGTACTAGTAGTTGTTTGTAGTTGTAGTAGTAGTTGTATTAGCAGTAGCAGTAGTGGTAGCAGCAGTTGTTGTAGTACTAGTAGTTGTAGTAGTAGTTGTTGTAGTACTGGTAGTTGTAGTAGTAGTTGTTGTAGCAGTGGTGGTAGCTGTAGTTGTAGTAACAGTAGTGATAGCAGCAGTAGTAGTTATAGTAGTAGTCGGAGTCGTAATCGCAGTAGTAGCGGTAGCAGTAGTACTAGTAGTAGTTGTAGTAGTTGTTGTAGTACTGGTAGTTGTAGTAGCGATAGTTGTTGTAGTAGTAATAGTAATTGTTGTGGTAGTAGTTGTTGTAGTACTGGTAGTTGTAGTAGTAGTAGTTGTAGTAGTGGTAGTAGTGGTAGTAGTTGTAGTAGTAAAAGTAGTTATTGTGGTAGTTGTAGTAGTAATAGTAGCAGTAGTCAGGAAATTAATACCTATTTAATGGATATGAATAAGATTAAATAAAGATTAAATTAAGGATTAAATAAAATGTAAAAAAATATATAAAATAGAATTAAAAAAAAAAGATGATTATATTTTTTTTTCTTAATTGACCTTAAACCTGACAAACCCTAATCTGTCCTCACACGAGTTCTTCTCCCGTCTCTTTATAATAATAAGTTTCCTTCTTCTTTATGTATTTCCGAGTCTAACATCTTCGTGTTTTAATGTCGCTCTGACTTTTGCTCTGCGCCGTAAGTCATGGGCCTGTAGTGTACGTCACACGGAAAAGCTCCTGAATTATTAACTATTATTGATCGTTACTGCCCCAAACCACTCGAGGCGCTGTTTTCTATCAAGCCCATTAAAAACCCACTTAACATAACACCAACCTTGCATGCGTTGACATTTAGCAGATACAACGTGACCCAGACAACTGCGCACGACCGTTTTAAAACAATTTGGATTTATTTGTGCTATTAAACGAGACCTGAGTGATATGAAATTGACATTAAAAGGCCCATTTACGCCATTTTCTGATCTCCGGGTATGTTTTTGACGACGTAACAACATTATAACTAGGCCTGGGTATCATTAAAAAATTGCCAATACGATAAATACCTCGATAAATAGGCCATAATATGATATTTTTGATTCAATACAATATATTTCAACTAGATTAGTGAAAAACAAAGGCTAAAACATGGCTATGATGCTAAAAATCTCCTAAATCCACTAAGTTTGTGCATAGTTTATATGAAAATCGCCCATTTTACTCATTAAAACAGTATATAATCATACGTTTATTCAGATACAAATACAAATAATAATAGAAAAAAATATATATATACACCAATAATTCCTAAAAGGAGTGGGGAGAAGAAAACGTTTATTTGTCCCCAACAATAATGTGCTCCAGATACAAAATAAATCACTGCATTTCAAAATGTTTTACTGTACATTCAGTCGCAAATTAACTTAAATTTCTTCTTCTACATACTTAGCTATAATAATTTCTTTGTATCTTCGTTTAAACACTTATATTTGGGCATTTTTTGAGCTCATCGTCACTGATAGTTTCAGATTTTTACCTCACAAACTGAAATACACAAACTTTTCCTCATTGTACAGACTCCAAGTACTTTCTCTTTCAATAAAACGTCTCTGAATATAAACAGTGAATATAAAGGCAAAGCAAGTTTACTTGTACAGCACAATTCACACACAAAGTAATTCAAAGTGCTTTACAGAATAAGAAATACATTCAAATCACAATACAAACAAATCAAAACTCAAAAAATCGTCATAAAATTTTAAAACAGAGATGGGACATTAAATTAGAGAGAATTAGAGAGAAGAGAAAAATGCAGAATGGAAAATGAAAACCTAGTTACCTAAAAATACTCTTGTATCCTCAAATTTAAAGATATGATATATCGATATTTCAATATTTTTGCTTAATTATAGCACGTCTTAAAGCTCAGAGTCAGTTTTTCCGAATATAGAAACAGCATTAAACGTATATATCCTCACAGAGAATATACTGTATATCCATAGAGGTAAACACATATAAATACTAGAACGGGGGTCGGCAACACGCGGCTCTTTCCTCCTTCTGTTGTGGCTCCTATGACTTTGGAAAATAAATAATGAGTATTTAATCACATTTATTTTCATTTTAGTTAGTTCGTTTTTTAATGTAATTCTAAATTTGTACATAATGGTCTTGTAACATTCACATAAAACGTCTTTAACATTTTTGTTGCTCAAAATATGCGTCTAAGCTGCGACACCCGACACGTTTCCCGCCCGGACTCACCGCACCTACACCAGCAGCAGGATTTATTGAGCTTTTTGACCCCGGGTGGGTAAATGATGGACAACTTCAAGAGAAAAAAAAGTTTCAGAAGAAAACAGAACTTTTAATACCACGTGGGCAGATTCATTCACGCTCCAGTACACAAGATAAAATGATGACGGACACAGAAGCAAACGCATTTTTGGCTCGCTGTCGGTGGATAATTTAATCTTACATTTTTATTACCTACAAGCAGGACTCAAATGGACATTTAGTAATAATGTGTTTAATGCAGCTTTGTGCGCATTTGTTTCCATTTTAGAGAAACGAAACTTAAAACCGCATGGCTCATTTGCACACACTGCTCTGAAAACAGGTCCTGATGTGTTCAGCTTCTGTCAGACTAAAGGACACGACTCAGTGGATTATTTGTGATTATTTGTGTTGTATTTTCATTGATTTCATAAATGCAACACACTATAGTCTTTTGTACAGGGCAGACAGGTAAAAAAAAAAAAATCATAGGCAGTGTTCTCCTCATTTTAGGGTTTTGTGGCTCCGCGGGTGTTTTCTTTTCTGTGGGAGACGCCCCAAACGGCTCTTTGAGTGTTCAAGGTGCCGACCCCTGGACTAGACTGAGATTTAATGCCCCATGCGGAACATTCTCGACAGCATCTTTTTTTGTTGAAAATCAAACCGTGGATGCTCGTGTTGCTCGCAGGCTCGTGAAAACGTGCCGTTTAAAACTTTTTGTGCGTGTTTTTGTGTTCCCTCCATCGCCATGGTAACCGCTGAGCATGTCGCCCATAGAGATACAAGTAGAGCACCTCCCCCAGCACTGCAAAGTATCAGTTCAGTCTAAGTCTAAGCTGTCAGACACACTCTTTAAACCTCCGCTCTCCGTTCAGCTTAAACACTATACTGCGCTTCTGCAAAAAAATGTGCCGTACATTATCTTTACAGACAGCGGAGTCGTCTCGCTGCCAATCCATCTGACACGACCACAGCCCGCGGAGTCGTCATGGAGACGACTTATGGGACCTAATAACCGCACTAATGAGCCATATCCAGTTTTACTTTGTCGTCAGCAGCGGCAGTTGTCACGCTCCCAACCTCTGCATTTGATTGATGTCAGTTCACGAGGGAGTAAAGACGCTTAAAGGACGCCACGCAGAGATGTTATTGCTTTGTCTGGAAGGTTCCTCAGTATGGCATTAAAAATAGAGCTTGTTTGGTGTTTAAAGGAGCGTTGTGTAAGATTTCCAAATGGAGATGTTATTGCTTTGTCTGGAGTGTTTCACAGTTTGGCATTAAACCTTTAGATCTACGGGGAGGCGACCCTGCTCACAGTCAGAATATCTGTGTTTCTAGGTTTTTTTAAGCTATAAAACCACCTGTAATTAAATAAGCGTAAAGTATAGTTGTTTAATGTCACACTGTGGAACATTTCAGGCAGAGCAATAACGTCTCCGTAGAAACTAAACAGCTAAACTCCGCCCACAACCACCTTTAAAATCAAGCTGATAATTTAGGCAACACTTGGAGGACTAAAGAAAAGACTGAGTGAGGGGTTGAGGAGGGCGGGGTCAGGACGTATAAGGAGCGCTGTGATTGGTCGAACAGGTATCCACACCTTAAACTCCGCCCCCTGCAGCCACACGTTTGTCATGCAGTCTTGTGTGATGTCATGTAGTATTTGAAATCGCTTGTGAAATGTTCGGTTCTACCTTAATATACTGTGAAAAGACATGTATTCTTACACATCTGACCTGTAACTTGGCTCAGTGGTGTCACTTAATTTGCTGGTCTTTTTGGCCATACTGTAGAATATTCAGACAAAGCAATAACATCTCCATGGAGACAAGCAGATAAATAAAAAGTGACATAGTACATATTTACATACACAATTATGCAAGCTTCTTTTTTGTTTAGGATTTAGAGCTTATTTTAGTTGATTGTCCTGATTTCGTCGAGGTTAAATCTAGTTTAGTCCCAGTTTGGTTAGTTAAAGGTACACTATGTCACTTTCTGGTTGGGGGGGTCTGCTTGTTTCTATGGATATGTCATTGCTCTGCCTGAAATGTTCCACATTATGACATTAAACAGCTCTGCCTTACATTTATTCAGTTACAGGTGGTTTTATAGCTCAAAAATACAGAGAAAAACAGGCGTTCTGATTGTGAGCGGGGTCGCCTCTCCACAGATCTGACCTGTAACTTGGTCTGGTTTGGTCTCCATGGAGATAGAAAGGTTTAATGCCGCACTGTGAGACATTCCAGACAAACCAGTAACATTTCCACAGAGAAAAGCAGTTTAATTTTCAGGTGGAGGATCGACCGTCTGCTCGTTTTTTTGCCTTGAATGTTCCACTGTTTGCCTTTAAACTTGGCTATCTCCATGGAGACAAGCAGCGGGTGATGCGACCAGACCAGGTTACAAGTCAGATCTATGGAGACAGAAAGGTTTAATGTCAGACAAAGCAATAACATCTCCACGGAGAAAAACATTTGACAAACCTTCCACCAGAAAAGTTGCTTCCCTTTTTAAAAATAGAAAAAATTGAAAAGTTTTGAATTTAAAAGCCAAATAATTTCAATAAACTGTGTCATAATTTATCTGTTTTGTCTTACTTGGTTTAATTATGTCATTTTAATGTGTTTTAAATGTCTTTTTACTGCCTTTTGGCCAGAGCTCCCTTGAAAAAGAGGTTTTTAATCTCAGTGGGACTTCCATGGAAAAATAAAGGTTAAATAAAAATAAATCAAAATAAAAAAAATCTGCTTTTCCATAGTTACTCCAGACCGACCATCAAAACCAGACCCAGCACCGTCCGGCCGAGCAGATCCCATCATCCTCTCCGACAGCGACGGGGAGGAGCCTCCAAACAATCACCAAGAAACAGTAGAAGACGAAGCGAAAGCAGAAGCAGAAAAGCGCCGCGAACAACAAGACCTCCAAAACAAACAAGATGGCCTCCCCCCTGCTCAAACACCCGGTAATCCCACCTGCAACTCCTGCTTTTCATATATAGTGGAATTGGCTTTGGAGCATTGTCATCTGCCCGGATAATGCTGTTTAATATCATCACTTCAGTTCAATAAGGCCTGTATCTGATTCCATATGGGGCTATGGCATTATTATTCTGATCCATATTACTATAGAAAGGTACTGGCTGTTTCCGTGACGATGAGATATTGAAATAAGCCTGAAAAATGCATATTGACTCGGCTCATTTGCATCCAATACATGTCTATATATGATTTTGTTGCATTATCACTTGAGGACAGCCAAAAGGAAAAGTTAATGCTTTTTGGGGAGCAATTTTAAAGCTCCACTGTCTAACTTTTAGCCGAAAGTCGACTAAAGCATGTTTTTTTGTTTGTTTTTTACTTTTTTTAGCTTGCATCTCCACAAACCTCACTCTTAACTCTTACTCTGATCTATGTTATAATGTTGTTTCCTCATCACAAACAGACCTGGAGTTGTGTTTTGTTCCATTCACACGTTTAACACGCAAACTCTGCGTATTTAGGAGTTATTTTCTCAATCTGAAAACACTCTCTTCCGCATTGTGATGTCATGTGGTGATACAGGAAGTGCTCCATTGTGTTTATAAACTCCACACGCCTTCACTAGAATTCATTTTCGATCTAGGGTTGGGTGGTAATACAGTATTACGGTATCCCACGGTATCAAAACGTAGCAACGGTATCAGTTTCATGACCGTCATTAAAAATAATCTGCGTAAGGACCTAAAACCTCAGCTGGACTTTCTCTCTCCGCTCTCTCTCCTCTTCAAACGTTGTTACGCTCAGAGATTTCCATCCACACGCAGCGAGGAAGAAGAAAAAAACCTGACTGACGCTTCGTGTGCGACGTTGAGCCCAAAAGTTTGAGATGGAGACGTTTTATTGAAGCCGAGAGTCGAGAGGGGACGAGGCTGAAGAGGAGAAAGTTCCCGCTCGAGGGCAAAGTCAGACTTTCACACACATCTGAATCTTTCATTAAAAAGACGCAGACAATAAGGGCTGTGACTGGTCCTTTCCACCGCTCTACATTTCCAGTTCTTTGCTCATTATAGACTTTGAGTAATAATGTGTTTAATGCAGCTTTGCGCACATTTGTTTACGTTTTACAAAAACAAAACTTAAATCTGCATGGCTCATTTGCATACAGTATAAGCGCTGATAAAAACAGCTCGTGCTCTGACGCTGATGCGATCGAACGCGCTGTAAAGTTTGGTTTGATCAGAACTTGTGCCTCATCTTCAAATATAATGCAGCCATTCCGTTTCTGAACGGTTTAGGTGCAGCTACAAAATAATTCTTAATTATTAGTCACAGTAATACCGTAAACCCCGGTAAAATGCGGTATCAAAATTTGGATACCGCCCAACCCTATTTCAGTCATGATTTTACCCCTGGAATTGCCAAAATCTACAGAACTAAAGGTTAAAGGTAGCTGAAAATTACCTCTGCATGACATCACGAGGTGGAACAGAGCATTTTGAGCTTTAGAGATATAGATAAACTAATAATAAAGGGTTACTCAGACATGTGATTGAAACAAAACACAACTCCAGGTCTGTTTTTAAGGAGGTAACAACATAATAACATGATTTAAAGCTCACAAGAGTAAATTTTGCATATTTGGACCTTTAAGTACTAGTAGTAATAGCAGTAATAGCAGTTGTGGTGCTGAATTTGTAGATTTGTAGACTAGAAATAGACCAAATTGAATTGTTACCTCATGAATCTATGGGGATCTACATCATAATCCTATACGTGGTTGGCAATTACATATTTTTATTGCACAATCCATCCCCTTTTCTCTCAGCTTTGACAGTTTGTTGAAATTCTTCTTTTTCTTTTCCTTCTTCTCATTTTCTTTCTAAAGGTTCCGTAAAAGGGAAAAAAAAGAAAAAATTAACTTTTTAAAAACATTACATTGACACCATGAGTCACTCACAGCTTCATGTCCTCAAGCTACCCCAGTCACAAATATAATTCAACTTCGTTCTCGCAAAAACTGAAAATAAATATGCAAATTGGCTCCCCTATCATTACAGTCTTCCTTTGTCTCCACGGTAACAGCATTTTTTGCATAGCATTTAGAAAGTGTATGTTTTATTTCATTAGTGTAACCTTTAGCGACAATATGTCAGCTCCAAGATCGTTCCAGGTTATTAATGTCGCACTGTGGAACATTCCAGGCAAAGATGTAACAGCTCAACAACAACAGTGTAGACAAGAATGCGGTATATACCCTCTGATAAAAAAGTTACAGAGTGCATCTTTAAATATGCAAAATGTGTCTTTTTGTGTTTGTAATACATTTTAGTTTAAAATTCTACTTTCTCTCTTTTCGTAGGGTTTGTCAGATGCTTTGTCTCCATGGAGATGTTATTACTTTGTCTGGAACGTTTCACCGTATGGCATTAAACCTTTATATCTCCATGGAGACCAAACAGGAGCCAGATCTGTGGAGAGGCGGCGCCGCTCACAGTCAGAATGCCTGTTTTTCTAAGTATTTTTGAGTGATAAAAGCACCTGGTGAATAAATGTAATGCAGAGCTGTTTAATGTCATACTGTGGAACATTCCAGGCAGAGCAACCCATAGTAACAAGCAGGCGACAACCGAAAAGCTGCATGGTGCACTTTTATAGCTGCTCTTATTGTCCACTCCCGTCATATTTCCTTTGGTCCCCCACCATACACCTTCTCAATTATGCAGGGTGTATTATTGCAAATTAAGACCTCGGTTACAGTAAGGCCGTCTCCCAGGGATACGCAAAGCAATAAATCGCGCTAATTACAAAGAACTAATTACGGCGGGCGATATTAAGAATGGCCACGCTGCTGAAATGCTAAGCTTGCATAGTCTAAGTAAAGCTGGTGACCTGGGTGCTGCATCTATAGCTGCTAAAGGAAGAGGCATTTAAGGTCAGGATTCGTGTCGGATTTTGGAGATTTGCGGGGTCGTTTTGGAGTTTGAAACGTTTTTTTTTTTAACATCACATCATGGGATTTTAAACAACTAAGAAGTGCCGCATGAGCAATTCAAAGGACACAAGTAAGGGACTGTTGGATTTTATAAAACAGTGGTGCGTTCGTTTATCCGTCCGACTCGCGACACGCACTGAAACGCCCCTTTTCCTCGGACGGCGGGACTCGGAGGAGATCGAGCAAAGTTTACGAGACAGAATCCAAGATGGCTGTTTCCAGTGTCACTTGTATGAACTGTTTTCGTTGTGTTTGGACACTTCGGTGGTTTAAATAGCAATTTCGGACACTCATATTACTGCGATACTTTACTGCCTCCCTATCACTGCCTTTAGGTGTGATACTCGGTGTCGTCCATGTTTTTAGCCCATTTCCTGCTCACTAATGTACCAAAATGATCGACTATCATGCAACACCGTTTTCACTTCACTAATATACTGAATTATACCGTTTATACTGAATTCATCCTCGTGGTTGTTTAGTTGAATTCATCCTCGTGGTTGTGTAGTTGAATTCATCCTCGTGGTTGTGTAGTTGAAGCACAGACTTATTTTGCAGCGTCTGATATTTGTCCAGTTCTACAGCAACAGCAGCTTTCTGTTCGTGTTTTTCTCCAAGTCGGACACACGAAACATAATAAAACAGAAGCGTGGACATGACGTCATATCCGAGATCCGAGTGGGAGACGGACGGATAAACGAACGCAGCCTTACCTGTTTGTTTTTCCCCGTATCCATGGAAACCACGCAAGGAGGGAGACCTTCCAGATGAAATACTTTGAGGGAATGAACCATTTCTCTCTCCCTCTCTCTGTGATTGGACTAGAAAATCAAAACAAAAGTGGATTATGTAACTTTTGCAGGTTGACTCTCTGCCACCTGCTTTTTTCCATGGAGATGTTGTTGCTTTGCTTGGAATGTTCCACAGTAAATCTTTCATTTAATCAGTAAGAGAAATAAGCTTGAAAAATGCGTATTGATTTGGCTCTTTTGCATTCAGTACATGTATATATATTATTTTGTTGCATTATCACTTGTGGACAGCCTGAAGGAAAGATCTGGGAGGTTTTGGGAGGCTACTTTAAAGCTCCACACAACTTTTTAGCCAAAAATAGACTAAAGCATGTTTAGCATTTATTTATTTTATTTTATTTTTTAAAATACGGCTGTTTTTATTAATTCTGCACTGAAGAACATGTGTCCATACTTTGAGCAAGCTTGCATTTCCACAAACCTGACCCTTACTTCTGCTTGTTTCCATGGGGATGTTGTTTCTTTGACGATCTCTCCATCTATCGATCTGTCTTCATGTAAATCTCCATATTTCACTTTTCTGATCTGTTAAAATGTTTCCTGATCACAAACACTCCTGGAGTTGTGTTTTGTTTTATTCACACATGTTAAATTAACACACAAACTCTGCATTTAGGCCAAGTTCTTCTCTCAAACCGAAAACACGCTGTTCCACCTTGTGATGTCATGTGATAATGATACAGGAAGTGTTTCACTGTGTTTTTAAACTCCACACACCTTCGCTTGAATCACTTGGATAAATTCAGCCCAGTAAATCTTTCATTTATTGAGTAAAGGCCACCACACACTGCAGGAAAATTTGCCCATATTTGGCTGCAATTTCTTCTCCCCGAGTTCAGGGAGGCGTGACCTGACTTTTTGTCTCCGGGTGCGATTTTGAAGCCGCTGCTCCTCATGTGTGGAGTCAGTGTCAGATCAGAACCACCAAACATCAACAACGCTACAGTAACAGACGATAAAACAGAGCGTCAGGGACAGAGGAGCGACGGACACAGAGACGCAACAAACAAACTCGGGAAATAGCAAAAATAAAAACTTTATTACTCACCTAATGTAAAGTGGTGAATTTAAAGTGCAGCGTCTGATCCACATTATCCATAGAAATGGTCCTCTGCAAATAATGACATCCAGTCCACAAAACTGCACCATTAATCCATTTTGAAGTGTTCTTTGAAAGTAAAAAGGCGAAAATTGTTCCTCACATGTGTTTGTTTACGTCCATAGAGCGTAAAGCTGCAGATCAGCGACAGTGACTCGACTTCCTTTGGACTTTATCTCCTCTTTTATGCTTCAAAAATCCGGTATCTGAAGTAATGCACCTCATTTTACAAATAATAATAACAGTTTTGACTTGTATCTAAAATAAAAGTGCAGAGCTCTGGTCTTTTGAACACTTAAGAGTCTCAAAGTGAGTGGTTTTACTGTAGACAGGAAACAGCTGATGCCATCGCGCTCACAGCTTTATGTCCTGTGGTCCGCAGACAGATCCCGCTGCATCTTTACGATCGGAGATTTTTAGCCTAATAAGTTTCTCCTCGTGTCTGTGGTGTTTGCGCTTTTTGTCGCACATTTAAAAATCTTTTAAGACCGACAAATCTTCTAGTGTGTAGCAGCCTTAAGAGATGTTTCTAATGCTCAGAAATACTGGGAGAAACATGCAATAACATTACAATGAGCGGGATTGCCTCTCCACAGATCTATCCTGTGCTGCCACCCGCTTAGCAGCCTATAATACCACACTGTGTAATATTCTTCATGCAGACAAGAGAAAAGTTATGCAGTGCACCTTTAATATTATCTTGCAGACATTTTATTACACGTCTGTAGTCGCACCCTCCTCTCACCACATGCGACGAGATAATTAAACAATTTTTCTTCAAATCCGAGATAAAAAAAATCCTTTGACTTTTATCTGGACACCGGCAAGACTCGGCTCCGGTTTTCAAGTCCATTTAAGTTTAAAGGAGAAAGCTCATAGACCTGTTAACAGCCGGGTTATCACTCTCTATTAGCTTCTAACATCTTTAGATCAGCGTGGAACAGCTCTCTGACCACTTCTCTTTAAGCGTATCCGAGTGCCTTCTCCCCCTGACATCTCTTAGTGCTCGGCGGACTCTCAGAATTCCCAGCGTTCCCAAATGCAGCCCGGACAAACCAATGTACCGGCGCTGTTTCTTCCTGTTGCGCTTTCTACCTTCAAAAAAAAAAAAAAATCAAAGGTTAACCCACTTCTCTTTTAAAAACATCCTTTCTAAGCTGACTGGAGCGCGGAGATAAAAGCTACACCGGCGATCACAAATGGCACCTCTAAAGAGTCACAGCCAGGCGCCATTTTGGGACCCCGCCAAGTCCCCGGGTGGTTTCTATGGCAACTGCTAATATCTATCTATACGTGTGTTTTATTTTCGTCCATCGCGTCTCGGTCTGTGTGGTCCTTCGCGTCGCTCAAAGTGCTCACGGTCTATTTCTGCTGGAACAACTAGATTTATCCAACTGTTAGTTTATTATCTATCTCATTATCGTTGTGTCACTGGGCAAAGACATCTCAGCTCTCCACAGATCTGCCTTGTAACTTGACCTAGTGATAAGAATATGGAGGTTAAGTTAAGTTTAATAGTAATAATAAATCTTTATTTGCAAACACAAGAAGCAAAGAATAATACAAAAAGCATAAAAATAGCATGCATGCAAAAACAGACGATGATGCAAAAATTCAGTTAATTCTAATAAATAAATTAAGAAGTTATAATAAAAAATTAGGACAAATAAATAAAAATAAATAGAATAAAAAGGAATAAGAAATAAAAATAAAATTAATGACATATAGTGGAAAATTCCATGTAAAAAAATACTAATAGTACTATGACTCCTACTATTACTACTACTATTACTCCTACTACTACTGCAACAACTACTCCTACTGCTATTACAACTACTCCTACTAATACTTCTACTACTACTACTACTAATACTTCTACTACTACTACTACTAATAATAATAATAATCATGGGTCAGATTTCTATAGCACTTTTTGGACACTCAAAGACGTTTTATTTTGCATTTTTCATTCACTCCACACTCGCTGGTGGTCAGATACTACAGTAGTCACAGTTCACCAGTCATACACCGCTTTTACAAGGCAATGTGGGTGAAGTGTCTTGCCCAAGGACACAACAGCAGTTTTTGTGGCACCTGATATTCCCCAGTGGTCTCCCATCCAAGTAGAGAAATAAGTCCCCTTCATAGGTTCTGTTCACACTTACGTCACAAACCAGGAAGACTGGAAAGCTCTGTTTGTGGTAGTAAGTCTAACAAAATCGAGGAAAAATTAGAAAATGTCCCAGTTTTCTTCATCTCCACGTCATTGTAGTGTTTTGTAGTGACAGTTTTCATCATTTCCCCACTGACGCACAACTCCGAGCGCACTGGGTACATGTGATTAGAAGAGACGAGGGCGCCAAATTCAAGATGATTCAAACAGCACATACGTCTGCAGTCTTCATTTTACCAACGATCACATTTACTTCAGCGGTAGGGATGTAACAATAACTGAAATATGGTGATATCGAATCGTCAAAGGTCTCACAATAATATCTCGGACCATCACAATATATCGAATCACAAGTCTCTTTGCTTAAATGAATAGATCTGATGCCGAAATAACTAAAAAAAAAACAGAGTGAACTACATAGACCATGATCCTTTGCTCCGTTTCAGCGCAAACGACATGAAGAAATAACTTTTCTAAGCACTTTTACGTCTTCATTGTTTGGATTAAGTCTTGCGAAGGTGTTTTTAGAGGAAAAAGTAGCATAAATATTACAATAAATATGGTACCGTGAGATGTTTATGGTGAAAATATTGTACAGAGAGATTTGGATATTGTTACATCCCTAATGACAATAAATGTTGTGCCAAATGACTGGTCAAAGCATTTTATAATGTCAGTCTTGATATAATGTAGAACATCGTAACATCGTGAGCTTTCCCATGATATCGCAATAAATATCGTACCGTGAGGTTCATACCGTGATGATATTGTATCAATTAGTGTAAATAGCAGGATCTTGACTGGACTACGGTGCATGTTTTTGACTGAGAGATGCAATAGTTATAAAATTTAACTTTGCATGGCTTCATCCCCCCTTGACTTCTAAGTGTTTTAAGCTCCAGATCTCCCCTCTTCCCTCTCTCCTTCCCTCTCTCCTTCTCCCTCTCTCACCTGAGCGTGAATGGAGCTGGACACAGAGGAGGAGTGATTGCTTGTCTCCGCAGTGACGGGAAACTAATCTCAACGCAATCAAGGAGCGTGGGCGTCCTGAAACTGAACATTTGCTTCTCAAACCCGCCATTAGCGCGCCTCCCTGACCCCACAGGTCACTTTTATTGGACAACTGCGGTGATGCGAATTAAACCCACGCTGATACAGACTGATGGGGCTAAATAACAAAGTAAGAATGAGCTACATGCACTCTTCAGACTGCACCGAGTTAAGACACAAGAGCAGCCAAAATATTGAGACCACTGACCCCAGGGATGGTCCCAGGCAACAGGGATCAGTGCGACTTGGCTCTGTCCTGGGTTAGTCCTGGTTAATTCTGGTGAAGTCCAGGTTGAGTCCTGTTTCAGACATGGTCTAGTCCTGGTTTTAGGCCTGATTTAGTCCTGGTTTAGTCGTGGTTTAGCCCTGGGTTCATTCTGGTTAAATCGAGGTTGAGTCCAGGTTGAGTCCTGTTTCAGACCTGGTTAGGTCTTGATTTAGTCCTGGTTTTAGGCCTGGTTTAGTCCTGGGTTAATTCTCGTTAAGTCCAGGTTGAGTCTTGCTTCACACATGGTAGAGTCCTGATTTAGTCTTGGTTTTAGTCCTAGTTTAGTCCTGGTTTAGCCCTTGTTTAGTCCTGGTTTAGTCCTGATTTAGTCCTGGTTTTAGGCTTGGTTTAGTCCTGGTTTAGGCCTTTTTTACTCCTGGATTTACCCCTAGTTTAGTCCTGGGTTAGGCCTGGTTTAGTCTTGGGTTCATTCTGGTTAAGTCCTGCTTCAGACCTGGTAGAGTCTCCTGATTTAGTCTTGGTTTTAGCCCTTGTTTAGTCCTGATTTAATCCTGGTTTAATCCTGATTTACCCCTAGTTTAGTCCTGATTTAATCCTGGTTTAATCCTGATTTACCCCTAGTTTAGTCCTGGTTTAGGCCTGGTTTAGTCCTGGGTTCATTCTGGTTGAGTCCAGGCTGAGTCCTGCTTCAGACCTGGTAGAGTCCTGATTTAATCCTGGCTTTAGGCCTGGTTTAGTCCTGGTTTTGTCCTGGTTTAGTCCTGGTTAATTCTGGTTAAATCTCGGTTGAGTCCTAGTTCAGAGCTGGTAAGTCTTGATTTAGTCCTGGTTTAGTCCTTGGTTTAATCCGTTTAAATCCAGGTTGAATCCTGTTTCAGACATGGTAGAGTCCTAATTTATTCCTGGTTTTACCCCTGGTTTAGTCTTGGTTTAGTCCTGGTTTAGTCCTGGTTTAGTCTACTATAGTGGACTAAATGTAAGATGGAGGATAAGATTAATGCTCGACTACACTCCAGGCAAAATAATATCTTTTGAAGATCTTATTTAGACCTGGTTTCATCTTGACTTGGTTTGTCTTAAGTTCTGATTCAGTCCTGGTTTATTCCTGATAGTCCTGGTATTGTTGTGGTTTAGTTCTGCTTTAGTACTGGTATATTCCTGGCTTAGTCCTGTTTTAGTCCTTGTTTAGTCCTGGTTATAGTGGCTCAAATTGCAGGACAGGTCGCATTTTCCCCCCAATAACTTCATCTAACCGCTTTATTCTTACACTACATCCAGCCAATTTTTCCACAAACTCTCTAAACCATCTCAGCTCATGAAAATCACCAATATTTTCTGTTTCCATCTTTCGCTTCGATCCGGGCCCAGAACTCGAGATGAGTCAGTCCAATTAGCCTGTGTGTTGTCTCTCTGTTGCGGTAAAAAAAAAAAAAACACGGCTCTTCCCTGGGGTTGTTTTGAAGTCACTGCTCATAGGGCCTAAGTGACAGGCTAATAAGACAGGCTCTGTAAGATGAATTGCCCCCATCCCTTAAATGCCCCACTTAAAGCCTCCGCCATCGCCATCGCATTCCTGCACTGCACAAACCAAACACACGATCGAGGCGAGAAAGTGCTTACAGCTAATAAACCTGCCTCTGAACAATCCTGCACAATTCTCCTTTTGTTTTCCGTGTAGGAAGAGAGTGGGGAGGTACACTGTGTTATCTGCTGCATGGGCTGGGTTTGCAGAGTTTAGACCTGGTTTAGACCTGGTTCAGACCTGGTTCAGTCTTAATTTAGTCCAGTTTTAGTCTTGCTATAGTCCTGGTTTAGTTCTGGTTTAGTCATGGTATATTCCTGGTTTAGTTTAGCTTTAGGGCTGTTGTAGTTCTGGTTCAGTCATGGTTTAGTCCTGATTTTGTACTAGTTAGTCCTGGTTTAGCTTCTTGTTTAGTCCTGATTTAGTCTTGGTTTAGTCTTGGTTTAATCCTGGGTTGGTCCTGATTGTTTGTTATTCACTAGTTTACATTTTGTCTTGGTTGAGTCCCGATTTCGTCCTAGTTAGCCTTGGTTTACTTCTACTTAAGTCCTGGTATAGTCCTGGTTTAGTTCTAGTTTAGTTTAGTTATGGTTTGGTCTTGGTTTAATTCTGGTTTCATCCTGGTTTAGTTCTGGTTTTGTCGTGGTTTCGTTCTGGTTTCATCCTGGTTTCGTTCTGGTTTAGTCGTGATTTAATTCTGGTTTCATCCTGGTTTAGTTCTGGTTTCGTTCTGGTTTAGTCGTGGTTTAGTTCTGGTTTCATCCTGGTTTAGTTTTGGTTTAGTCATGGTTTAGTTCTGGTTTCATCCTGGTTTAGTTCTGGTTTCATCCTGGTTTAGTTCTGGTTTCATCCTGGTTTAGTTCTGGTTTCATCCTGGTTTAGTTCTGGTTTAGTCGTGTTTTAGTTCTGGTTTCATCCTGGTTTCGTTCTGGTTTAGTCGTGGTTTAGTTCTGGTTTCATCCTGGTTTAGTTCTGGTTTCATCCTGGTTTAGTTCTGGTTTAGTCGTGGTTTAGTTCTGGTTTCATCCTGGTTTAGTTCTGGTTTCATCATGGTTTAGTTCTGGTTTAGACGTGGTTTAGTCCTGGTTTCATTCTGGTTTAGTTCTGGTTTAGTCGTAGTTTAGTTCTGGTTTCATCCTGGTTTAATTCTGGTTTCATCCTGGTTTAGTTCTGGTTTTGTCGTGGTTTCGTTCTGGTTTCATCCTGGTTTCGTTCTGGTTTAGTCGTGTTTTAGTTCTGGTTTCATCCTGGTTTCGTTCTGGTTTAGTCGTGGTTTAGTTCTGGTTTCATCCTGGTTTAGTTTTGGTTTAGTCATGGTTTAGTTCTGGTTTCATCCTGGTTTAGTTCTGGTTTCATCCTGGTTTAGTTCTGGTTTCATCCTGGTTTAGTTCTGGTTTAGTCGTGGTTTAGTTCTGGTTTCATCCTGGTTTAGTTCTGGTTTCATCATGGTTTAGTTCTGGTTTAGACGTGGTTTAGTCCTGGTTTCATTCTGGTTTAGTTCTGATATGGTCCAGGTTTAGTCTTGGTTTTTGTTCATGTTTAGTTCTCATTAGTCCTGGTTTACCCTTAGTTTAGTCTTGCTTTTAATCCTGTTTAGTTCTCATTAGTCCTGGTTTAGTCATGATTTAGTCCTGGTTTAGTACGGGTTTAGTCTTGGTTTAACCCTGGTTCAGTCCTGTTTTTGTTCTCTTTTAGTTCTCATTAGTCCTGGTTTAGTTCTATTTTTGTTCTTGTTTAGTGCTCATTCATTAGTCCTGGTTTACCCCTAGTTTAGCCTTAGCTTTTAATCCCGTTTAGTTCTCATTAGTCCTGGTTTAGTCCCGGTTTAGTCCTCTTTTTGAAACATGGCGCTTCACATTCTCGCTGTGTCCACTCAGAAACACAGTCCATGCTTAATAGTTGAACTACCCCGGGGTGTAACCAGAGGCATATTTTGATGATTTTCCGAGCTTTCTCTCAACATCCCTATTATGTTTTCTTTGTTTTGGTCCTGATTCACCCCCTACGAGGTCCATACTTCAGAGCACGGACTTCACGGGTTTTGTTTGGAGATGGTACTTGTTAGTAGGGCCCTCAAAATGTTATTGGTGAAGTAAAGTGGCCCAATCCACCTGCATCTCTCCAGCCCTGAGTATCCAAACACTGTAGCCCTGAGCCAGAGAAAATAACACCACAGAGAGACAAACACAACAATGGAGGATATGATTTAGTCCAGGTTCAGTTCTGGCCTGGTTCTGGTTTAGTCTTTGTCAAGTTTTGGTTTAGTTTAGGTTTAGATTTCGTTATTAGTTCTGATTCAGACCAGATTTACTCCTGGTTTAGTTCTGGTAGCGTTATTCTTACATTATTCCTGGTTTAGTTCTAGTATAGTTCTTGTTCAGTCTTAGTTCAGTCCAGGTTTAGTTCTGTTTTAGTCCTGGTTGAGTTCTGGTGTAGATTTCATTCTGGCTTAGTTCTGGTTGAGTCTTAATTTAGTCCAGGTTTAGGCTTTGTCTAATCCTGGTTTTGTTCTTGCTTAGCTCTGGATTAATCCTGGTACAGTTCTGGTTTAGTCTTAGTTTAGTCCTGGTTTAGTTCTGGTTTACTGTAATCTTTAGTTTAGTTCAGATTTAGTTCTGACTAGGTTCTGGTTGAGTCTTCGTATAGTCTTGATTTAGTTCTGGTTTTGTTCTGGTTTAGTCCTGGTTTAGTTCTGGTAGAGTATTTCTTATATTAGTCCAGGTTTTGTTTCTGGTTTAGTTCGAGTATAGTTCTTGTTTTGTCTTAGTTCAGTCTGAGTTTAGTTCTGGTTTAGTTGAGTTTTTGTTCTGTCTTAGTTCTGGTTGAGTTTTAATTTGGTCCTTGTTTAGGCCTTGTCTAATCCTGGTTTTATTCTGATATAGTTCTAGTTTAGTCCTGGTTTAGTTCTGGTTTAGTTCTGGTAGAGTTTTTCTTACATTAGTCCTGGTTTAGTTTTGGTTTAGTTCGAGTATAGTTCTTGTTTAGTCTTAGTTCAGTCCAGGTTTCGTTCTGGTTTAGTTGAGTTTTTGTTCTGTCTTAGTTCTGGTTGAATTTTAATTTAGTCCTGGTTTAGGCCTTTTCTAATCCTGGTGTCGTTCTGGTATAGTTTGGTTTCATCCTGATTTAGTTCTGGTATTGTTCTGGTTTAGTCCTGATTCAGTTCTGGTTTAGTCCTGGTTTAGTTCTGGTTTAGTCCTGGTTTAGTTCTTGTAGAGTTTTTCTTACATTATTCCTGGTTCAGTTCTGGTTTAGTCTTAGTTCAGTCCAGGTTTAGTTCTGTTTTAGTGCTAGTTTAGTCCTGGTTTAGTTCTGGTGTAGTCCTGGGTTAGTTCAGATTTTGTTCTTGCTTGGTTCTGGTTGAGTCTTAATTTAGTCCTTGTTTAGGCCTTGTCTAGATTAGTCCTGGTTTAGTTCTTTTAGATTAGTCCTGGTTTAGTTCTGGTATACCGTAATCCTTGTGGTCTTTAGTTTAGTTCAGATTTAGTTCTAGCTAGGTTCTGGTTGAGTCTTCGTTTAGTCCTGATTTAGTCCTGGTTTAGATCTGATTTAGGCTTTGTCTAGTCTATTTTGTTCTGGTTTCGTCCTGATTTCGTCCTGGTATAGTCCTGGTTTAGTCCTTGTGTAGTCCCGGTTTAGTTCTTCCTCCTGTCCTAGTTTAGTCCTTATAAAGCACTAGTTAAAATTCCTCCAAATAATATTTCAATCCGAGCTGGTAGTTGATATCTTTGCCCTTAAAATGCCTTGCAAAATGGCCCAGTCCAATCCAAACACTGTGTGCCGGAGCCTTGGAAAATTGCACCGGTGAGAGTGACAAACATAAAAATGAAGGATATGGGAGCGGGACATGATAGGTCAGGGCGAAGAAATATGAGCGTAATCCTGCCTGGAAAAACACAGCCCGTGAACACAACATCAGCTGTAAATGTCTGTGTTGAAATAAAAACCTATGTGATTTAATGGCGCACGCGTGGATACAGAAGCGCCACAGAGGGCAGAGGATTCGACAGGCGAGGGGAGATTGGAAAGCCGTGCGTACGTGTGTCAAAAACATCGAGAAATAGATCATATCGTAACTGCGGTTTTGGAAATACGCGGCCTTAAAAATGTGAAAAACAGAACCGGTTCATTTTTGCGTTTAGAGCATCCAAATTATTCACCAAAGTGAGATTATAAGAGGTTTTCAGCATTTCATGTTTTCAGCATCTTTCAGTGCGGAGTTTGGCCGATAACGACAACTAGCATGCTAACTGTGCACTTCCTGAAACGTGTACTTTAACCTCAGGAGCTACTTAAATATCGAGAAATAAATAATATTGTAACTGCGTTTTTGGAAATATACGGCCTTAAAAATGTGAAAAAACATACCTTATTTATTCAGAGAATCCAAATTATTCACCAAATTTTGTTTATAAGAGCTTTTCAGCATCTTTCAGAGACCAGTGCGGTGTTTTGCCGACAACAACTAGCATGCTAACTGTGCACTTCCTGAAACGCTTACTTTAACCTCAAGAGCTGCTTATAAAATATATTTGTACTGAAGCCAGACACGTTTTCACCTTAATCAAGTGCTTTTCACAACTTTCAGAGCATGTGGAGTTTTGCTGTGATGGTAACGCTAACATTAACTAGCATGGTAATACACACTTCCTGATTATGGGACAATAAAATGCCTAAGTGCTGTTTTTGTCCAGGTGGATATCATATGAGTACATCCTGTTATTTTGTCCCTGTGAGGATTGTCATAAAATAAGGTTGCGTAAAGCTGCACTGTGTAACTTTTTGGTTGGGGGTTCCCAGCCTGCTTGTTTTGGAATGGAGATGGAATGTCCCACAGTATGGCATTAAACAGCTCTACTTTACATTTATTCAGTTAGAGGTGGTTTTATCGCTCAAAAATACAGAGAAAAACAGGGATTCTGACTCCGAGCGGGGTCGCCTCTCCACAGATTTGACCTGTAACATGGTCCGGTTTGGTCTCCATGGGGATAGAAAGGTTTAATGCCACAGTGCGAAACATTCCAGACAAAAGAAGCAACATCCCCAAAGAAAAAAGCATTTGACGGATCCTCAATGCACTTTTTAAAGAAGTTGGACTACGTCACTTTTCTAGTGGGTGGTATCATTATCGGTTTGTCTCCATGGAGATGTTATTGCTCTGCCTTGAATGTTCCACAGTATGAACATGATGTGAGTTAATAATAATGAGAATGGACTAAAAATCTGACCATTATCTGATTCTGAGTGGACTTTTTCATGTAATACTTTTTTTGCTCTGGTATCTGTACTTTTACTTCACGGTGCATTGTGTAACTTTTCGGTTACCTGCTTGTTTCCATGGAGATGTCATTGCTCTGCCTGGAATGTTCCACAGTTTGACATTAAACAGCTTTACTTTACGTTTATTCAATTACAGGTGGTTTTATAGCTCAAAAACACCTAGAAAAACCAACATTCTGACCGTCTCTGCACAGATCTGACCTGTAACTTGGTCCGGTTTGGTCTCCATGGAGCTTTAATCCCATACTGTGAAACATTCCATTAGAAAAGTTACACAATACACCTTTAAAACAGGGAGGACGTCCTGTTAAATTATCAGAAACAGCGACTGAGTCTGAATCATTCTTAATAAACGCTTTGTTCATGATGAATTAAGTCTTTGTTCATGCTATACTCAGGCTAATTTAAGTGTAGCTCTTTGTAGTGTAGTGTAGTGTAGCAACGTGTAGTAACTTTATTCACTTTATTTAGATTTTTCCATGTAAACTTCTGACTTCTAACACTTGGAACTGTAATAATAGAAATCATGTCTTCTTCACAGCTCCGTAATGGTCGTATACAGACATATATTCTAATGCACTTCTCGCTGTTGCGTTTTCACAGCGCAAATTGGCCCTCTAATCTTCCATTTCTTTATTTTAACAAACTAAAACTTATAATTAGACCAACTTTAGATGCATCGGTTTGCCTTCCTGTTTTCTTCGCTCGTTTAATACACACATTTATTACATCACATTTATTACATTAGAAAACTGGGCGTGTAATACTACTGTTTCTATCCCATGTTTACTGCCATAATACTGCAAAAATACTGATTCTGATACCACAATGATAATAAAAAACACAATTTCTTGTGATTTTCAGCATTAAATCGTAGTACTTTCTGTTAAATTCCCATGTAGCCTTCAGGAAAGCTTCATTTCTGTCTTGCAAATGGGACTTTTTTAGTATTTTTAGCATCTCAAATGAATATCTGGCTTCAATATTAGTTTAAGTATTGATTAGCGTCTTATTAAATATACATATGGGTATTTAAATGTACTTTTTTGCGTTTCATTTTGGATACAGGGTTGATACACGGACCATAGCTTGAGAAAAGAACACACAATCTCGTCTAAAGACATCAAAAAATGTCCTAAAATTGGATTACGCTTCATATATTTGTGACAAAACAAAGCAGAAATCATCTAAATTTCTCGTAACATAATCCCACAGTTGTCATTGTGAATGTCAGATCGTGACTGCGTCAATAAATGTGGTAATTAAGAAGCGAGACAAAACAGCTCTCGTAATGATTTCCCCTGACAGTTACAGATGGATCTTTGCCACTGTCCAGCACCACCTTTTTGTTCAGACTAGGCTCTGGTTGAGACTTAGTTTAGTCCTGGTTTTTATTCGGGTTTAGAGCTGGTTTAGTCTTTGTTTAGTCCTTGTCTAGCCCTGGTTTCATTCTGTCTTAGTCCTGCTATAGTTTAGTTTATCTTAGTTCTATAGCTGTGGTTTAGTCCTGGTTTAGTTCTGGTTTAGTCTTAGTTTAGTCCTGGTTTATTTCTGGTTTCGCCTTAGTCTAGTACTGGTTTAGTTCTGGTATTGTTCTGGTTTGGTTGAATCGCCTTTAAGTCCTGATTTAGTCCTGGTTTAGTCTTAGTTTAGTCCTTGTCTCATCCTTGTTTATACCTTTCGGTTTAGTCCTGATATAGTCCTAGTTTATCTTTGTTTCTGTAGTTGTGGTTTAGTCCTGTTTAGTTCTGGTTTAGCCTTAGTCTAGTACTGGTTTAGTTCTGGTATTGTTCTGGTTTAGTCTTGGTTTATTCCTGGTTTAGTTTTGGTTGAATCTTAGTTTAGTCCTGATTTAGTCCTGGTTTTATTCTGGTTTAGTCCTGATATAGTCCTAATTTATCTTGTTCTATAGTTCTGTTTTGTCCTGGTTTAGTTCTTGCTTAGTATTGATATAGTCCTAATTTCGTTTAGGCCTGGTTTAGTCTGGGTTTAGTACTTACTCAATTCTGGCTTAGGTCGAGTGTAGTCCTAGTTTAGTTCTAGCATAGTACTGATTTAATCCTGGTTTAGTCTTGGTGTTATTCTAGATTAGCCCTAGTTTAGTCCTTGTTTAATCTCAGTTTAGTCCTTGTCTAGTCCTGTTTCATTCTGGTTTAGTCCTGATATAGTCCTAGTTTTGTTTAGTCCTGGTATAGTCCTAGTTTAGTTCTAGTATAGTGCTGGTTTAGTCCTGGTTTAGTGGTGGTTGAATCTTAGTTTAGTACCGATTTAGTCCTCGTTTAGTCTTAGTTTAGTCCTTGTCTAGTCCTGGTTTTATTCTGTCTTAGTCCTGATATAGTCCTAGTTTCGTTTAGTCCTGGTTTAGACTTAAATTGATTGAGTCTTACTTTGGTCCATGTCCAGTCCTTGTTTAATTCTGGCTTCGTCCTGATATAGTTCTAGTTTTGTTTAGTCCGGGTTTAGTCTAGATTTAGTTTTTACTCAATTTTGTCTTAGTCCTGGTGTAGTCCTAGGTTAGTTCTAGTACAGTCCTCGTTTAAGTCCTTGTTTAGTCCTGGTTTAGTCCTAATTTAGTTCTAATATTGTACTGATTTAATCCTGGTTTAGTCCTGGTTTAGACTTTGATTAGTCCTGGTTTAGTTCTGATTGAGCCTTACTTTGGTCCTTGTCTAGTCTTAGTTTCATTCTGTTTTAGTACTAATATAGTCCTAATTTTGTTTAGCCCTGGTTTAGTCTAGATTTAGTTTTTACTCAATTTTGTCTTAGTCCTGGTTTAGTCCTAGGTCAGTTCTAGTACAGTGCTTGTTTAAGTCCTTGTTTAGTCCTGGTTTAGTCCTAGTTAAGTTTAGTTCTCGTATAGTTCTGGGTCAGTCGTTCTCAAAGCACGACTCCTGTACTGTAGGACAAAGCGATGACATCTCGACGGAAAAACAAGTCACAGAAAAGTTCCACATCTCACCTTAAAAAAAAAAAAAAAAAGCACAAACATATTTATTCTGCGCCGTTGCCCCGCGGAAACGTCGCACGTCCCTCTGCCCCATTAGCCCGGGTGGGTCCGTCTGTTCCCGAGACAAAGTGTGCTTTTGTGGACACTGATTTAAGAGCAGTATTATGTCAGTGTTATAGGTCATTGTCTAAACGAGCTGTGGTCCTCTCATTCTCACAGCTCTGACCTTTGCTGGAGCCATGAACACGCTGACATTAAGGGCCCTGCTCCCACTCGCTGCACCAATCCTCCTCTCCTCCTCTCCTCCCTCCTTCCCTCGCTGTGTGGCGACTTGTCATTTCATCCTTTTCTCTCTTCCCCTTTCGCTTTTTGTGCTCATAACGATCCTCTACATGATTTTTTGTGTCTTAAAAACGTGAAAAAAAACAGAATTCGGAGCGGCCTAATTACTCACACTGATGAGTTAATAAGCGTTTTTCATCACTTTCGGAGACCAACTGGCATGCTAACGCGCACCTCCTGATTCCCTGACAACGTGACGCTTTATTATTCGATGCAGACGGCACGCAGCAGACTTACTTTGACCTTAAGAGCTGTTTATAAAATATATCTGCACTGGGGCAAGGCAACCTTTGCTGTAGATCAGTATAAATAATAGAATAATATAGAATTGGACCTTACTTCATCTCTCTCCCTCTCGCTCCCTTCCTCTTCATCTTTTGCTCTCTTTCTATCTCTCTGTTTCTCTCCTTCCTTCCCTCCCTCCCTCCCTCCTTCCTTCCCTCCTTCCCTCCTTCCCTCCCTCTTTAGCTTTCTCTCTCTATCTCTGTCTCCCTTTCTGTCTGTCTCTCTCACTGACTCCATTTCTCTCTTTCACTGTCTCTCTCCTTCTCTCTGTCCCTTTTGGTCTCTCTCCCTCCTTCCTTATCTTTCTATCTCTCTCTCTGCATCTGTTACTCTCTTTCGCTCTCTGTTTCTTTCTGTCTCTCAATCTCTTTCTGTCTCTTTTTTTCTCTGTCTCCCTCTCTGTCTGTCTCTCTGTCTGTTTTTCTCTCTTTCTCTTTTGCTCTCTTTCTGTCTCTCTCGCTCTCTGTCTCTCTCTATTTCTCTCCCTCTCTCTTTCTCTCTTTGTCTCTTTCTGTCTCTCTCCATCTCTCTTTCCCTCCCTCTTTAGCTTTCGCTCTCTTTCTGTCTCTATCTTTCTTTCTGTCTGTCTCTCTCACTGACTCCGTTTCTCTCTTTCACTATCTCTCTCCCTCTCTCTGTCCCTTTTGGTCTCTCTCCCTCCTCTCTCCTTCCTTATCTTTCTCTCTCTTTCTATCTCTCTCTGTTTCTCTCTTTTGCTCTCTCAGTTTCTTTCTGTCTCTCTCTTTCTATCTCTTTTTCTCTCTGTCTCCCTCTCTGTCTGTCTCTCTCTGTCGCAGTTTTTCTCTCTTTCGCTCTCTCTCTGTCTTTCTCCCTCTCTCTTTCTCTCTTTTGCTCTCTTTGTCTCTTTCTGTCTCTCTCCCTCTTTATCTTTTGCTCTCTTTCTATCTCTACCTCTGTCTCCCTTCCATCCCTCTCCTTTGCTCTCTCTCTCTCTGTCTCTTTCCCTCTCAATCTGCCTCTCTCTCTCCATCCCTTCCTCTTTATCTTTCTCTCTCTCTTTATCTTTCTCTCTATCTCCCTCTGTATCTCGCTGTCTCAGTTTCTCTCTTTTGCTCTCTCTCTGTCTCTTTCTGTCTCTCTCTTTCTCTTCATCTCCCTCTCTGTCTGTCTCTGTCTCATTTCTCTCCCCTCTCTCTCTGTCTTTTTGGCTCTCTCCCTCTCTGTATCTCTCTTTCTCTGTCTTCCTCTCTGTCTGCCTCTCTCTGTCTGTTTCTCTCTCACCCCCTCTCTCTTCCTCCCTCTTTAGCTTTTTTCCTCTTTCTCTCTTTCTCTCTGTCTGTCTCTCTCTCCCTCCCTATTTATCTTTCAATCTCTTTCTATCTTTCTCACTCTCTCTTTCTTTCTCTTTCCATCTCAGTCTGCCTCTCTCTCTCCCTTCATCCCTCCCTCTTTATGGTTCTCTCTCTTTCTATCTCTTTCTCTGTCTCTCTCTATCTCTCTATCTGTCTCGTTTATCTCCCTCTCTTTTTCTCTCTTTCGCTCTCTCTCTGTCTCTTTCTGACTCTCTCCCTCTCTGTCTGTCTCTCCCTCTCTTTCTCTCTCATACTTTGAATTACGGTCAGTTGCTTTTTTGTCCTTTAATTTGGTCTTGTCTGGCAGTCTGTCTGTCTCCTGCTGTTTTTATGTGTTCTTTTAAAACAAATAAAACTTCATAAAGAATAAAAAGTAAAAAAAAATCTTAAAATTGATCTTTTAAGATGAATCTGCTTAATTCAAGTCAGTTTAACTATGGTAGAAAATCCTTTTTTGCGGTGCAGATAAAACCTAAACAATTCTCCATTTATTAGTGCACAAAGTCGGGCTTCAAAATGATACATTTGCAGTGGTAATACACATGTTATGAATCACATTTTTGTCATTCAGCACAATGGTCATATTCAGAAATCCCTTGGTGAGCTCCTTGGACAGAGGTGGAGAGCGACTGAAGCTCCCGAGGGACAGATTGGAGCCTCCTGATCTACTGTGAGTCCTTACAGAGGAAATACTTTGAAGGAACGGCCTGTTTCATCACCAGCGCTTTTGTCCTGGGGGCTCTTCCTCTGCACAGACCCTCGCTGCCCCGTCCTCCTGTTAAACTGCACCGAGACCTTTGACGGACACACAGAGAAGCGCAGTTTAAACGCTGAAGCTCGAATTTCCCTCGGGGTCGATAAAGTCCGTCCGTTTCTCTTTATCTCTCTCCCTCCTCGCTCTTATTTCCTTCCTTAATCACGGCAATCCACTCAGTATCCACTCCAATACGTAAAACGATATAAATAATAGAATGATACCGAATTGCATTATGGTTAAAATATGTTCTGCCGCTGTAGTTACAATAGTCGGGTTCATTTGGGATGCAGAGACTCCATCATGAATGCCTCAGTGGCTGCTTATTGTATTTCTTGGCTTCAGCCTGCACCCACAGCTAACAGACCTCAACAAATAACCTGACGTAGCTGCGCCGACGCGTTTCACAAAATGTCACCGATAATTACGTTTCATTTTGGGGCGGCTGTAATGAAATGCTTCAGAAGTCATAAATAGTCCATGCAAATACATCCTGCTTATGCATACACAGGGTACAAATGTTACGGAGTTGTAAGCTAATTCTGAATATTAAAGCGCATATGGCAGGTTTTTCTCTTTTTTTAGTTTAATTATAATGTTCTTGGTTTGGTGGGATCGCACCTGTAGTGAATACTTATCGTGGTCTGAAGAGAAAGTTGAAGAAAAGTACAAAAATACGGGAAGTAGCGCGTTTAAAGAGCCATTAAACGTCTTCCTGAAGCTTTACTCCGCCTAAGCAACATCTGAAAAATCCTCCAGAGCCGCCCGGTGTGCTCCGAACTTTGAAACAGAGCGGCTGTAATTTATTTTTATCCTGATCATAACTATTGTGTAAATTAGACGAGCTTTGGCCCCTGCTAACATTATGGTTGCTTGGTAACAGTTATGGGATAATCTCTGCTCATGTCCAACTACGAAACACAATTATAAACCTCTATTACACAAAACTGACTCCTGTGAGCTTTAAGCCATGTTATAATTGTTGTTTCCTCAAAAACAAACCCAAAGAGTTGCGTTTTTTTTCACTGTTCGCACCGTCTCCACAGCTCAAAATGCTCAGTTCCACCTCGTGATGTCATGAAGTGGCAGTTTTCACGCTCTTTTTACCTTCACCAAAAGCAAAAAAAAAAAGGCAAGATTTGCAGTCACGTTTTAAATCTGTTGCATAATCCAACCTGTCATATACACTTTTAAATGTCTTCTGGCTTTCACTGTTGCGACAATTCAGTAATAAGACAAAAATATTCTGTGATTTTAATAATTTTGTTTGTTTTTTAGATGTGAAAAGTGACCAAAATGAAGAAGACCCCAGCCTCCCAGTGTACCCAGGATTACAGTTCTGTGCCAGCCAGTACACAGACAGAATCTACGTCTACACTACGGTAAACTTTCAATACAAGCTTGTTTTTGATCATATTTTAATACTTTTACATAATTATTGCAGATTTTCACTGTCTTAAAATGTGAAAAACAGTTTGCAGTGGTCCAAAGTTATTCCTCACTTACCTTAAGCATTCAGAGCATCATAATTATTCACCACGATGAGTTTATAAGCACTTTTCACAACTTTCAGAGACCAGAGTGTGAACAACTAGCATCCTAACATGAATTTCCTGATTATGAGACCATAAAAGGCTTTTTAATTAGGAGTCACGGTTAAGCTGAGATGCAGAGAATCCACAGCAGACTTATTTTGAGCTGCTTATTCAAGATATCTGTACTGGAGCAAGACACGTTTTACTCAAATATATGGAAAAAATTGAGGCCCTTTCAATCAAAACTAAGCAAAAAGTAACACTTAAACATACTGAACATTTTAGAAACATTTTTAATTCTGATAAAGTTGACAATCACCTCATTATACAGCTCAAAATCAATTCAGGAAAGCTTAATATTTTTCCTACAAATGTCCATCCATCCATCCATCTTCTCCCGCTTAATCCGGCTGGGTCGCGGGGGCAGCTTGCTGCCCAATACTCATAGCACCTGACCCCCCCTATGAACCCCTCTGCGGGTGGTGAGCCCCAGGAGGGTGGACAACATGGTGTTAGTGATGTTAGTTCATAGAGGGATTTTTTAATATCGATTCCTGCTAAAACGAGTATCTAGTTTTGATTCTAGTTTTAGTATCGATTAATATCTGATTCCCAATACTTTTCACAGCCCTAAAACTCAATTTTGTTGCTTAAGTAAAAGTACAGATACTGGAGAGAGAAAAAACCCGAGTAAAAGTATCACACGAAAAGTAAAAGTATTAAAATATTTGTTTAAAAATCAAGTATTTCGCACAGATCTAATAAAGTTTCTGTGTACTGTTTCTGATAAAGTTTTGGGATGACTTTTGTTCAGCAGAAATAACTGAATTGAGTTTTTTCCTGCCTGCTTTGTTATTTTTGTGTATTTTTATTTGCTCAAAGTAGGAATATGTTAAAAATAAACCCCTCAGGCTTTTCAGCAGATCCCAAACTATCATAAAAACACTTAAACTTTTCATCTACTAAGTCACTATCTACTAAGTATCTGTCTGTCTAATCTACTAAGTAAAGTACAAATATCTACGTTTTTTGCTGTACTTTTTCTCTGTCGCGTTCCCCCACTGCCGAGTGTGCAAAGTCCTGCAGCGCACGAGCTCCGCTTTGCTTTTCCCCTGTCGGTTCGGTGCAGCGGCGGCATCAGTTTCAACTTGGAAGTGAAACATAAGCTCTTTAATTTGACGACGTGCATTCTTAAGTCGGCGAAAACAAGGGGAATTGAAAAGACGTGCGACACCGGGATCGTCTCTCATTACCTGAACCCTCGTCGCCTCGTCCCTGTCACACGTTTAATACAGAAAAACAGACTAAAAACACACTCGGTTTTACTCATTTTGAAATGTTAATGTGGGAGGTTTACAGATTCTTGAATGTGCTGGTGTCACACTCACAGCTCCCTGTTTTTCCTATCGATTCACATTGTATTTTGCCACGAAATATCAAAAAGAAAATTCATAAATGTTCACAAATATTGAACTCGGTGTCTTTCTGTGACTGGACCCGTTAAATTTCTGTATTACAACAACATTTGGCTTTTTAACGGTATTAATTTTATCGGGATGGGACCAGATCGCATGAAACAAAATTGCCACAGGAGGAAAATTATCTTGTGAGATTTTTTTTCCCCCATGTTTTGACGTTAGATTGGATAACAAAATAAAGTGACACTGGGGAGTTACATTTTTTGGAGAAGCCGTAATCCCCAAAAAACCTGCTACAGTGACAGCAAAAATATTAAAGAAAGGAAATCAAACATGATGAGGCAAAAATTGGGAAAAGGTTTGTGTAATTTATTTCTGTCCTGTCCTTGTTTTAATGTTACTTCATTGTGAAACTTCTTCTTCTTCTTCTTCTTCTTCTTCTTCTTCTTCTTCTTCTTCCTATTATTATTATTATTATTAATCTCATCTCATTCTCGTAGATCCAATCTTGTGTCTCGTCTCGTTTTGTCCTAATTGTATCTCGTCCCACCCCTAAAATTTTACCTTTCCCCTTCTGTATTAGATATGATTTATTTCTATATTTGCCATAAAAAGTTGTAATGTCATTTTAAATCCAGCATTTTCTCCGATTCGCAAATAAATGGCGACGTAAAAATGTAAAAAATACCTTTATCTCCAGGCAGAAAAAGAAATTTCTCTTTAATTCTGGTTGTTTTATTGCTCAAAATACCTCAGAAAAACGTGCATTCTTATGTGAGCGCGGTCGCCTCTCCGCAGATCTGACTTGTAACTTCGGCCTGCCGGAAAATCGCTATGGCAACCGTCTTCATTTTTTGCTTGACAGTCGTAGTGCAGCAGTAGCGCACGTTTCAATATGGAGTGAAACATAAACGACTTAAAGGTGCATTGTGTAACTTTTCTGACGGAAGCACCATCAAATGCTTTTTTTTTTTCTCCATGGAGATGCCGTTGCTTCGTCTGGAATGTTTCACAATATGGCATTAAACCTAAACCAGGCCAAGCTACAGGTCACGTTACTTCAGTTCAGTCACAGAAAAATAAAAACAGGAAAAAATCAGTGACGGATGAAGATCTCAATTTTGTTCCTTAAGTAAAAGTACAGATACAGGGGCCAAAGATTACTCTAGTAAAAGTAAAAAATATCACATCTACTTGAGTAAAAGTATCAAAGTACCCGTTTAAAATTGTACTTTAGGAGTAAAAAGTATTAAAGTAAAGTATTTTGCATGATTTTTTAGAACTATTAAAGCCTCAAATATAGTGATTTTGGTCAAGAATTTAGCTGATTTTAAGTGATTCTATTGATTTCTTAACTTTTAAGTGTTTTTTTATCTTTTTTTTGTGTTTGGTTTGCTCAAAGTTGGGACGTGAACTCAAATTAAATGTGCTAAAAATAAGTCCTTTTCAGCAGGTCTCAAAAATACGTTTTACTTTTCAGTCCTGATCTAAAATGTAGTGAAGAAGAAAATACAAATGTAGTGAAAAACGTAAAAACGTAAAAACGTATCCACTGTAAAATGTACTAAAGTAAAGTACAGATACCTTAAAATTGTACTTGTAGATTTACGTTTGTACTTTATCTTGCGCCACTGCAGAAAACAAACAAAAAGACACCAAAAATGCGCTTAATTTTATTCATTTCGAAGCCTTAACGTGGCACAGAGCGTCTCCGATTCGCAATTTCAAGACAGCGACGGAGAAGCTGGCGTCATTAGAAGGTCAAAGAAGGAAATGCGATTGTTTTGAATTAACTTTGATTAGCCACGACTTGAAAAACACCCCATTATGTGAGATATACCAGGTTTAATTATCAACTTGGACGTGCTCAAACTCTCTTTAGTCTGTGCGCATTAGAGGCAAATTGAAAAAGAAAAACAAAAAAAAACAACCCAACGACATATGGTATTTTTATCGAGCAAATTATTAAGTAAACAAGATCAAGATTAAGTAGCAAATTGGTCCTTAATTTGAAGTTTTAAATTGGCAGGAAAGCGTAATTAAGCGATTTTCAGGCGTTTCTTTTGAGAATTTTTGGCAAACATGTCAACAATTATCACTCTATTCGGGGTGATTTTTTACATAGTTTAATTAGGAACATTTCAATTTGATATAATTTGAATGGAGTTTGAGGTGATCTCTTAAAATCACCTGAAAGAAATGCTTTTTTTTGTATTTATTTGCCGTCATACTCAACTTAAAGTGCACTGTGGAACTTTTCTGGTGAGAGAAAGGATCGACTATGTGCTTTTCTCGTAGATTTCTCTCGTATTTATTTCGTATTTCACAGATTTATTTAGTTTTTACTGCTCAACTTGTCTGGTGGAGCGTTCCCCACCTACTTGTCTCCATGGAGATGTTGTTTCTTAGCCTGGAATGTTCCTTGGTGTGACTTTAAACATTTCCAATCTAACATTTATTCATTACGGGTCTTTCTAAAGCTCAAAAATGCGTTAATTCCTCCACAGATTTGACCTGTAATGCCGCACAGTGCTGTATCCTGCTTGTCTCTCTCAGTTTAATCTATACTGCGGAACATTCTAGACAAAGCAATAACATCTCCATGGAGACAAATAGGTGGTGGCAATGCTATGCAGTGCATCTTTAAAATGCAAACTTTGAATAGAATCCTATTTTTAACACTTAAATTGCAAAGAAAAATCACAATTTTCATATTTTTCTCAAATTAATTTAACACTTTCTACATTTCTGCGAAGTAATAACATTTCCATGGAGACGACACTAAAAATGTTACACACTGCACCTTTAAAGCCCCAGTATGAAACATTTTAGCCAAAAAATACACTAAAATGAAAGCTTTTCTTTTCAGTGTGGTTGTTTTTATTATGCGGAAAATCATGCATCTGTACTGTGAGCGAGCTTGCATCTCCACAAACCTGACTCTTGTCTTGTCTCCTACTTGTTTCCATGGAAATGTTGCTCCTTTGGCTATAATATTCCACATTATGGCGCATTAAATGTATCTATCTCCATGGAGAATGTTCCAAAATATGGCTTTATCTTTCTATTTTCACCTCCAGAAAGTTAATGATCAAAAATACCTCGGAAAAACATGCATTCTTTCTCTGAGTGTGATCGCCTCTCCGCAGATCTGACTCGTAACTCGGGCTCTCGCTCCAAACCAATGACTTGTCCGCGTAGAAAAGCAGAAAAGCCCCACGTTGCGCCTTTAAAATAAGTTTGAATATTCGTGGTGTGGGAATCAAAAGCAGAACTTGCGCCGTCTCCGCGTGTCACAGATTTGAAGAGTCAACAATGGGAGTTCTAATGGCAGGGCTGACGAAGCATTGTACTCGCGGCATAAGAGCCAAATCAGTCAAAACCACTTCAACTCTGCCCATTTGAGTCACCGAAAGAGCTGATGGAGAGAAAAGGCAAAGTAGCAGAAAATAAAATGTAGAGGCTGTACTTTGGACCACCAATCATGTTTCATTAAAAAGAGTTCTGACAGCTACCAGCAGGGGGCGACTGCAGCTACCGGACGGAAAAATCACACCATGACTATTTTTGCCCATGAATAACGCAGAAAGGGACCGGGAAAATTCTTTATGTGCTGGAGTTTGTGCGAGGAAAACAACAAAAAGGCAAAAAAATGTGGTTGCTTTGCTTTTTGAGATGGAAAATCATTGCGAGTTAGGGTCAAAAATGCCGTTTCTGGCCACAAGAGGGCACTAAAACAAGGCATATGGATTATAATTTATGCCAGAACTAAAAAAACAAATAGTATGACCATGCGAATTATGAGATATTTTATACTAATGAGCAGTAAACATGAAAATATACCATTTTTTCCAACACCAATATCAACATTTTTGCTTGGAGATAGCATGACTCTTCTGTAATCAATGGAAACAGGACGTTAAAGCTATATTATGGAACATTATTCATAGACGGAGTGAGATTTTATGTCATTTTGTGGAATATTAAAGCCAGAGGAACAACATTTCTGTGGAAATAAGCAGGAGAATCAAGCCCACTCATGGTAAAGATGCTTTTTTTTGTTTTTCGGTGCAAAAAACTCAACCAAAATGAAAGAAAAAAACATTAATTTGTTATTAAAAGTTACATGTGGCTTTAAGGATTTGTCAATACTTAATATCAATAGCAAAAATGATCTCCATTAAACCAAAAATCTATAACAAAATGTGTCTAAATGTGTTTTCTGGACCAGCATTGGTGCATCTGTAGCAAGTATGTAGTAAGTATTATGTTCGTTAATCACGTAAATTACACAAAATGGATTCTTGTGTGATTAAAGTCGTGTTAAAATGTTATGTCCTCAAAAACAGACCTGGAGTTGCGTTTTGTTTCATTCTCACGTGTTTAATTCACACACAAAACACAAAACAACATTATAACACAGACCAGAACACAGCGGGTTTTAATATTTACAGATTATTTGATGGAAAGAAGCTCAAACTCTGACCCGATCGCCCTGTTATACCAAATCGTCCGGTATAAATCGTCTTTTGGTAGTGCAGATCTGAACAGACGCAGACAAAGCTCCCATAACCCTGAATGTGACTCCTCGTCTCGCTCCATTGAACCTTTGGCACCCGCGAAGAGCCCTTCGCCGGTCGCTCTCCACATCGATCGGACTCTGATTCTTAATGCGCTTTTTGTTTCATTCATGAGGGATCTGACTCCGCGCCGGATAATTCAGACGCCGTTCGGGCCCCTCGTTTTACCGCAGACGGCACCGACTAAACCACCAACGCGAGATAAGCCCGCCAGATATAACGTCTGTGGCTGTACAGTTTAAATGATGAACTGTAGGAATTGTGTCGGGGAAGCGGTCTTATGGGGATAATCCGGGTTTTCGGAGAGGAGAATTCACACGGGAGACCGCACACGACGGAGAATCACCCGGAGATGTGACAAAGCTATCAATAAGAAATACAACGAGGATTAAACTGACTGTACCCTGTTTTTTCACCGTGTATTTGCGCAAAATGAGCCCTGCCCCAGTACGGAAATAATGTTTAAAGGTCCAGTATTGCGCAGACCTCTACATTCTCTGCTGGAGGGTCCATCAAATACTTTTCTCCACGGAGATGTTATTGATTTGTCAGGAATGTTTCACAGTATGGACTTTCTAAAACCTTTTTAGCTTCATGGAGACCAAACCAGACCAAGTTACAGGGCAGATCTTGCAGAGGCGACTCCGCTCACAGTCAGAATGCCTGTTTTTCTAGGAATTTTTGAGATATAAAATTCTATAAACTTCTGGTCAATGCTTTTCTGTGTCAAAATACCTGTGGAAAAGTGTCGCATATTTTTGACCAGCTTCATAAATCTGCCCCGGCACCAAATCTTCATCCAACAAGGTCGACAAAGAACATTTTCTGTCCATGAAGAATTTATCCACAACCATCAAGGGAAGAAAGAGGGAAACTTAAAGGAGAACAATGAGTAGAACTAAAAATCGATGTTGTGATGTCGATATTAGCACAGACTGAGAGATTTGTGCAGTTTAAATGGGCGGCATTTAATCTGTGAACATCTGTAGCATTTAAACTGCACAAATCTTTCTGTCTGTGCTAATATATCCATATCACAAAATCGTTTTTTAATTTTAATTGTAAAATCAGTCTGAGTGAACAAGTTATTTATGTTTTATTCATGATCATAACGTTAGTTTTGCTCGGAGAATCACCCGTTCACTGATGCTCGTCGTCGTTTCCTTTAAGTTTTCCTCTTTCTTCCCTTGATGGTTGTGGATAAATTCTTCATGGACAGAATCTGTTCTTTGTCGACCTTGTTGGATGAAGATTTGGTGTTGGGGCAGATTTATAAAGCAAAATATGCGACATTTTTCCACAGGTATTTTTTTTTCCGAAGAAAAGCTTTGACCGAAAGTTCAACATCGCTGCACTTCCTGGCGTTTTGCTAATGCCCTATTGAATAAATGTAAGGTAGAGCTGTTTAATGCCATACTGTGGAACACTGACGTATCCATAGAAATAAGCAGGTGACGGACCCGCAGCAAAAAATTACATAATGCATCTTTAAAACTACCTCTGTACCATCAATACTACCTCAAAGTAACGCTTAGTCCTAGTTTATACACGTTTGTCAGATTTAGTCCTTGTCTAGACTTGGTTTAGATCTGGTTTAGGTCTGATTTTACTGATCAGGACCTGGCAACTTGTGTCCATGGAGGTATTATTGCCTAGAGTGTTCCGCAGTACGGCATTAAACGTATCTATCTCCATGGAGATGCCAACCAGGCCGAGTTAAAGCACAGATCTGAGGTAATCCAGTGTTTTCATACATACAAACATAGTGCACCTTTAATAAACTTGTTTGTTAGGATCTAAGTGTGCAACCCTAATGCCACAAGGCCGGGTTACAGGTCAGATCTGTGGAGAGGCGAGCCCGCTCACTGTTACAATGCAGCGTTATTGAAGGTGTTTATTTTGTGCAGTAGAAACACCGGTAATGGAATAAACACCATATTGATACTTTGCGGTGCTCGCGCTGGGGATTTTTTACATGTATACGCGGATATAATTGAATGTTCAGCAGTTGCCATGGCGACGCAATGCACACAGTCTGTCTGCAGTCTGAACACTCAAGAATAAAATACATTTAAATGCATTTTCGAGAGCCTGTAATCAATACGAGCGTTCACGGTCCTGTTTAGGAGTTTGATTTTCAGTTTTATGTGGGAAACTTGTTTAAGAGCACAAATCCTCTCCCCTGTTGTAGTTCCAGCTAAACCAGCTCTTCCCGGTCAGATTGTGTTAAAACAAAGCTTAGATTAAAGTCTAAAGGTCTAAAGATTTCTTCTCCTCGAATTCAGGGAGGTGTGATCCCACTTTTTGTCCCCGTGTGCAATTTTGAAATGGTGTCAGTGTCAGATCGTAAACACCAAACACCAAACAACGCTATGGAAACAGCCCATAAAACCGAAGAGTGACGGACACAGAGATGCAAGATACAAACTCGGGAAATAAAGTAAAGAGAAGAACTTTATTACACACTTCTTGTAAAGTGGTAAATTTAAAGGGCAGCATCTCATTATCCATAGGAATTGTCTGCAAATAACGACTTCCAGTCCACAAAACCGCGCTGTGAATCCAGTTTGAGGCGTTCTTTAAAAGTAAAAAGGCGAAATAATTCCTTGCATGTGTTTGTTTATGTCCACACAGCACACGGATCGAGGTGAAGCTGCAGATTAGCGACAGTGACTCTACTTCCTGTGGACTTTATTGCTTCTTTTATGCTTTAAAATCCTGTATCTGAAGTATTGCACCACATTTCACTAATAATAATAACACAGTTTCGACTTGTATCTAAACTAGAAGTGCAGAGCTCTGATCTGAGTCTCAAAGCGAGTAGTTTTACTGTAGACAGGAAATAGCTGATGCCATTGCGCTCACAACTTTATATCTTGTGGTCCTAAAAATCATTTAAGACTGAAAAATCCTGTAGTGTGTGGCAGCCTTTAGGGTTGGGTGGTAATGGTGTCCCGCGGTATCAAAAAGTAGCGTTGGGATCAGTTTCATTACCGTCATTAAAATAGTCTGCATAAGAACCTGAAACCACAGCTGGACTTTTTCCCCTCCGCTCTCTCTCCTCTTCAAACGTCGTTACGCTCGGAGATTTCCATCCACACGCAGCCAGGAAGAAGAAAAAAACCCGACTGACGCTTCGTGTGCGACGTTGAGCCCAAAAGTTTGAGATGGAGACGTTTTATTGAAGCCGAGAGTCGAGAGGGGACGAGGCGCTGAAGAGGAGAAAGTTCCCGCTCGAGGGCGAAGTCAGACTTTGACGGAGGAGACGGTAAAGTCGCACAGTGTTTGCGTCGACCGCCATGCACCTCCGAAACTTTCTAACTACACGTGAAAACGACACAGCCAGCGAGGGGAAGCGACGCAGGCAATAAGAGCTGTGATTGGTCCTCTTGTTTCTGGTACTCTGCTCATTATAAACTTTCTGATACTCTGCTCATTATAGACTTTGAGTAATAATGTGTTTAATGCAGCTTTGTGCACATTTGTTTACGTTTTACAGAAACAAAACTTAAATCTGCATGGCTCATTTGCATACAGTATAAGCGCTGATAAAAACAGCTCGTGCTCTGACGCTGATGCGATCGAACGTTTGGTTGGATCAGAACTTGTGCCTCATCTTCAAATATAACGCTGCTCTTCTGTTTCTGAATGGTTTAGTCATGGTAGTACCCTAGACTACGGTAAAATGCTGAGAAGGTTTAACAGTATCAAAATTTGGATACCGCGCGACCCTAGCGGCCTTTACTTGAATAACAGAGCTTCAGACAGAGCAGTGCCTCCAGTTAGCTTCACATCCCCTGGGAATGTCGATAACGTGAGCCGCAAAGTGCCAATAAACACGTTTAAGCCGTACTGCGACGGACAGACAGAAACTTTAATAATCCTGAGGGAAATTCGAGTTTTTCCGTTCCAGGCCGCGACAACAATCAGAAATCCACCCGAAAAGTTTCACATTGCATCTTTAATCCTACACCCTTCAAACCCGCCCACATCCTCCCGTCTCTGTTCTCGGCGAGTCCAGGTACATTACTTGTTCAATAGCGGCTCATAATTGAATCGTCGGCGGCTCTCGTCGCTGTGAAGTTTATACGGGGGCCAAGTGCTTATGGACGTTCAAATTGGCAGTAGTTAGAACTAATGACGCCGTAATAAGAGGGAAACGTTTGCGGGTATTTCTTTATTTATTTTTTAACGCCGTTGCCGTTAGCGACGCCATGATTGCCCATAATCACCTGCTCTCTCCTGCTCTCTGTTTCTTCTTAAGTCTCATTATTGGTTACTTAATGTATGTGCGGTGTCATAATAACAATAATAATAATAATATTTCCCACACGTTTGAACTTGGATTTGAATAAACAGAGAGCGTCGTAGCTGGATTTCTACGTTAAGCACTGGAGGGCTGTGGAAAAGTGCGTAATTGGCCCTTAAGGTAGTTAGGAGAGAATATATATAGTAAAAAAGTGTAATTTAAGCGCTAATGTATGGACGCTGTAATGGGAGGATTTAAGAGACAATTTGGTCGAAGAAATGAAGCTTTGGAGGAGGTTTGCATCGTCTTAATCGCACGAATAATGCCTGGTAATGGAGATGATTTGCCCCGAATGTACCACAGTATGGCATTAAACGGAACTTAAAGCGGGTGGAGCTGCAAAGCCGAGTTACAGGGCGGATCTGTGGGGTGGCGAGCCCTCTCAGAGCAAGAGTGCGCGTCTATTTTTGCAATAAAAGCAACGTTAAGTGAATAAATGAAAGATTAATGAGGTTAATGCTTTGTTGTGGGACATGGAGACAAGCAGATGATATAATCCAATAAAAAAGTCCAATAAAAAAAGTTTAATTTGGAAATTTTACATAATCAAAACTATAATAAGACAAAAACAAAACAAAAAAACTCCCACATCCCACCGATCTCTCCACACTCACACACCGAACTACACAAAAACTATTGGGCAAAACAAACATTAACTTTCAGTCAAGTTCAGTTCTGTAACATTTTGTTTTTCTGACGATGCAAAACTGCTGCTGTTTTTTTTTTTTATATATGCTTTTTATTTATTCTGGATTTTTCAAGGTAAAAAACCAAAAAGTAAATACAAAACCAAAAGCTTGGGGCACTGGTCCACTGGAGTAAGGATGTAAAAGTGCGGATCACATATCTTTTCTCTTATAATTCATTTAGTCCAGCGTTTAATGAAGAAATGTCCTTTTAGTCAAAGAAAAAAAGTCATTTGTTCCTTAAAAATATTTCTTCCATAGTGTCTAGGCAGTGATTCGCTGAAGGTGGGTCCCCTTTAAGCCAGCTTCTCGTTATTGCGTTTTTTGCTGCCGATGTCATAATCTTAAAAATGCATCTGTCCGTTTTTCCGATCACCTCTCCAGGCAAACGGCCTAACAAAAATATTTTTGGGTCCTTGGGGGGGCAACGTAGGTCAAGATCATGTCTATTTTTTTGAATACACTGTCCCAGAATGATTTTAATTTTGGAAATGTCCAGAAAATATGAGAGTGATTTGAGCGGCCACACTGTCAGGCAATCAGACCCTTGTACTTTTAGTGATTTGAGGAGTAATAAAGAATCGAATAAGACACTTACACCCAAATTCCCTCCACCTTTTGGAGCTAGTTGAAAACTGCAGCTCTGTTTTAGGTTCCAATTCAATATACGGGGTGTCCTAAACTTGTTAATGGTCCCTCGGCCAAGTTTTAAAACCCGAGGTGACAGATCTTTTCGAGCCGTCTCCCCTTAACTCTGGAATGAGCTGCCTCCTCACCTTCGCTCTCTAGAAAGTGCAGATGCTTTTAAAACGCAATTAAAAACATTTCTCTTTGAACAAGCATCTCCACAAGCATCCGCCCTCTTAGGTTTTAGAGCTGTTAGGACTGATTATCTTATGCTGTTTTTTATCTATCTGTATGTGAAGCACTTTGTGACCTGTCTGTGAAAAGCGTTATAGAAATAAGCTTTACTTACTTTACTAAAGCATTTGACGTGATTTTAAAAGAAATTATCTGGAAAATTACGAAGTCTCGCTCAATGAAACTGAACATTTTAAGTCAGGGGTGGCAATTATTCTTTCCATGGGGCCACATGAGAAACAGAAAATACTGCACAGGGCCGGGCCAAAAAGCTTAACTCAATTCTCCATCATTTTAATTAATTTATTGTAAGTTTTATTTGTCATTTTAATTGTGTTTTAGGCAAGGCAAGTTTATTTGTACAGCACAATTCGTACACAAAGTAATTCAAAGTGCTTTACAGAATAAGAAATACATTAAAATCACAATACAAACATAAATTAATAGAGATGGGACATTAAATTAGAGAGAATTAGAAGAGAAGAGTGCAGAATGAGAAGTGAAAACCTTTCAAATGTGTTTTAAATGTGTTTTTGCCGCCTCTTGGCCAGGGCTCCCTTGAAAAAGAGGTTTTAATCTCAGTGGGACTTCCCTGGAAAAATAAAGGTTTAAACTAAAAAAAAAAAAAGATAAATAATATTAATTGTACACACATGTCTTGATTTACGTATTGTGTCATTGTGCGTGTGAATAAAAAAAACACCTTTAAAATAAACGTTATGCCGCTTTAGTCCATGCATGAGGTAAAATCATAAAATGTTTATTTTATAATTCAAAATGAGTCTAAACGGGCCCATCAGAGTCAACCAAAGGGCCGTACAATACCCAGATCTGGAACATCATAAGTTTATTTTGGGATTTTGTTTGTCAAATTGGTGAAGTTTTTCCAAATTTTACATCTTGACGGGTGGGATTAGAAGAGGGGGGTGGGATTAAATAAATTCTCTTCTTCCCACTCCTTTTTGAGCAAAAATAATTAGTTGCTTTTGTTATTTCTATCATGATTTCTCGAATGTTATTGTAAAAGAATGTAAATTTCTTAATTGCCCAAAATAAACACATACACACACACACAAACTTTGCATCTTGGGTGACTCCAAAACGCAAAATGACTTCTTTCTTTCGGAGTGAACGGCTTAACCTGAAAACACAACAAAAATAAATCACTACATATAAAATCTTGATCAGTTTCTATACATTCTGTGAACATTTGAGGTTACTTCGTCAAGGATTTTTTGGGGACACCCTGTATTTGTTGCTATAAACCTGCCCAGTCTATGGCTCATATTACTTTAAGCAGCATTTTTGACTTTCAAGTTTTTCGAAAATCTACCTTGATAAAGCCAACATCAAATATTTAGTGTGTCCTATTGATTCAGTGTATTGATCACCAGTCTGTGGCCCTCGATTGCCCTTCTGCTTTGTGAGTGTTTTGATAAAAAAGTTTACACCGCCCTGCTTTAACTTCTAGTAAAGATTCACAGAAGATAGGCAACATAAATCCAAAATAAAACAAAATATCCAGTCTTTATGGGGTCTTATTGTGCGGAAAAGCTGTAGTTTAAACCTTTACAAACTGTGATGATTCTTGTATTAGTTTATCCGTTCAGATTTCACTCTTCTCTCAAATGTTAACGCTCCTGGACATGTTTGGAACCTAAAAAGTGTCTTAATTTCACCGAACGAATCTCAAATCTAATCACAAACGCAAGAAAAATGACAGTGTTTTCCAACCCGATATTCTGAGCTGCCTTAAAGCTTTTGGCAGACACAAGATGGCCGCCCTCGTCTCTCCGGTTTCATCTCTATAAACATATTTGTGTGCGTATAATACCCACAGTGCTCTCTTATATTTCCCCACAGAGTCGTGAAAGGCTCTAGATCGCTCGTGTCTGCAGGCTGTGAAAAAGTCCATCCTCTGAGCTCGCTTTATGCCGGAGTAATGACGACGCTCTGGGCACTTCTCTCCTCCTCTCTGTTTGTCGCTCTCTCTATATCTCCCCGTTTCTCCTCCTTTATCTGTCTCCCTCTCTGTTTCTGTGTCTCTCTCTCTGTCACTCTGTCTTTATTTCTCTTTTTTGTCCTCTCTCTGTTCCTGTCTGTCTCTCACACACTCTTCTCCTCTCCCTCAATCTCTCTCTTTCTCCTTTTTGTCTTCTGTCTGTCTGTCTCTCTCTTCTCTCTGTCTCTATCTTTCTCTGTTGCTCTCTTTCTCTTTTCGTCTCTCTCTCTCTCTATTTCTCTTTTTGTCTCTGTCTCTCTCTATTTCTCTTTTTGTCTCTGTCTCTCTCTATTTCTCTTTTTGTCACTCTCTCTCTCTGTCTCTCTCTATTTCTCTTTTTGTCACTGTCTCTCTGTTTCTCTCTCTCTCTCTATTTCTCTTTTTGTCACTGGCTCTCTCTCTGTCTCTCTCTATTTCTCTTTTTGTCTCTGTCTCTCTCTATTTCTCTTTTTGTCTGTGTCTCTCTATTTCTCTTTTTGTCTCTGTCTCTCTGTCTCTATTTCTCTTTTTGTCACTCTCTCTCTCTCTCTCTGTCTCTCTATTTCTCTTTTTGTCTCTGTCTCTCTGTCTCTCTTTATTTCTCTTTTTGTCACTGTCTGTCTCTCTCTGTTTCTCTTTTTGTCACTGTCTCTCTCTCTGTCTCTCTCTGTTTCTCTTTTTGTCTCTCTCTCTGTCTCTATTTCTCTTTTGTCACTGTCTCTCTCTGTCTCTTTCTCTTTGTCTCTGTTCATCTCTGTCTCTCACACACAAATACTTCTCTCTCTCTCCTCTTTCATCTCATCTTTCCTTTCCTTCTTGCAGTTTGTCCTCTACCCCCCTTTCTCTCACTCTCTGTTTCGTCCTTCTGTCCTCCCTCTGTCCTTTACCCTTCTACTCTCCTTTCTCTTCTTTTTCTTTTTTCTTTTTTCTCCTCTGACCCCCAAAGTCTCCTCCTCTCCCTGTCTCTCTCTTCCTCTCCCCTCCTCTCTCCCTCTTTCCTTTCTCTCATTTCTTTCACTTTCTCACCTCCTCTCTCTTTCGCTCTGTCTCTCCCACTCTCCTCGTCCTCCTACCCCCACTTTGCTCCTCTTTGTCTCTCTCTCTTCATCTCCTCTCATTCTCTCTTTTCTTCCCCCTTCTCTCTGTCTTTCTCTTTGTCTCTCTCTCCTCTTTCTCTTACCCCCTCACACCCCTCCTCTCTCAGTGTCTTTCTCTCCTTCTCTCTCACTCGCTCTCTCTCTTTCTCCTCTTTCTCTTATGCCCCACTCACTCTCTCCTTGCTTTTTTCTCATCTCTCTCTTTCTCTCTCTCTCCTCTTTTTCCTGCCCCCTCTTCCTCTCTCGCTCTCTGCCTTCCTCTCTCCCTCTTCGTTCTCTCTCTGTCTTTCTGTCCTCTTCATTTTACCCCCTCATGCTGTCCTTTCTCTCCTCTCCATTCCTCTCTCCCCTCTCGCTCTCTCTTCTTTCTCTTACCCCGTCTCACTCTCTCCTTTCTTCCCCTTCATCTGTCTCCTTCTCTCTCCTCTTCCTCTTACCTCCTCTCACTGTCCTTTCTTACCCTTTATCTCTCTCTTCTCCTCCTCTTCCCCCTCTCACTCTCTCCTTTCTTCCCCTTCATCTCTCTCTCTCTGTCTCTCTCCTCCTCCTCTTCCCCCTCTCACTCTCTCCTTTCTTCCCCTTCATCTGTCTCCTTCTCTCTCCTCTTCCTCTTACCCCCTTTCACTCTCCTTTCTTACCCTTCATCTCTCTCTGTCTTTCTCTCTTTCTCCTCTTCCTCTCCCCGTCTCACACTCTGCTTTCTCTCTCCTCCTCTTGCTTTCTCTCGCTCTGTATTTTTCTCTCTTCTCCTCCTCTTCCCCCCCTCACTCTCCTTTCTTCCACTTCATCTCTCTCTCCTTCTCTCTCCTCCTCCCCTCCCCCCGTCTCACCCTCTCTTTTCTCTCTCCTCTCATCCATCACAGGACGGCTCTGCGTTGGACTGCAGCTTCATCCCTCTGGACGTCCGACTCGGCAACTGGGACGAGCTGCCCCCGGCCTTTAGCCATCGCCACGGAAACCGAATCCAGGTCTGCCCTACCCGCCGGGCGCCGTCCCTCCATCCCCCCCTCCCTCTCTTTCTCCTCCGAATGAACAGGGGAATAGCGGGAGGAGGGCGGAGGGACGGGGGTAGCTCTTCGGGGAGGTTTGGGAGGTGCGCAGAGGCCGTTACCGCAAGAACACCTTAAAGCGAGAAGTTAATTTGATTCAAAGAAGACGTTCTCAAAGTCGCACAGACATTGATTCGATTGGAAAGTGGCGCCAAGGCCAAAAGACGGGCAGCTGAAGCCATTTTGGGAGTTTTTTGCGAGGCTGAGATAGACGTCAGGATAAGTTTATCGTCGTATAAGCCGGTTAAGACACTTTAAATGACTCCCAAGCTTGGATAAATGTCACTCAGTGCAAAAAACAGAATTAGAGACAGAGGTGCTAATGCAGCTGCTCTGAATATGGATGTGATGAGCTTTAATGGTCCAATATTACGCAAAATGGACTCTTGTGAGCTTAAAGCCGTGTTTTAATGCTGTTACCTCATCAAAACAAACCTGGACTTGTGTTTTGTTTCATTTCCGAAGCTCCATCTTTTATCTTCTGTCGTCATGAAGAGGCAGTTTTCACGTTAACAAGTGTCTTTTGTTCAGTACACTGCAAATTTCTCTCATCTGGCCAAGATTTTCAGATTTATTATTGAGTTACTAGCTCAGAAATGGCGTCATTCTATTCTAGTTTATTTTAAGATAAATTGTCAAGCAAAATAATCCGTCCATGCAGTTTAAAGATAATTTCACTACTTTGAAGTTATTTTCTGATAGATTTAAGTGTTTGATATCTTAAACTTTTTGGTAATGTAATATAAATTGGCGATCGGCATGGCTAAAATCATCCAGATTTTTCATCTAGTGAATGTGTATGGAGTTTAAAAACACAGTGGGGCACCACACGACATCACAAGGTGGAACAGAGTGTTTTTTATTTGCATATTTAGTGGAAAACAACCATGTGGCCGTCATTTGGATAAAAAATGTAGATTCAGGGTAAGAGGCAGCAATAGCAAAGGTAAAAATGTAGCTGTCAACTTGGTGGAACAGAGCATTTTGAGCTTTGGGGATGTAGACAGACTAACAATGGAGCGATACTCAAATGTGAATGAAACAAAACACAACTCCAGGTTTATTTTTGATGATTTAACAACATTATAACATAGATTAAAGCTCAAAAGAGTCAATTTTGCGTAATATAGGACCCAGAGTCCTGCACGGGTTCAGGTACCCTCTGATACCCCATGGTTGAACCGCAGATTTGAATGAAACGGGTGAAAAATGTTTTGCTGTGTCGGATGTGGGTTGGGGTCGGACGCAGGAGAGCGAAGGTTTATTCTGTGATTTACAAAACATCACATGTGAACAAACAACAGGGCTGTATTTTAGTGAACTGCAAAAATGCTATTGTTTTTACAGGATGATTCAATGTAAAATTCATATGTTTTTGCCTGTGCACCAGAGTCCTGCACGGGTCTATTTATTAGACCCGCACAGTACAGCACCACACCCGCCCGGACCCGTGATTATATCAAAGTTAAACCCGCACCCGCCCGTAAACCCGTGAACATTCCACCCGTTACCCGCTGTGATAAATCACACTCAAATTAGAAGCATTCGAACTGACGCACTTTATTTTCTTCAATGCACGTCTCAGTGAACAGCAACGAACAAACACCAATAGCAGCCTCCACCTTTGCTCCACCTGAGCCCTAAATCGCACTATAACAACGAAACAACCAATGACAAAAACAACCAATGTCAGTTTAACACAAAATAAAAGCCTTAATTTGATCTAACCAAGGTCACTGTGCAGGAACAGTATCGTCCTCAGTCCAGGTTTCGGCTGCGTTCTGCGTTCTTCACAAATCCAGCGGAGGAAATGTCTGTCTGACTGGCAGCGCTGGATGTGGGATTGAGAGCAACACCACCCGACCCGCCCGTGTGTGATCACTACCCGTCCACAAACCCGCCCATAAAATTCCAGAACGTTAAAACCCGTTTCAGCCACGATTTGCGGGCACCCATTGGGGGTCCCGCGGGTACCCGACCCGGTGCAGGACTCTGCTGCACACGCCCAGAAATCTCTGCTACTTTCATTTTCAAACCACACGTGCCATGTTCTGCAGTTCAAAATCACTCTCAAGGAGCTAAAAAGAAAATTAGTTAGTGGAGAGTACAAAGTTGTGACTCTTTTTTGGCTCTGGGACTGATGTTCATTCGAGTGCGGTTCAGGTGTCGTTTTGTATTTATAGCGAGTCAGATCAGGCGAAATTTTATTTAAATTCTGTCGGAAAACGGGTCGGATGCGGATTGAGATATGACTGATACGGGCAGGTGCGGTTTGTCAAAATGATTCCCGTGCAGAACTCTGATAGGACCTTTAATTAGCCCTGGTTAATACTAATACTGTTTAAGGTATTAATTTAGCAGCTAATAACCTTGATTCATTCTTAATAACCAATTCTCATTATGAATTAAGTCTGCGTTAGTGCTTTCGAGGCTAACTAAGGCGCAGGCGGTGTAAAGAGTTATAAAGCTCTGTGTAAATAGTAAATATAACGGGTCACGATCCACCTCTGCCCCACGCTGAACCACTGTCACCACGGCGACAGATCGCACTGGGTGGGAGGTGATTGAGGACGGGGTTTGGACACGTCTGCTGTTTTTATCGGCGTCGTTAAACCGGACAAATCATGGCCCGGATCGACCCGGGGAACCGAACGGCTAATGTGGCCCCTGTCCTGTCAGGAGGCGCGCCTGTCGACAGCGTGTTTATGTGTTTGTGCGGAGGTCGAGGCGTGAGCCGTGTCCTCCGCTCGGCTCCATCATTCACGCGCCGCCACGCTCCAGCTGTCCATCAAAATCAATACGAGATGAAGATTTAGCGCTTCCGTGACGCTCTGCTAACCCGAGCGCGGCCAGGTGGGTAACCTCGCGGTGTTTTGGTGAAACAAGTCAGATAATAATGAAAAATGATAATGCGTTTGTCTAATTAAAGCCGCCATATTGCTCAGAAAACTCGAAAACATACCCAGAGTTGAGTTTTGTTTCATTCACACACGTTTCAGTCAACCGGAATTTACACCAGGAGCGTCAGCAGATCGTAACGTCGGCAGAGGGTGACCAGACGTCCCTTTTACCCGGGACAGTCCCAGTTTTGAGTGTTTGAGTGTCCCTTGTCCCTGCAGATTCATCCAAAACCGGTGATGTGTCCCAGTTTTATACAAGAAATGTCCCTAAATGTCTCTATTTTTGACCAATCTGACCTCTGCCAACAGTAGAGAGAGGCGTAAACTGTCATTTGTTTAGGCAAAATACCGAAAAGCTGCTTAAAAATGAGTGTATTGACGCACGTTAGTCATGAATGGTCTCTGCATAACCATTTTTCTTAATTACGCACTCAATAATCAACTACCAATCACCAAAAAAACTGGTCACCCTACAGACGCGCAGACTTTTAAAAGCTTCAATTCACACCAGAGGCAACAGAGCGGCTCCTGTGACGCCGCCTCTGTGGATTCTCACGTTTAAACACTAAACTTTTGACATTGTTTATGCATTCATTGTTGATTGGATGAATTACGTTTTAAATCACAAAACAAAAGTCGACAACAGGAGACTCGCCGTTTCACTTTGGTCGTCTGCTCCACGCGCCTTTTCCTTCAGAAGTCGCTCTTGTAAAGCTGCCGTTTCGCGTCGTAAAGCGTTTTATATTCATCCTCCGCGGCTGTAAAACTTCCCGTAGTCCATTCCCCGAGCTCCTGATGCGACGCACAGTGTTTACGCGACACTAGCGGCTTTAGAGAACGTATTTTGAAAGGGCGTCCGAAGATTATTTTGACTCCACGTCCTTATTTCCTGTCCTGCCTCTGCTAAAAAGCCTGGAGACGCTCCGTTGATGCTGCAAAAATATGGGCGCTTTAATATCTTCTTATAATAACATAGTCTGTCTTCTTATGGACTATATTATTGTCCATTTTTACACTGAATGCTCCTTTATCCAAGCTTGGGGTCTACCTAAAGAATACATTAACGCGTTGTCAATAAAGATGCAGTCATTTACACCCACGCGATGCTATTTATGGTGTTTTGATTGCGCTGAAACTGTCTCCTTTTCCAATATAGACACATTCTCTGGCTTTATGGAGAGAAAAACCTACCTTGCCTGTAATATTATGTATTTAAATTGCCCATTAGGAGTTGGAGCTGGGAGCTGTTTGTACTCCTGCCAATGCGTTTTTCTTTGAATCTTACTTGAAAGCTTATATCTCATCTTCTTTTCGCGTCTGATAGCTTTATTTATGTGTGTTTACCTCTATACCCAGCTCAAATTGTTTAGTTTTAGAGATAGTCCAATGTCCAGGCAATTTACAGAGAAGATGCAGTTCTGGCATGGGGGGTTTATAGAAGAATATGAGGTAATCTTGTATTTTTTTTGTTTTGCTTTTGTTTCTTTTTGTGTGCGTTTTCATGGGGACAGGTGATGAGATTCGTACAGGAGTGGTGCGGATTGACGGCTATGAAGCAAAAACTCCTGCGTCGCAGTGGGACCCTCTTCCATTCGCCCAGTTTGGGACTTCAGCAGATATCAAGCAGCCAACGCCCGCACGCAAGCACCAAGAGGTCAGACGTACAGGCCACTACGAGCATTTTAATACACTCAAAGTTAAGCACATTAAATAGTCTGACTGTGGTGAGTTAAAGCGCCCATAATACACTGTTTTCTGATGTTTTCTCACCACAAACAGACCTGGAGTTGTGTTTTGTTTCGTTCACACATGTTTACCACACAAATTCTGCATATTTAGCTCAAACTAAAAACACTCTGTTCCACCTTGTGATGTCATGTGGTGATACAGGAAGTGCTCCACTGGTAATACAGGAAGTGCTCCCCCAAATTTAAGACCTTTTTAAGACCTCTTCAATGAAAATTAATGCGTTATGCGGACGAAAAACACCAGATCCAGTTCTAATAATGACCATTACTCGCTGCTTTAAATAACAAAACATACATTCATTATAAAATCTCATTCAGAACTCATTTATAGTCATTTGCATTGCTTATAAAATGGTCCAAAAATAAATCAATTTATAACATTCTAACAAGACAAACTAACCTTTCACACTCTTGTCTCACATTGTACCGCAGCCCGGTTGAGTTTACAAAAAATAGGCAAAGAAATTTAAGACCTTTGTGAAAAAAATAAGACTTGGACAACATAATTTAAGACTTTTTAAGGCCTTAATTTAGTAACATGAAATTTAAGACCTTTTAAAGACTTTTAAGACCCTGTGGAATAGTGGAATAGAATAGTGCCAAGCGATTATGAGGTCTGACTTTTTTGTGAACACTGGTTTTGTGATGCAAATGTGTCACTCTTTTGAACGCATATTGTTTTGAGAAGAAAAACGCTTTATTTTCGTGACCCCAGCCAACTTGCCGGACACTTTCGTCAGCACCAAAACCGGGCAAGAACTCGACTCGCTGGACACTGTCGGGAGGTAATTCAGTGTTGATGCACGACGCTGCTGACGGGGACGTACAGATTCATGTCAAAAAACCCGAAATATCCCTTTTAAGTGACTAGGTCCGCTTTCTGTTCATTTCTGTATGGTCAGTGCTCACATACGGCCCTTTGGTGGACTCTGACTGACCCGTTTAAGCTCTTTTAGAATGACAAAATCAACATATTTGATCATTTTACCTCCTGAATGGACTAAAGCTGCATTGCTTTTATTTTAGAGGTTTTTTAATTCAGTTCTTTTGTAAAGCAACTTCACTTTTTCATGCTTAGTCATAACATAAACTCTTGCGTCAGTACATTGCTATTCACTGCTTTTTATAAAGAAATACAATTAATATTATGCAGAATTGAGTTTTTTGGCCCTCCACGATATTTTCTGTTGCTCATGTGGCCCCAGGGAAAGAATAATTGCCCATCCCTGAAGTCAGCTATAAGACAAATTAAAATTAAAATTACTTATCGCTAATTTCTCACAGTAAGAATGCACGATTATCAAGGTTTTCTTTAGCAAAAAAAAACCCCACCTGCGATTGCATAAGTAGGTAGACAAGTTTAATGCCATAATATAATAGAAGAAATAAAATAATGCTGATGCTGTACCCATTATTGTGATTTTACAAGTGGATATGAAGTAAGTTTGAAGTTTACTTGTTTAAATTGTTCTCTCAGTTCTGCCGATAATGTGCAGCTTGTCCAAGTTTGATCTGCCTTTGTTTCCATGGAGATGAGCAGCAGAGGTTAAATATGTGAGTGTGAGACAAGCGATGGGAAATGTTTCGGATTTATATAAAAACTTAACCACTGTGAACTTTGTAAGTGAAGTAATTTTTTTTTTTTTAGAATATATTTATTGAGCAAGTGCAACATGACATATGGACAGAACATGTAATAAGTGAAGTAATTTAAAGGATCAAGCTGTAATTTGCATTCAGAATACAGCATAACATGAAAATGTAAATATCATGAAAAAGTTCTATTTTTTTTTTGTCATTTTGTTAAGAAAACATTGGCCTACTTCAAAATAACACATAAAAATAAAAAATATATACACTTGAAGCTGATTTCAACATTCCCTGGGGATGTGATGCTAACTGGCCTAACTCAGGGTTCAGATTTGGTTCCCTCAATGTTTAAAATGGAAAGTTTGCTTCTTTTGCTTTTTTTTTTTTTTTTTTTAACTTATTTCATTCATTTATATGTTTTTCATTCTTGGTACTTTCATACTTGGTTCAAATTAGTATCTAGTTTTGCTAATAGTTTAATATTGATCGTATTTCTGCATTGATGCCTTTTATAACCATCCCCATCAGGAGGACTTAATTAGAGAAGTAATTATAGCGCAGTATACTAATGTATGTTAAGTAATATATCCATAATTAAAATGTGAATACAATACAAATACGGTAATATACTGATCCTTTGTTTTGTTTTGCTATGGTTTATTGTTCATGTGCAGAACAGTGAGGGTTTGACAGAGGGTCTAGGCACAAAGCAGCCTCCTGTACCACTTCCTCTTCTTCTTCCTCTTTTTCTTCTCCAGCTCCTGCTCCAGAGCTGTGCAGGGAGCACTGTTTTTCTGTGCTCCTCAGCTTTTCCTCCAAGGCACTGCATCTTTCCACCTGCAGGGAGCGCTCTGTGGTCAGCTCCTTATGGGTCTTTAGGAGAGCTGTCTTCTCCTCCTCTACAGCAGTTTTGCTTTGTTTTTTTGTCTTCTATCTCTAGTGGTAGTGCACTGATCTTCTTCACCTGCAGGGAGCGCTCTACCTTTAGCTCCTCGCAGGTCCTCGACATGGCGGCCTTCTCCTTTAGTATATCAGCTCTGTTCTGTTTTTCCTGTTCCACCTTCTGTCGTAGTGTGCTGTTCATATTGTGCACCAGGGAGCACTCTTCCTGTGAGAGCCTCAGTAGCTCCTCCAGCGTACTGTATTTCTCCTCCTGCAGGGAGCGCTCTACACTCAGCTCCAGACAGGACTTCAAAAGGATGTCGTTATCCTGCTGTAGCTCAGCACTGACGTTTTTCTCATCCTCCAACTTATGCCCCAGTTTACGGTCCTTCTCCGCCTCCATCTTTTGGACCTCTCTGTGTGGTGTACTTGTTGGAGCATCTGGACCTTCTGATTGGCTTTCACTTTTTCTTTTAGCTGCTGTTCATTAAAGAACTGTTCCAGAGCAGACGTGTCTGTTTTCTTTTTGGCCAGAGCTCGCTCCAGGTGACAGTTCTGCTCCATCAGAGCTCTGTTCTCCAAAGATTTCTCCTGCAGTTTGGATTTCAGATCAGCAGAGTCCTTCTGGAGTTTCTGCTTTTCCGTCTCCCACTCTTTGGATTTTCTGCAGGAATCTTCTCGGATTTGCTCCAACATCTCTGTCAATTCTGTGACCTGTTTCTGCAGTACCTCAGTGTCAGTATCTTTGACCTGAGGCTGGTTTCTGGCCTGATTAACGTTAAAGGCAGTTTGGAGTCGAGACATGACTAAAGTCATGCCCTTCTCCTCTTCCTCCTTAGACCTCTGTTGGATTCGAGGTCCCAGCTGCTCCTTTTCTAACTTCTCCAGAGTGAGGAAGCTGTGGGTTGGTTGGTGTTTCCTCCAGCTCCTCCATCAGGTTGAACTCCTGGCTGTAGAGGAGTTCGTCGTCTTCAGACGTGTAATCACACCAGGCTTTGGACATGTTTGTTTCTGAGTTTGGTTGTTGTGTCTCAGTTGAAGGTCTGAGTTGAGGTGAGTGTCTACAGGACCTGTGTCAGCCACCATGCCGCCTATTTTCACCATCAATTAAATCTATTATTATTGTCATATTTTAACAGCAGATTAATCCCAATGTAATCAAAATAATTATTTGAATTACGACAACTAGAAAATTACAGAAGATTAAATTCTTTCTTGTAAGATTTCCTAAGCAACTCCAGGGCTCAATTCACAATAAAATTGGTATAAAACAGGGCTAAAAATGACCTAAATCTGGACTAAATCATGTCTGAACTGGGTTTAAATTAGATCTAAACCCAGAAAATACAGACATTGAATTCATTAGCCTTTGAAAACATACATAAATATGATCTATCAGATGACCTGTGAGCCCAAATCATCACTGAACTTCAAGCAACGTGGATTCTGTGCCTCTCCACTCTTCCTCCAGACTCTGGGACTTTGATTTCCAAAAGATATGCAAAATGCCAAATGTACTTATACCTGAAAAGAGATTTTGAACCACTGAGCAACAGTCCAGGTCTTTTTCCTAACAGGTAAGAATCTTCTGACCTGGTCTCATGTCCCATACTCTGTCCGCAGTGGCTCTTGATGCTCTGACTCCAGCCTCAGTCCTTATGAACCTCCCACAAATTCTTGAGTGGATTTTGCTCAAGTCTTTTCAAGGCTGTGATCATCCCTGCACCTTTTCCTACCACATTTGGTCTTCCACTTAAGTTTCGATGAATATTCTCCAGCCTTCCCCATGACTGTGCAGCACTGACCCACACTGAGACCATTTCAAGGCTCAGGAAATTTTCTGAGACACTGATTTTTTATTTTATTTTTTTCATTATCTGTAAGACACAATCATCAAAATTCAAGAAATAAACTCTTGAAATATATCACTCTATGCGTCATGACTCTGTATAATATATGGGTTTGACTTTCTGAAGTGAGTCACTAAAAACAGAGGATTTTTTCATGATATTTACATTTTTTTGAGTAAAAGTTACTTCCTGCACCATTAATTTAGTTTCAGCCCTTACTCTGAACATGTATCTTGTATGGAACAGGTTAAGGTAATTAAGTATGTATATCTTCTATCCAGAGAAACCCACATGCCATAATATTTGTCTCTGAGTTTTGCATAGTGCTTATTTTCCCTCCTTATGAAGCAAATATAATATAAACAGACCCTACACATCACAACATAAGTCTATATTACCTCTCCTCTCTATAGAGCAAAGATAAAACACCCAAACTGCAGCTTTACCTCACTGACAGTTTCCCCCCATTTCTCAGCACCTTTTAGCTCGAGCAGATCCACTGACAGGAGACGTTTTAAGGCCTATATTTATGTGTTTTCCTGTACCTTTACAAAACCTAAAACTGTGAATCCGAGTGAGAAAGGGCCCCTCTCTGCTCCATTGGCTCTCCCCAGGTCGCAATAATAAATTGTTTGTGGCTCAAACCTCGGCGGACCAGACGCTTTAAAAGCAAAGAGTCACTCCAATGACTGCACAGGAAATATGCTGCATCCTAGCACTATATTCTTTTAGTCATCTTATGGAGTACTGATGGGGGGAAGCAGTGGCACTATGCTTTTTTACTGGTTGTAGTATTTTTTACAATAGACTGCAGTGAAAATACAGCATATCCTAGCAGTTTAGTGTTTTAATCAATAGTAGGAGTAGACGTGTTGACATTGTTAGTAGTTCTCATTGTTTTTGTACTGGTTGTAGTATTTTTAGTTTCAGTATTTGTTGTAGAACTGGCTTCTGTAGCACCGATGGGTTAATCTAATGTGATTTAATCTAATCTTGGCCCCCAGTGCGATAGGGCTCGACAGGTGGCGGGCGACCAATCACGGAGCACCATCGAGGTTTGTGAGGAAGTCAGAGGTGACTTCAGCCTCTTTTAGCGTCAGTGCGGACTATTTAGCTTGGGAAAAATGTGCAGAAAGTAAACGCTTTGTGCCTTTGTGGTTAGAGCAGTGCTTTTATCCCTGCTGGATGCAATAAAAGTTACATTTTTCGTCTCGTTCCACTGTTCAGCCAGCCAAATAGTCGCCTCTGCATTTCGGAAAGAGACATCCCAGACTGAACATATGTCAATTCAGTGTGCTAGTAGTAGTTAGTTGTTAGTGGTTGTGTAATAGTAGTGGTGTAGTTAGATGAAGTAGGTAGTAGTAAGTAGCAGAGATTACTAATTGTACTATTTAGTAGGTCATATACATCCTTTTAGGGCAGAAGTGATAAAAAAAAGCTCTGTGTCTATTTTATCAGTGGAAGTGGCATTGTTCTCCCTTCATTCTAATTCATTCAGACTGAACACGAACAGAAGAAGATGGAGATAAAAACATTTCCAGCACCAAAATGTCTGGGCGTTGTGTGTGTGGTTGTCAGAATCAATATTCTACCGGCGAACTAACGTTTTAAAGTTTAGGATCTGGCAGTCGGACACCATTTGTCAAAGCTTGTTGAGGAAATATTTGTGATCTTTTGACCATAATCCTTTCGCAGACCTCGACAAGCTGCTGAGTTTTGCCGTACTTCTGTTGCCAAAATGTGTGCACAACCAAGCCTACGTCATCACTGTTTACTGACACTTAAAGGGTCTATTGAACAGGTTTTGTGTCTTGTATGAAAGTAGCCCCGTCAAAGCCTGCACAAAGCTACTTACCTGGTTTCATTCATTTCGTTTCCCGCTATATTTACCGTCCGTTCACCACCGCAGTAGACTTGGGTTCACACAAGTCCACCGTCAAATCATCCATATCCATAATTTTGTCCTTCAACAAACTTCCAACCCGTATTTATCTCCCGTTCGCACACCCCACGGTCAAACAAAGCGCTAAACTCACTATTTCCGTGTTCATGCGTGGGACACTGGCGTCTGACTTCACAGTGACACAATAAATTATCAATATTATTTTCCCTCGTTCTTCTGTATTTTGTTGTTATTGTTAATTGGCGGTGAAAACCTGTATTTTTGTGTTAATTGAGGAGTCCACCCTCTCCCACCCTCAGTCAGTTTGGACCTGTAGAGCTTGGATTTTGCAGCGTATTTCTGCTGTTTGTTGTGCATATATTGTAAATACCTGATTTTTTTGTTTCACTGTCTTGTATATAGCACTTTTCAAACTTTTTGGGAACGTTATTATGAATTAAATCATCAAAAACATCCTTCTGACTACGCCATTGCCATTACCCCAGAATAGAACCTCGTCACAAAGAGGTTAAAGTAATTAAATTTAATCCATTAAAAAAACATTAAGCTATTTTCACAATTTAGTCTCCCTCCTCTGAGCCCCGCAGGCCTGTCGTGTGTGTCGTCATCGCTGTAAACACGTGTGTGGAGGTGATGTCGTGTTACTCGACAAGCAGGCAGATTGTTCCACTCCCCTAATCACTCCCGATGTGGACGGGGGCCGGTGCCGTTTGACAATTACAGGGCGGGACTCCTTCGGCGAGGGTTTCTCCGTCGGGCCGGCGTGTTTGGGGCCCGCACCTCATCACGGCGCGAGTGGGAGTCGATGTCGTGCGTTGATTTGATGCAGGGGTGATTTATACACTAATCACAGCCAATCAGTCTCCCCGGCAACAGGCTCAGCGGGGCCGGAGCACCTCGAGCTTCGGCTACGGAGGCGATCGCGTTTCAGCCGCTTCGAGCTTAATGCGCTCTGGTTTGCCTGGTTTCTCACAGTCACGAAGAACGCAGAGGGTCAATACATAAGAAAACATGTAAAGTACATATTTACAGGACTCATATTATGCGGACTTGACTATTGTCTGCTGCAATTTACCATTAGTTCAGTAAGTTTGATACCATACTGCTGAAGATTTTAGGGAAAAACGGTAACTTCAAAGCAAGCGGTGTGCTTTCCAATTGAAAACCTACACTGCAAACCTTTAAAGTGCCCATCTTACTCTGTTTTCTGATGTTATAATGTTGTTTTCTCATCGCAAACACACCCGGAGTCGTATTTTGGTTCACTCGCACTTTAAACACACAAATCCTGCGTATTTAGGCTGAGTTTCTCTCTAAAATGGAAAACATTTTGCTCCACCTCGTCATGTCATGTGGTAATAAAGTGTATTTTAAACTCCATACGCCTTCACCTGAATCATTTGGATGATTTCAGCCCTGGAATTGGCTTTTTCTACTGAACTAAAGGTAAAAAGTCACTTGAAAACTACTTCTCTATGATATCACAAGGTGGAACTGAGCATTTTGAGCTTTGGAGACGCAGACAGACGAATAATAAAGGATTTTTCAAACATGTGTGAAGGAAACTTGAAACTAAATGCACTTTTCCTGACTTTTCACCGCACATTCCTTTAATAAAAAACAGAGAATACTCTTTGTGATTTGCACATGATCGAGAGGGAGTCTGAAGTGGGGTAATTGATTTGAGCGTCTTCTGATCACGCTTCATTTCTGCATTTCATTTCATCTTCGGGCAAATTGTTTGGTTTTTTTGCCTGGGATAACAAGCATTTAACAAATAAGGAAGCAAAGTCATTTAAAAATATTAGTAGTAATGTCGTTACTAGGAGACGAATATTTAATAGAGCTTAAAAGTACTCATTTGGAGCTGTCACGCTGTGCAACAAGCAATAATGATTACATCTTAACCCAGGGTCTCAAAAAGCATCTTGGATAACTTTATAACTTTGATAATGCGATATCTTTTCTCCAATCATCAGAATTACCACTGATGTCTATTATTAAAGGTCCATATTATGCTATTTTCACTATTTTTAGGTTCTAATGTTGTTTCCTCATCACCAACACACCTGGAGTCGTGTTTTGTTTCATTTACACGTTTAACACACAAACTCTCAAACTGAAAACACTCTGTTCCACCTCGCGATGTCATGTGGTGATACAGGAAGTGCTCCACTGTGCTTTGTAACCTTCACTTGAATCATTTGGATTATTTCAGCTCTGGAACTGCCGATTTCTACTGAACCAAAGGTAAAGTGGAGCATTTTGAGCTTTGGAGATGTGGACAGACTAATAATAAAGAATTACTCAAATATGTGTGATTGAAAGGAATGTTTTTGATGAGGAAACAACATTATAACATGACTTATCATCAGTGTTTATTTGAGCATAATAAAATAGAACATAAAAGTGTGAGCAGAAACAAAACAGAGCAAAAGAAGCTGAAGAAGAATCAATCAATCAATCTCAGGGGTCCGGCAGGGTCAAGACTCACATCCAACTCATATGATTCGTGATGACACTTCCCCGTTTGGCTGTTATTGGCTGCAGGAAATTTTGTGTGCGCAATAGTTTTGTGATTGTCGTGATGGTGTCGTGTAATTTCTTCCTTAATATTTTCCCTTCGTACTAACTATGTCGAGCAAAAAAGAAAGTGGTCGGACGAATATGTGCAATACGGATTCACGTGTGTGCGCCAATAAAATATATATACCTATGTTTTGAATTTGAAAAAGACATTTTATTTTTCCAATTAAGAAGGGTTCAGTGAATGTGCAGATGAAACTAGTGGGGTTCAGTACCTCCAACAAGGTTAAGAACCACTGCATTAGAAGTTACATTTTGCTTAATGGTTCAGTACCATCAATGTTTAAGGATTTATGAAGAGTCAATAAGGAAACACAGTTTACTTACTTGCTTAAAGCTCAAAAGGGTCAATTTGGTGTAATATAGACCCTTTTAGTGTCAGTAAACAGTGGTGACGTAGGCTCGGTTGTGCATTTTGGCCTCAGAAGTACGGCAGAACTCAGCAGCTTGTGAAGCTCTGAGAAAAGATGATCGTCAAAAAATATTTCCTCAACAATCTGACTTTGACAAATGGTGTCCGACTGCCAGGTCCTTGTGCGATCAGTGAGTAAAACTTTAAAACTTTAGTCCGGCTGTAGACTATCGATTATAACAACCAGACATTTTGGTGCTGGAAATGTTTTTATCTCTGTCTTCTGTCCGTGTTCAGTCTGAATGAACAGAATGAACAGGAAGAAGAACTACAGGACTGTGTAAAGAAGTACTACGGGACTGTGTAAAGAAGTACTACGGGACTGTGTAAAGAAGTACTACGGGGCTGTATAAAGAAGTACTACGGGACTGTATAAAGAAGTACTACGGGACTGTATAAAGAAGTACTACGGAACTGTATAAAGAAGTACTACAGGACTGTATAAAGAAGTACTACGGGACTGGATAAAGAAGAACTACGGGACTGCATAAAGAAGTACTACGGAACTGTATAAAGAAGAACTACAGGACTGTGTAAAGAAGTACTACGGGACTGTGTAAAGAAGTACTACGGGACTGTGTAAAGAAGTACTACGGGGCTGTATAAAGAAGTACTACGGGACTGTATAAAGAAGTACTACAGGACTGTATAAAGAAGAACTACAGGACTGTGTAAAGAAGTACTACGGGACTGTGTAAAGAAGTACTACGGGACTGTGTAAAGAAGTACTACGGGGCTGTATAAAGAAGTACTACGGGACTGTATAAAGAAGTACTACGGGAGGGTGATGTCACTCATGGCTCTGAATGTTCCACAGTGTGACATTAAACAGCTCTACTTTACATTTATTCAAGTACAGAAGCTCAAAAATACCTAGAAAAACAGGCATTCTGACTGTGAGCGGGGTCGCCTCTCCACAGATCTGACATGTAACTTGGTCTGGTTTGGTCTCCATGACAATAGAAATGTGTCCAAGAATCATTATAGCACAACATACAGTCGTATAAATACTGTACAGACAAATGTCTTCTTCTAATGACCAAATATTGATTGAGTGGCTAATTAATTGTGATAATAGCTTCACATCTGCAGCTCCGTGGTCCTCAGAAGCTCGTGGCCAGATGCATGCTGGGACACGAGCCTTGTTTAGCCCTGTTTTGTTGTGATAATGATGTCCACAATACAATCAGTGCAGCGCTGGGCTGTGAAAATCTCAATTTTACAGAAAGCGTGTTGCAATTACAGCTATTAACATGAGATATAATGGGACACGCTATAGTCATATTTATGTAATAGGCTCACATACAAAACTTAATTACAGCGTATTTATCGAACTGTGGGTTTTAATAAGATCATCTAAAACTGGACTAAACAAGGATTTACCAGGACTAAACCAGGACTAAACCATTAAACTAGGACTAGGCGTCAAAGTAGTAGTACCAAACCAGGACTAAACAAAATCAAGGTCTAAACCAGGAGTAAACCAAGATTATATTCTCTGACTAAACCAGTACTTCACTAGAACTAAACCAGGACTAAAACTAGACTAAACCTATGTTAAACCAGTTATCATACACTGCCCATTATCCAAATGCACCTATTTCACTTGGTTTAAAATAGGACTAAATCAGGACTAAACTAGTACTAAACCAGGACTAAACCAAGAATATACACTAGGACGAAACCAGAACTAAGTCTGGTTTAATATAGAACTAAACCAGGACTAAACCAGGAGTAAACTATGAGTAAACCAAGACATACTAGGACTAAACCAGGGACTAAACGAGGGTCTAAACCAGACGTAAACAAAGATAATATACTAGGACTAAACCAGGAGTAAACCAAGAATATATACTTGGACTAAACCAGAACTAAATCTGGTTTAATATAAGACTAAACCAGGACTAAACCAGGACTAAACTATGAGTAAACCAAGACATACTTGGACTAAACTAGTCCCTAAACCAGGGACTAAACGAGGGTCTAAACCAGGAGTAAACAAAGATAATATACTAGGACTAAGCCTGGAATAAATCTGGTTTAAACTAGGACTAAACCAGGAGTAAACTAGGGACTAAACCATGGTCTAAACCAGGAGTAAACCAAGAATATATATACTAGGACTAAACCAGGGACTAAACTAGGGACTAAACCAGGAGTAAACAAAGAATATACACTAGGACTTAGCCAGGACAAAACCTGGATTAAACCAGTGCTAAACCAGGACTAAACCATGACTTAATAAATGCCCCTTTAATTAAGCCCAAACTAAGTCTATTTGCACCAGTTCCACATCTTTAAACCCACAATGCTGCACTTAATTGAACTGTTGGCTATCCCACACTGCCATAATCCAAACGGAGCTTTGTGTTGCACTTGCTCCTCTGCAGAGCTCATCTTTATGGACAGCGCAGTGCCTCGGTGTAGCGCTAGTCATCTCTGGGCGCGCCTGGCAGGCTCATTTGAATGCCCAAACAGTCTGGGAATCGCGGTTGGACTCCAGTTTTTAGTGTAAGGTGTCTCTTTTCATGGTTGCACAGCGGAGCGGGTGCGTTTGATGCAAAGGAAGTTGGGCTGCGTTTGATGGGAGACTTTAGCTTCCTGCTCCTCTCCCCTCAGCCTTCCCCGGAAAAACTCGGGCTGCTTTGATGTAGCTCCTCTCCTCCTCCGCCATTCATTTTTGACATTTTCTTGCACCTTTTCCGCATTTTTTGATTTGTAAAGTCCAGATGGAGATGGGAAAATGAATACTAATGGACATGGCTAAACCAAGGTCTAAACCAGGGCAAAATCTGGTTTACTATAGGACTGATTCTGGTTTAAACTAGGACTAAACCAGGACTAAACCATGAGTAAACCAAGATAATATACTAGGAATAAACCAGGACTAAACCAGGGACTAAACCAGGGCAAAATCTGGTTTAACATAGGGCTAAATCTGGGTTAAACTAGGACTAAACCAGGGACTAAACCAGGGCAAAATCTGGGTTAGTATAGTCCTGAATGTGGTTTAAACTAGGACTGAACCAGGACTAAACCATGAGTAAACCAAGATAATATAATAGGACTAAACCAGGACTAAACCAGGGACTAAACCAGGGCAAAATCTGGTTTACCATAGGGCTAAATCTGGTTTAAACTAGGACTAAACCAGGACTAAACCATGAGTAAACCAAGATAATATACTAGGAATAAACCAGGACTAAACCAGGGACTAAACCAGGGCAAAATCTGGTTTAACATAGGGCTAAATCTGGGTTAAACTAGGACTACACCAGGACTAAACCAGGGACTAAACCAGGGCAAAATCTGGGTTAGTATAGTCCTGAATGTGGTTTAAACTAGGACTGAACCAGGACTAAACCATGAGTAAACCAAGATAATATAATAGGACTAAACCAGGACTAAACCAGGGCAAAATCTGGTTTAATATAGGACTAAACTAGGAACTAAACCAGGGCTAAACCAGAGACTAAACCAGGTGCTAAACCAGGGAATAAACTAGGACGAAACCAGGACTAAACCAGGGACTAATCTAGGGGCTAAACCATGGACAAAACTAGGACTAAACCAGGTACTAAAATAAGACTAAATCACGATTAACCAGGGGCTAAACCAGGGACTAAAACAGGAGTAAATCAGGACTAAATCTGGTTTAAACTAGGACTAAACCATGAGTAAACCAAAATAATATACTAGGACTAAACCATGACTAAATCTGGCGTAATATAGGACTAAATCTGGTTCAAAGTAGGACTAAACCAGGACTAAACTATGAGTAAACCAAGATAATATACTGGGACTAAACCAGGGACTAAACCTGGAGTAAACCAAGATTATATACCAGGACTAAATCTGGTTTAACCTAGGACTAAACCTGAGCTAAACCAGGGACTAAACCATGAGTACACCAAGATTATATACTAAAACTAAACCAGGACTAAAGTAGGATTAAATGAGGGACTAAATCATTAATAAACCAAACCACATTCTGTTATTCTAGCCGTGTATTTTGGGATTTGGAGTTTTATTGGGGTCATTTTTACTGAAGCTTGTGTAGATGGAGATTGTAAAGTGCAGACTAATGTCCAGTGTTAAATTATTAAACTGAATCTGAGACTAAAGCAGCAGTAAAACCAAGATTATAAACTTGGACTAAACCAGGACTAAAACCCGTTTAAACCAGGGACTCGCCTCGGACTAACAGAAATAAACCAGATCTAATATAAGTAGCAAGGCACTGTAAGGTTTTGAGTTTCATGTGGAGATAATAAAACGCACTGTAATGCCACTCGCACATTCAAATTAGAAAGTACTCAATGTAGTTTCTAGAAAGGCATTATGGGAATTTGAGTTTTATTGGCAGATAAACAGGATTTTAAGAGCGATTAAATTCACAACGATGAAACTGACTGTACAGGAGGAAATACTCCCAAACCTCTTATTCTCTTTAACTGCGTTTTACTATTTAATCATACATTTTTATAAATATGAGACTGTTATAAAAGGTATACGGTGATTTTCCACAGTCAAAGGAATATTCGAGGCCAGAAAAGTTACTCCGTGCAGGTCAATTATTGCTTAAACCAGGACCAATAAAAGGACTAATGCTGAAAATACTGTATATAAGGCTGAAAATACTGTATCTAAGGCTGAAAATACTGTATATAAGGCTGAAAATACTGCATATAAGGCTGAAAATACTGTATATAACGCTCAGGTTTGTGTTGTTTACAGCGTGGAGTCATTCAGATCTGCTCTGCATAGCCTCCACCTGACCCTGTGTCTCTCTCTCACAGTTATATTGAAACGTCCTCATTTGTTTTCCACACGTGTCACTGTACATTACTCCTGGAGCTCAACCAATTATTGATTTTCTGTTTTTCTGGGGGGTTTTTTACTTCCAGAGTAGCGGCGTAACTGTGAGTGAGACTCCAATAAACTTTTATCAGACTGAGTTACGCCCCTGACAGCTCTGTCAAAGCAAATGTGCAAGAAAAACTATATTAATTATCGATCTGTGGGAAAATTACGCCACGTTCACAACAGCGACTGTGAGCACGAGTGTGGTTTATGTGGGGTTTATATGGTCGACACCATTTGTGCAGGTTTTCTAGTTCAGCGGGACTTTACCAAGACTAAACCAGGACTTTACCAGGTTTTCTAGTGAACCAGGACTTTACCAAGACTAAACCAGGACTGAAGCAGGTTTTTTAGTTAACCAGGATGTAATTAAGACTTAACCCAGGACTAAAGCAAGACTAAACCAGGACTAAACCAAGTTTTCTAGTTAACCAGGACTTAACGAGGAATTAACTAAGACTAAATCAGGACTTATCCAAGACTAAACTAGAAATAAACCAAAACTTAACCAGGACTTAACCAAGACTAAACCAAGACTAAACCAAGACTAAGCCAAGTTTTCTAGTTAACCAGGACTTAACCAGGACTTAACCAAGACAAAACAACTAAACAACTTAGTCCTGCTTTAGTCCTGGTTTAGTTCTGGTTAGACCTGGTTTAGTCCTAGTTTAGTTAAGATCTGGTTTAGATCTGGTGTAGTCCTAGTTTAGTCCTGGTTAAGACCTGGTTTAGTCCTGGTTTAGTCCTGGTTTAGCTCTGGTTTAGTCCTAGTTTAGTCCTGGTTTAGCCCTGGTTTAGTCCTGGTTTAGCCCTGGTTTAGTCCTGGTTTAGACCTGGTTTAGTTATGGTTTAGCCCTGGTTTAGTCCTGGTTTAGACCTGGTTTAGACCTGGTTTAGTCCTGGTTTAGTCCTGGTTTAGCCCTGGTTTAGTCCTGCTTTAGTCCTGCTTTAGTCCAGCTCTTGTGAAGTGTTCAAAGTTTGTCAAAAACATCCACCTCAGAAGCTGAACATTTCTTATTAATGTAAAGTACAGTAGAACATGTCCTTTATTTATTTCTTCCATTTCCTGGTGTTTAGTGTCAAACTTTTGTATAACTTCCACCATTAAACCTCAGATTTTAGTTTTGGTAAATCTCACCCAGTCCAAACATGTTCAAACCGAGCACATCCTGTATTAGACGTCTCCAAATCTATATGTTTGTGTCGTCTCTTTGAAATCCTTTGTGTTTCTGCTGCATTCGTATCAAAGCTTCACCTGTTGAGCGTGAAATAGTCGAGACTTTTCTGATGATTTCCACCATCGCAGCTGCTCTGAGTGTCTGTTCTGTTTAAAGCCGCACCGTGGAACTTTTAAAGTCTGAAGACGTGCTGCAGGTTCGCCCGGAAAGAAACACAGCCATCTAGTTTAAACTAGGACTAAACCAGGACTAAAACTGATTTAAACTAGGATTAAACCAGGACTAAATCTGTCTTAAACTAGGACTAAACCAGGATTAAATTTGGTTTAAACTAGGACTAAACCAGGATTAAAACTGATTTAAACTAGGACTAAACCAGGATTAAAACTGATTTAAACTAGGACTAAACCAGGACTAAAACTGATTTAAACTAGGATTAAACCAGGACTAAATCTGTCTTAAACTAGGACTAAACCAGGACTAAAACTGATTTAAACTAGGACTAAACCAGGATTAAATTTGGTTTAAACTAGGACTAAACCATTGCCTAAACCAGGACTAAACTAGGACTAAACCATTGCCTAAACCAGGGTCTAAACCAGGTCTAAACTAGGACTAAACCAGGACTAAACTAGGTCTATACCAGGACTAAACAAGGACTAAACCAGGACTAAACTGGGACTAAATGAAGGACTAAATCTGCTCTGTTTAAAGCCACACCATGTAACATTTCCAGGCTGAAGACGCGCTACTGGTTCCGCCCGGAAAGTTCCACAGTACGGCATTTTGCGCATCCATCTTGGAAGAAGAAGAGTTGGAAAACGCATTCTTATCTCCGTATAACTTGGGCCATTGGTGTCACCTGTTGTCTCCATAGCGATAAATAAGCGTAATGCCGTACTGTGGAATATTTCAGGTAATATCTCCATTGAGAGAAGCAGGTGATGGACCCTATACAGTGCACTTTTATGAAATATTAACGATTTTAGCTGCAAAAAATCCAAGTAAACTTCTAAACTATGTGAGGAAAACCAATAAAAATACTTTGAATGTTTTAATTTACAGCGAGTTTCCGTTAATTAGCATTCCGGCGTTATTTTCCCCAAGAACTGTTTTCATCAAGGACGGTTTTTACTTCCCGCCCGACGCCTCCTCTCCAGCTTCGGGGTCATTTTAATCCAGATGCACTGCTGCCTTTTTGGGGGGGACCTGCACTTGTACCGTAAGAGGCCCGATGGATTAGATCAGATGATTGACGATCCCGGTGGGGAAATTAGATTGTCGCCGTGGAAACAGTAATAGGATTCAGCCGAAGATGGGATCACAAACAGAATGTAAGCGCGCCGGGCGAATTCAAAATAAGCAATAATAGGACACATTTCTGCGTTTGGGCTCAAAACCGAGGAAAAGATTTGTCATAAAAGGTAAAAGGGTCAATGACATATAAGGATTTTCAACAGGCAAATTTTAAAATACAAAAAATATTAGTTTTGATTGAACTTTTTCAAATATTTACCGTGTTAGGTGCCTAAATCTATGTTTAACATTTATATTACGGATTTTTAGTGTTTTTTATGTGCATGAATTGGCTATAACTTTAAAAAATCATATGGTGCGACTGAGAACCTTAAAATAGTTTTATTTTCAAAAACATGGTCGGGATATTACTGTATTTTTTTGGACTATAAGTCACACTTTTTTCATGGTTTGGCTGGTCCTGCGACTTATACTCAGGTGCGACTTATATATTACATTTTTCACACTTGACTGCCTGACAGGGACCAAACAGAGAAAACAAGGGACAAGGTATAAAAAGAAGTTTAAATTTAATAAACTAATTTAACACAACAAACCATCAACAAAAACTGAACACAACCAAAATAAACCCATGAGACAGGGGGCAGGTCTCCTTAAATATCCCAGGAGCCAACTAACTGAACACAGAAACGCTGCAGAAACTTATTTAAAGCAACACACAAATAAATCATTATACTACAGAAAATAAACGCTAATAAAGTAACATTAACTAAACTGACTTAACAAAACAAACTAAATGATGCTCCCCCCTTGGCTCAGCGATGGTCTGGTCTGGTCCGTCCGGTGATTCAAACCGAAAAAAAGAAGAAAACACAAGTGTAAGTAAATTAAACTATGGGGTATAAATGAAAATGTGAATATAAACTTAATAAAATCCTGACACTGGAGTGGGGATTATATCTATGAATGGACAGAGCTAATGCACTTGGGATCTTGTCGTTCCTCTGCTGCTGTGGCCTCGTCATTTTGGTCTTAAAATGTTTGTATGAACCCGCGACACATGATCCTGAATGATTTTTTTTCTGGAAATATTTGTATTATTACTTATTTCTGTTTCATCTACGTATGTCTTATTACATGCCTATCTATTTTTATGTAATTATGCCTATTTGACGCCAGCTTCTTGCAATTTTTGCTTTTTATTTTGAATTTATTATTTTTTAGAACTTTTTATTTTCACACAAAATAAAAACATAAAAACATTCCCTGAGACAAGAGTAATAAAATATTACATTTATAAACACAATATACATACTCCAATAGATATGCAGTATAAATTATAACATGTACATCCTTGTGAGCAAGAAAAAAGTTAATAATAATAATAATAATAATAATAATAATAATAACCAATATAATAAAATGTATAAATTAATTAATTAAATAAAAAATAAAATAATAATACAAATAAGTAAAATAAAGAAAATAATTAATAATAATAATAAGAAGAAGAAGAAGAAGATTTGAATTTATTATTACCATTTATATTTTTTCTCTTGTTTTTATATTATATAGTTGTGAATTAATAAAGCTTAAGTCTAAAAACAGAGCATTTTGAGCTCTGGAGATGACAAACTATTAAACCAGAGTTAATTAAACATGTGTGAATGAAACAAAACACAACTCCAGGTCTGTTTTTAAGGCGGTAACAACATTATTCTGTGAAATCTATGACCTTTAATTATAACGTCACACAAACACAACCTTTTCTACTTGGTTGCGGTGAGTTTTGCCGAGCTCAGGGGCCAAAGGTGCGACTTACGAGTGCTACGAAGTGGCTACATTACAAAAAAAATAACAAAATTAGATGTGTGTTGAGTCGGATGCCGGACATGCTCGAGTAGCATCAACTTTCTTATCGTCTCCGAGCCCTAATGTAGTTTACAGCCCCATCTCCTCCCAGCGGGAATCAGCTGTCTCCATCGGCCCACCGGGTTTTGTAATACGCTTCTTTCTTTATCTCCTGACTGGTTCTCGGGCTCTTTTGCAGGTACCTGGGCAGAGACGAGGTGGCTCTGGCTTCTCTCGACAAGGCCCAGAAGGAGGGCGGCAGCGTCCGGGTCGTCACCAGGGACAATTTCTTCCAAAAACGCAAGTCGGCATCATCTCTGGGCTCGCCTGTTTCGGAGAAGTAAGTCTAAAAATAAAACCAAAAACGTGGTGTTCAGACTTTCCACTGTCACTGTTAAAGACGCACTGTGTAGCTTTTGTTATGAGGGGTGTTTGTCGCCATGGAGATGTTACTGCTTTGCCCGAAATGTTCCGCAATAGGGCGTTCGACCATCTACCTTGCATTTATTCAATTGGAGGTGTTTTATTAATAGAAAAAAGAACAGAAATCGTGGAATACAAGCCTCGCCTCCTTTTCAGGGGGTACTGTATGTTTAATGCCACACTGCGGAACATTCCTGACAATAATATATCAGTGGGAACAAACAGGTGTTGTGCCCTGAACTGAATTAAGACGAGATTAAACCTGGACGATGTTACAGGTCTAAGGTCTTAAAGCAGTAAAGTGGTAAAGTATAGACCAAAACCAGGATCTAAACCAAGACTAGACCAGGACTAAGTCAGGTTTTTTCTTACCCAATGACAAAACTGTGCATAAACCAGGATTAAATGTTACTTAAAGGTAGTTTTGGTGGTATTTGTAGTTTTAAACCAGGTCTAAAACTAAATTAAACATTGCATTACCTCAGATCTGTCCCTTAACTTGGCCTGGTTGGCGTCTCCATGGAGATAGATATGTTTAATGCCATACTGTGGAAGTTTCTAGGCTCACTAGAGAAGTTGCCAGGTCTTAATCAGTGAAGTCAGACCTAAAACCAGGATTAAATCAGATCTAAACCAAGTCTAGACCAGGACTAAATCAAGTTTTTTCTTACTCATGACCAAACTGTGTATAAACCAGGACTAAGCGTTAATTTAAGGTAGTATTGAGGTAGTTTTAAAAATGCATTATGTAATTTTTTTTGCTGAGGGTGTATCATCTGCTTGTTTCTATGGATACGTCATTGCTCTGCCTGGATTGTTCCACAGTATGGCATTAAACAGCTCTAGTTTACATTTATTCAATTACAGGTGGTTTTATAGCTCAAAAATACCTAGAAAAACAGACATTCTGACTGTGAGCGGCGTCGCCTCTCCACAGATCTGACCTGTAACTTGGTCTGGTTTGGTCTCCATGGAGATAGAAAGGTTTAATGCCATACTATGAGACATTCCAGACAAAATAATAACAACTCCACAGAGAAAAGCATTTGACGGACTCTTCACCAGAAACATTACACAGTTCACCGTTAAACCAGGTCTGGACCAGGACTAAACCAGGACTAAACCAGGACTAAACCAGGGCTAAACTAGGACGAAACCAGGGCTAAACCAGGACTAAACCAGGACTAAACCAGGACTAAACCAGGGCTAAACTAGGACGAAATCAGGGCTAAACCAGGACTAAACTAGGACTAAACCAGGACTAAACCAGGACTAAACCAGGACTAAACCAGGACTAAAAAAATCAATGAACATTACAGCATGAATAACAAAAATTAAACCACAATTTGAGCTTCACTGTTGCAGCACAAACACAAACCCTGGACCAAAACTAAAGGATTTCTCTGTGGTATTTTGTGTAAATGATAAATTAATGAGTCGGCTGCTCATCGGCTCGTTATTGATCAGCGTGAGGTATTGATAAATGATTAGAGCCGAGTGTGGGAAACCAGGGATCGACTCGGAGCTCGGGACAACGTCACCTTTGTCTCATTTGCACTGGGCTTTTCTTTTGTTTATCGCCGCGACAAAACTATAGGATTCTGTTTATGTTGTTATTTATTTAGTTCACACATAATGAATATTGAGTCACACATTCTGTACAGTGTCAAGGATATGGGGCATTTGTAAAACTTTATCTTATTTTTGTAGACTTTTGCATGAAATTCTTAAAAACAAACACAACAAACAAAAAAACCTTATACTGTATATATTTCTACACTATGGGAATCCACAAAACAGAGATATTTTTAATTAATGCCTTTTTGTGGAATATTTTACACTATTGGAATGCAATAGATTAAACAGAAATAGACACGTTTAATGCCATAGTGGAACATTTTACGCTATGGGAATCCTCTAAATTATTTCATTTTTTTCTTTTTCAGTTTTGAAATTTGGGAAACCAGTAAATTAAATACAGATACATGTGTTTAATGCCGTACTGTGGAACATTTTACACTATGATAGTCCAGTCCAGATTAGTTTAATGCCATATTGTGGAATATTTAACACTATGGGAATACACAAAATAATTTTCTATTATTATTATTATTTATTTATTTTATTTTTTATGGTAATCCAGTAAATTACATAGAGATACACATGTTTAATGCCATACTGTGGAACATTCTATAGTATGAAAATCTACAAAATTCAGTGGAGAAAGATAAGTTTAATGCCATATTGTGCAACATTTTACACTATTGGAATCCACTAAAGTATCTTTTTCTTTTTCAAATTTGATGTTTGAGAATCCAGTAAATTAAATATAGATATGTACGTTTAATGCCATATTCTGGAACATTTTACACTGTGGGAATTCACTAAATTATTTCTTCTTTTTTTTTTTCAATTTCGAAATTTTGGAAATTCAGTAAATTAAATACAGATACATATGTTTAATGCCGTACTGTGGAACATTTTGCACTATTAGAGTCCAGTAAATTCACTAGAGATAGATATGTTTGATTAATGCCATATTGTGGAACATTTTACGCTATGGGAATCCATAAATTTATTTTAAAAACTTTTCAAATTTGACGTTTGTGAATCCAGTAAATTAAATATAGATATGTATGCTTAATGCCATATTGTGGAACATTCTGCACTATGAGAATCCACTTAAATCAATAGAGATACATATATTTAATTAATGCCATATTGTGGAACATTTTAAACTATGGGAATCCACTCAGTTATCTCATTTTTTCTTTTTCAATTTCGAAATTTGAGAATCCAGTAAATTAAATACAGATACATCTGCCGTATTGTGGGACATTTTACACTCAGGTAATGAGGTACATTAAATAAAGATAGTTTTGTTTAATTAATGCCATATTGTGGAGCATTTTACACTATGGAAATGTAATAAATGCCATATTGTGGAACATTCTAGACCAGCCGCACTATACACTATGAAATAAAGATAAATATGGTTAATTAATGCCTTATTGTGGAACATTTTACACTATGGTAACCCACTAAATCCAGCAGATCAGTCAATAAACACTCACTTAACACTGCTGGCCATTTGTAAAGGCATTTTTTATGTATATTTCATTTTATTTCTTTATTTTGTGCGTGTTTCATAGCTGCACTCAGAAGTCACTCGCTTAAACCAGCCGATCGATGCTCAACCTCTCCAGACCGCTTTACTTCAGTGTCGCTTTGTATTTTTATCTCCGCCATTTTTCCCTCCATCCTTCTTCTTCTTCTCCTTCTTCCCCTTTCACACCGTCTCCATGGAGATCGCTGCCGAGCCTTGTGGGTAGTGGCACAAAGGCCCCGCTGAGTGCGTTAGTACAGTAAATATAGACCATAATACAATCTGAGATGCAGAGGCCAGCCAGCTCACCCCGGGAGGCGCCGTCTCCGTGGAAACCAAACACACAGGAAATAAATAAATAAAAAGAGCGGGAGAGGGAAAAACACCGGCCGGGTCTCTGTGGACAAAATGGCGGTGAAGTGTCTCATTAATGCGGCCCTCGGTGGGATTGGCCTTTGTTTGGGCGGGAGGCTAACGTCGCTAACGGCTCAAAAGCACTTAAAGGTGCACTGTGTAACTTTTTTGCCTGGGTTTTTCAATAGAGATGTTATTGCTCTGCTTAAAATGCCCCGCAGTATTGCATTAAACCTATCTATTTTGCATTAAATCATTCACACATGATTTTATTGAACATTTACCATTGTTTCAGTGCAGGAACAACTGTGTGTCTGGACAGATATATGGATAGATGGATATTAGAGGTGGGCGATATCTCTATAATATAACGAGATATTTTTTAAACTCGACGCGTGTTGTCTCTTTCAAGCACCATGAAACTTTCCCACCATTCCTCACCATCAGCAGCACATCCTCTTTCACAGAGAGAACACTCATATCCCACTGAGTCGTGTCCTTTATTCCGACAGATGCAGACCACATTAAGGCGAGCGAGCTGTTTTCTTCAGCGTTTATAGTTTATGCAAATGAGCCATGCTGTTTTAAGTTTTGTTTCTGTAAAACGTAAACGAATGTGCCAGAGCTGCATTAAACGGGCTGTTGCGGCTCTGTCGTAGTTCTGGTTTATATGTTGTAAAGTTGAGTTTATTTCTGCAGAAGATTTGACTGAATAATCTGCTGTAGTGTTGTGTTTCCTCGGCTAAAGGAGCTCAGGGTTCTGGTCATCGTACGGTTAACATAGTTAATGCAAACATAAGCTTGAGTTGAGTTGTTTTATTTTTGAATGAAAAGAAACTGAAAATATAAAATTGTTCTTACATGAACTGCCTCTTTGCACTTCAATAAAACCAAAAACCTTGTGGAATTTGGCATATTTGTTTTTGCAGTAGTTTTTCCTGTACAGATATGGAGATATATAGTATATTGAGCTCTAGCCAAATATATCAAGATATATTTTTTGTTCCATATCGCCCAGTCCTAATGGATATTCAATAAAAAAAAATCTCAGTTTTAATGGATAGATAAGTTTAATCCCATATTCTGGGACATTCGATGCAAAATAATGACATCACCATGGAGACGTGCAGGAGGCCGAACAGAAATGTTATGATGCGCTTTTTAACTTAAACAAATGTGTGTTTGTAGAGGTAAAACTCACCTATTATTAGATTTATTCTGTCGAAATCGTAATAAAATCAAAATTTAAATTTGAATTTGGTTGTAATTAGTAAATCGCTAAGACTGCTGTTTTTTTTAAGTACAGTAATTACCTCCACAAACAACAAAATCCCCTGTTTTAAGCCCTATTCGCCCGGGATAAGTACAACCTGGGGACATCTGGTAATTTGCGAATTACCGCCTCACCTCAGAGTTTCTCGCGCCTGTAAGTGACTCTTTTTTTACTGAGATTGAGAGAGAAAAGAACAAGAAAAGAAAAGAAAGAGATAAAAAAGGCGCAATTACAGCAACAAACACCGAGATGCAGGTTCGCACAGGACTAGTGTTACCACCGGACGTCTGCGCTTGGCAAAATATAGTAGGTCATTTGCGGCAGAATTTTGACTTTCTCCACGATATTATTGTGAGACCTTTGACGATATTTTGGTTTCTGTTCCGTAATATCACATTGTGAGACTTAGATATCGTTACAGTCCTGTTCTATTGTTATTACAGTGCCCAGTACAGCAAACAGTACATAGTATTTAACCCGTACATCCGCATGTGCGTAGTTACCGCCTGCATTAAACATAAATCGCAGATATGTTTAGCCGTGATTGAAATTCATGTATGCGTAAAGGAAGTGTGAACAGCGTGAGGCAGATCAGACTTCAAACCCTCTACACGGGCTGGGTAAACGCACACAGCCTGCACATGTTTACAAGAGGAGTCCTCCTAGTGCAGACGAAAACCAAAAACACCAAAAGAGCGGGAGAGGAGAGGGGGAGACGGCCTGTTCAAATACGCAGGCTTGGCAAGGGATGATTGAATGTGTATTGGGGAGTGTGTCAGAGGAATCGAGAATCAGATGTTGATAGACACGGAAACCAGTATCGAAACTGCAGCAGATGCGCATTTGAGCAAGGATCGATACCGAAACGTCCCATTCGCAGGACAGAAGTGAACGTTTCCTGATCTTGAGATATTTAATGCAATATTTATGCTACTTTTTATTTTAAAAATGCCTGCACAAGACTTAATCCAAAGAATAATGATGTAAAAGTGTTTAGAACAGTTATTTCTTCATGTCGCTTGCGCTGAAACGGAGCAAAGGATCATGGTCTATGTAGCTCCCTCTGTTTTTTTTAGCTATTTCTGCATCAGAACTATTTATTTAAGTAAAGAGACTTGTGATTCAATATATTGTGATCCACGATATCCACGATATTATTGTGAGTCCTTTGACGATACGATACCACCATATTTCGGTTATTGTTACTAATACAATGGGTGAAAAGACCTGGTTTAAGATTTTCACTGTGTTAAAAAAGTGAAAAACAGAACTAGTTCATTTAAAGATCCCATATTACGCTATTTTCTGGTGGAACAGAACATTTTGGGCTCTGGGGATGTAGACGGACGAGACGTATTTGACCTGAAGAGCTGCTTATACAATTTACTTTATCTGTACTGCGGCTTTTTGTTCAAATATATGGGGAAAAATCAGGTATTTTGCACTTTAGGTAAAGATCTTAGCTTCTAATAATATATATAATATGGATTCCACTGCTTATGTATTTACCATTGACTAAAATAATAAAAAATCAAGGTTAAAATTTGTGAAACGTTACCATTTTGAACCTCCTTTATCTAGATACTTTTGGTGCCATTTTGTCCCCTGGTGCTCGCTATTTTTTTCTCAACAGCCCCTTTTTTTAGCTTTCATTTCTTCTCGGTTTCAGTTCTGTTGTCTTTCTCTGTAGTGGATTCCTCTGGTTGGCGCGCGGCACTCAGCTTGAATGGTAAAAACCCAAATGAAGGAGAATTTGCTCCATCTGTCCTCTCCTCTGCAGCCCGGGCACCCCACTGAGAAAACATGGCAACACTCCCAAAAAATGAGAAAGACAGCCGAATACACACAAACAGCACAACATGACATGATACCAGTGGAGCTGAGGCGTGTTTCTAGCACCGAGCCACAAGGGGTCACTGAATGAGCAAACTGTAAGCGATAAAAGTTAGATTTGGGAGTTTAAAGTGGGGCAAAACACAACTAAACTCCGCCCACAACCACATTTTCACCTGGAGGACCAAAGAAAAGAGGGACCGGGAGATTTAAGGAGCCCTGTGATTGGTCTAAAAGCTCATTTATTCGTTCCGAGTGAAGTAACCATCGCTGTTTGTATTTCCAAGCGTAATTCTCCGTAACAACCACCAGGGGGCGATAATGGTCATTTTGAGAATTGACCAAATCGGTGGGAGCAACAAATAAACAAACATAAAGGCGCCCACGACAGATTTTAGATCGCGTCTGTTGGAAAAGAATCAAGAATAATGAGGCAAGGGAAGCGTTTATTTGTTTCGCGGTTTGTCCTAGTCGCTTTTTAAAGATTTTAGCTTCTGTGTTCACTGCTGCCCCCGGTGGTCAGCTCATGTGCAGCTCCTTTGCCAAGATCTCACATGTTTTGCGTGTCCGAATGGATTATATTGTTGGTATCTCATCAAAAACAGAGCTAGAGTTGTGTTTTGTTTCATTCACACATGTTTGAGTAACTCTTTATTATTCGTCTGTATATCTCCAAAGCTCAAAATGCTCTGTTCCGCCTTGTGATGTCATGAAGTGGTGGTTTTCAAGTTAACATCTCCTTTTACCTTTGTTTCAGTAGAGATTGGCCACGTTTACATTATGTTTTTTCATTACAAAGAGTTAAATAGTTCGGAATTAAAATATTCTCCTTCGAGTTTCCATGGAAAACACGTTAAATCACCTTTATTTAATCCCGCTCAGCGTCTGGGGTGGGGAAGGTGCTGATTGGACAGCGACACGAACGTATTTACGTCTTTGTGAAGAAAACTCACACTTCAGCTGCTCCCGGCTTTTCTGTCGTCTCGGTTTGTCGTTACGCCGCCGACACAAACACGATCCAAACTTTTCCCGTGGTCGTTCCAATGATAATGAAGCAGCAGCTGGAGAATTCTGTCCTCACGCTTTACGTCTGTGAGCTGAGGAGGAGAAGGGAAGAGTGTCGGAGAAGGAGGAAGAAGACAAACTGAGTCTGAGGCTGCCACACCTCAGCCCACTCCCACATCCCGCTCACAAATCCAAAGAGACGTGGAGGAAAGTCCGAAGAGACGAACCAACGAGCGTGCGCTGAACAACCGGGATTATTTTTAAGAAGAATGAACATTTACATGATCGAAGAATAAATTAATTCAGCTTTAAAATCAGAGTAAATCACCCACTTACTTGGGAGTTAAGCTTAATTCTGAATAATCATTTTTATTATGAAGTGTTTACATGGTCTTTTAAAGCGAAATTCATTGTTTATCCAGAATTAAATCATTTTTATTTGGATTTAAAGCTCTCATGTAAACGTGCTGAGCTGAAATCCTCCAGATGATTCTAGTGAAGGTGTGTGGAAGGTGAAAGTGTCTAAATAATCTAAGTTTGTGTGTTTAAATATGTGTGAATGAAACAAAACACAACTCCAGGTCTGTTTTTGATGACGAAACAACATTATAACAGATCAGAAAACTGCGTAATATGGGCGCTTTAAAACCCCGCCCACTCCTGGTTACATTAAATTATGTACATTGGCATTTTGCTGTTGAATATAACACTTTTATCCCTTATTTCCCTTTTACACAGAATACACGGGCCTATTTCAAAGCCTCTGTATCCGCCGGCTCTGATTTGATTCTCTCTTATTGAATCCTGCGTGTTTTGCTGATGTTGAAAGCGTTATATCAAAACTCATTCAGCTCCAACGTGCAGGTCAAGGCACCGTCTGAGGAACGTGAATAAACCGTGAAATAAGTGGAAATGATTCACAGTAATACCGTTGTGAAAGACACAGACGCGGGAGTCCTTGGCAACGGAAAAACTCGCTTTAATTACAAACAAAAATAACTCTTTAGGATGTCTGCGTTATTGTTTCTGCGTGAGTCACTCGTTTTTGTTCTTTATAATGTCATATTTGAGCTTTGCAAAGTCAAATGTTTTCTAATTCACTTAGATTTCGTCTTATGAGCAAGCTCTCCTCTCCACGGATCAAGCTTGTTACTTGGCGTAGTGGTATAAGATAAGCTAAGATAAGATATCCTTTATTTGTCCCACAATGGGGAAATTTCAGTGTTGCAACGCACAGTAAAGAGAACAGCAAGAAACAGTAGCAGCAATAGAAGTACAGTTAAGTTAAAAATAGACAAACACTATAAAGATCTATAAAGATAAGGATTATAAAACTATGTATCATATAAATTGCTATCTTAAAACTATATATACAATAAATTGCTATCTTACATTATTGCACAGGGTCCCAGTATTGCACAGGCAGCAGAGTTAGCAGTGTTCATTGTAAAGTCTGACAGCAGCAGGAAGGAAAGACCTGCGGAACCTCTCCTTCACACAGCGAGGGTGGATCAGTCTGTCACTGAAGCTGCTCTCCAGAGCAGACAGGGCCCTGAAGAGGGTGAGACTCCAGGTCCAGAGCACAGGGCCTGAAGAGGGTGAGACTCCAGGTCCAGAGCAGACAGGGCCCTGAAGAGGGTGAGACTCCAGGTCCAGAGCAGACAGGGCCCTGAAGAGGGTGAGACTCCAGGTCCAGAGCACAGGGCCTGAAGAGGGTGAGACTCCAGGTCCAGCATAGAAGTGAATCTGGCCAGGACCCTTTTGCCCCCCACCTCCTGCACCGAGTCCAAGGCACAGCCCAGGACAGAGCTGGACTTCTTGATGACTTTGTCCAGTCTCCTCTTGTCCCTCTCTGTGATGCTGCTCCAGCAGACCACACCGTACAGGATGGCTGATGCCACCACAGAGTCGTAGAAGGTCCTCAGGAGGGGCCCCTTCACTCCAAAGGACCTGAGTCTCCTCAGGAGGTAGAGCCTGCTCTGGCCCTTCCTGTACAGTGCATCTGTGTTGTGAGTCCAGTCCAGTTTGTTGTTCAGATGAACACCCAGGTACTTGTCCACTCTCTCAATGTCCCTTCCCTGGATGTTCACTGGTGGGGAGGCAGTGGAGCGGCGTCTGCAGAAGTCCACCACCATCTCCTTGGTCTTCCCGGCGTTGATGAGAAGCTGGTTCTGCTGACACCAGTCCACAAAGTCCTGCGTTAGTCCCCTGTACTCTGCGTCATCGTCGTCCGTGATGAGTCCGATAATGGACGACGATGACGCAGAGTACGACAACGTATGACCTTCTAGTCTTCGTAGCGATAGATTTGTTCCATATAATAACAACAATAATAATAATAATAATAATAATAATAATAATAATAATAATAATAATAATAATAATTATTATTATTATTATTATTATTATTATTATTATTATTATTATAAAAGCATTAAACTTGCCAGACAAAGCAACCAAAACAGTTTCCATGGAGACAAGCAGGCAGCAGGCCCTCAAACAGAAAAGTTACACAGTGCAGTTTTAAAATCTTTTGTCCTGTGTGTTCCAGATAATTATGCATGTGTGATTTTTCATCATCGGAAAGAGGCTTTTTGCTTATTTTTCTCCAAAATCTACTTTTTTACTATTGGAAATTTTCTATTTTCAGCTTTATTTTGTAGTTTTGAAATGTTTTTTTTTATTATTTAACGGTGCAATAATCCAAGTCAAATAAAGAAGAAATGAAGTTCAGTTCTGTAAAGTAAAGTAAACAACACATTTCTTCTATGTCATCAAATATGTAACATTATATGCTCTATTTTTAAAACAATATTCAACATTATTTTCATGAAAAAGAAAGATATTCAACCGTATTTAAATGAAAATGTGCATTTCACTTGTTGATATGTTCACCTTTTTTTCTGTGACACTTTAACCAGTCCAGAATCAACCTAAAATGTGAGATTCTTGATGGTTTTAGAGTCAGTTTTCTTGCTTGTGCTTAATATTGTGCTCCAAAGACCTTTGTCCTGAGAAGAAAAATCATACAGGTATAATTATCTGGAACACACAGTATGTCTGGACTAAAATATTGTTTACACTGTCATAATAGCAGAATAAGACAAAGCCACTAGGATTATGCTTAAAATTACACAGGTCATAATCATAGGTTTGAGAATTATGAAAGATTTGGACCGGTGCTATAGCGATTAGTGTTTTAAAACAGAAAATTATATCTTTAAAATGTGAAAAAGTTCTCAAAATGTTGAAAGGAAGTTGAAACCCTTTTGTACCTTTTGTTTAGTTTTACTGTGGTGGACCATTTGTATTGTATGGAAGCCCATTTCTGTCAGCTAAAAGAAAAATTATGGTTATGTAAGTCATAATTTTGAGATAACAGCGTCAAAATTATGACTTTTTATCTTTATTCTTTATCATAATTTTGACTGTTTATCTCATAACTGACGTTTTTATATCATAAATGAATAATTTTTGATTTAACGTAACCATTTTTTTTTCTTTTATTGGTGGAAATAGGCTTCCATAATATTGTCATTTTGTGAATACATTTTATTGTATTTTTAAGATCTGCAAAAACTTAAACTTAAACTGAATATTAGGTGTAACATTTATAATAAAAAAATCTAAATGTTACAAGAAGCGCTGGTTAAAATCCAAAAAACAAAACACAATGCCGTCACCTGCTTGTTTCTATGGAAATGTCATTGCTCTGCCTAGAATGTTCCGCAATATGACATTAAACAGCTCTAGTTTACATTTATTTTATGACAGGTGGTTTTATAGTTCAAAAATACCTTGAAAAACATGTATTCTGACTGTGAGCGGGGTCGCCTCTCCACAGATCTGACCTATAACTTGGTCTGGTTTGATGGAAATAGAAATTAGATAGAAATTAATGCCATACTGTGAAACATTCTAGACAAAGTATTAACATCTCCACGAAGAAAAGTTACATAATGCACCTTTAAACTTCTGCAAACACATTCCTGTTGGATGGACGTTCTTTTGTCTGAATATTGTTACTGGTAAACAAAAAAAGTGAGAAACTAAATCAATAAAAACAGATGTTCAGATAATTTCATATTGTCTTCCTAAAGCTTTTGTCACTTATAAACTCACTGTAGATTTCAACTGAAACTTTATTTATAACGCACTTTACAAACAACACAGGTTGACCAAAGTGCTACAGAACAAAGTTGAATAAAGACAAGGAAACAACTTATGACTAAAATCAGAAATGCAGAAACCAATAAAAACAATAAAACAACATGAATAAAACAGAATCTAATGAAAAAACAATAAACTGCATCAAAAGCCAAAGTGAACATTGAGACTGGCTTTAAAATGTCTGAATATTGTTACCAGTAAACTAAAAAAAAAACCTATTAATTTTTGTGCGTTTTGTTTCCAGGTGTGAGGAGGGTCCGTCTGACCCCGTGGAGCAGGATTTGCCCCGCTCCGAGCCGGGGTATGTCCAGGCCCTGGACAGCAGAGGAGTCCCCCTGTGTCTGTCCTGTCAACAGCCCTGCTCCACCACCGGAGGCGCCTGGGACACTCGCTTCTGCTCCCACAAGTTTGTATTACACCTACTACATCATGTTATATCTATTTATCTGTGTTTTGTTGCATGTAGCTACCATAAATATACACATAATTCATACAAGTAAGGTTTTTTCCAGATTTTATGGACAAATACTGTTTAATTTCTGGGTAAAATGAAAAAACTCACACTCACAAAGCCATACAGACAGACAAATGTACTTATATATACGCATGTTTACGTCATTACATATTTAAACCTTGTATTTATAGGCTCTTTTGGCTCTTTCTCTTTACTTCCTGTGCCCAACAATGTTATTTAAGCTGGAGATGAGAGGATTCTTTTCTGCGTCTCAAAATAGTGTGCGTGCGTGGTTGTACCCGCTGTGTTCTGAACCAAAGCCCACCCATCTGGCACCTAAAATATTAAAACTTCACTTTGAGCAGGCGGGCGCGGCGAGCACAGACACCCAAAGACAAACTCAAATAAGTTGATAGTTACCGGAGTGTGTCTGCGCCGAGTTTGCCTCCAGCGCCGGAGCTGTGTGCACACGGATCACATTTCACTGTTTTCACATTCTTATAACTGTTTACTTCATTATCACCGCCGAGCAGAACAATATGACCACCTGTTTAAGATGAAAACTAAAGCTGCACTGTGGAACTTTGAGGGGAAGGATCCGCGCCATCTGCTTGCCTCCATAGTGAGGCATTAAACGTGCTGAATATCCTGCATTTTTTACCATTAAGTGTGTTTCTGTGGGACAAAAACACCTTGAAAACACAGATCCGACCAATAACAGCTTGTCCCCGCGACGTCAAGCACTTGTCCCCACGGTGATGTTATGTTTTAATGCCGTACTGTGGAGCATTCTGGGTGAAGCAGTAATATCATTTATGGAGACAAACAGATAGAGGACGCTCCCCCTGGAAAGTTATGCGCCATTCCTGTGAAGTAAATCAAGTGAATGAAACAAAACACAACTCCAGGTATGTTTGTGATGGAGAAACATTATAGTCCTGCCCGGAATGTTCCACAGTATGGCATTAAACAGCTTTACCTGACATTTATTCAATTGCAGGTGGTTTTATAGCTCAAAAGTACAGAAGCCAGGAGGACTCACAACAAATACAAAAGCCACAACACTAATGCAAATGCTGCAACACAACAAAGAAAAGCCACAACACACCAAAGAAAACCTATAATACACAAAAGAAAAGCCACAACACACCAAAGAAAAGCCACAACACACCAAAGAAAACCTATAATACACCAAAGAAAAGCCACAACACACTAAAGAAAAGCCACAACACACCAAAAAAGCCACAATACACCAAAGAAAAGACACAACACACCAAAAAAGCCACAATACACTAAAGAAAAGCCACAACACACCAAAAAAGCCACAATACACTAAAGAAAAGCCACAATACACTAAAGAAAAGCCACAATACACTAAAGAAAAGCCACAATACACTAAAGAAAAGCCACAACACACCAAAGAAAAGCCACAACACACCCCCAAAAAAAGCCACAACACACCAAAGAAAAGCCACAACACACCAAAGAAAACCTATAATACACCAAAGAAAAGCCACAACACACCGAAGTAAAGCCACAACACACCCCAAAAAAAAGCCAAATAAAGCCAATAATTGTAATTTTCTGCTTGATCCTCCTCACTGTCACTTCTGTTGTGGCCTTTTGGTGTGTTGGGCATTTGCATTTGTGTTGTGGTGTTTGTATTTGTGGCTGCGTTGGCATTTGTTGTGAGCCCCCTTCGGCTTTTGTACAAAAATACATGAAAAATACCTTGAAAATCCCTTGATAAACAGGCATTCTGACTGTGAGCTGACGAACTGATATTAAGAACACACGCTGGGTGTCATGAGCACTAAAAACACATGTAACTGAATAAATGTAAGATAGAAAAATTCCATATTGTGTGACATTCCCGACAAAGAAATGAAAGAAATGAGGTGAGAGGCCAATTTTCTAACCAATTTGTTTAGCCTACACAATTTAAAGTCAAATCCTTTTACATTTAAGGCCAAATATAACCCAATAAAGAGGTGGTATGAAGCTGTAGCTGTTATTAATTCACTTTATTCACTATTTTTGAACCATATCCTGTTTCTAATTAGCTCCGTTGGCAGATTAGACCTTTTAATATTATGAGTATTATATTATACTGTATTATATTGTACTGTATAGCCCTGTCCTTTTGGCCCCATTGAAGGAAAAACCCAATTTACTCAAGTGTTTTTCACGTCTCAAAACCAGGTCAGTCTGTCAAGGTGAGACGTGATCAAAACCTCTAAATCCTCTAATCTAAAAGTCGTCCAAATCAAAATATTACAAAAAAAAGGCCCTTATCATTTGGTTTGTGAAATTTGTAGAGTTTTTACAAAAGATCTAATTACAAAGAAGAGAGATTGTTGAGCCTTGTAATTTGCTCTCCCTTGTTCTGCCCATTAAAATTTAAAACAAGGTGAGAAGAAAGAAAATATATCAAATTTACTTTACTCCACTACTACTACTACTACTACTACTACTTCTCTGTGTACTATTACTACTACTATAACCTCTTCTTCTTCTACTACTACTACTTTTGCTACTACTACTTCTTCTACTACTACTATGTGTACTATTACTACTACTATAACCTCTTCTGCTACTACTGCTACTATTACTACTACTACTACTGCTTCTTCTTCTATTACTACTATAACTACTATTATTACTACTACTACTACTGCTACTCCTTCTTCTTCTACTATTACTACTACTACTGCTACTTCTTCTACTACTACTATGTGTACTATTACTACTACTATAACCTCTTCTGCTACTACTACTACTGCTTCTTCTACTAGTTCTACTTCTACATCTTCTACTACTACTACGACTACTACCAGTTTTACTTTTTGGAAACATTCTTCTACTACTACTTCTTCTGCTGCTATTACTACTATGATTACTACTGTTACTGCTACTACTACTGCTTCTTCTTCTACCGCTACTACTGCTACTTTTGCCACTACTACTTCTACTACTACTTCTGCTTCTACTATGTGTACTATTACTACTACTATAACCTCTTCTGCTACTACTACTACTGCTACTACTATGACTACTATTACTACTACTGCTTCTTCTTCTACTGCTACTACTACAACTACTACTTCTTCTGCTGCTAATGCTACTGCTTCTTCTTCTACTACTACTACTACTTCTGCTTCTACTACTTCTTTTACTACTTCTTCTTCTGCTGCTACTACTACTATGATTACTACTCCTTGCCATAGTTTGTTATTCCAGTTCTTATAACGACTAAAAGAGGAGAGCTGATTCAGACAAACTAAGCAGAAGTCTGTACCCAAAGTAAAAGTAAAGTTTATTTTAGAAAAGCGCAGAGGAAATGCAGTCCTGTTGGTGCTGAGGTCAGAACATGTAATGAGCCGCTCCACAAACTTTCACATGTCTGTAATTATAATGTTCGACATGTGCTGCGTTTGACTTTCACACATTTTGTCAGTGAAACTTTTACTTTTTGGAAACATTTGAAGTTACATCAGCACCAAAATGTAGCATGCAAATGATTATAACTGACAGCAAATACATCTTAAAGCCACACTGTGTAACTTTTCAAGACAAATTAAAGGCTTTTTTTATTGCGCAAATAGAAAAAAAGATGTGTCCTTACCGTGAGCGGCCTTGCATCTCCACAAACTCTTATTTAACCTGCTTGTTTCCATGGAAATGTCCCCTGGCTGTAATATTGCACAATATAAGCATAAAACGTATCGATTTTCATTCGGGATGTAACGATATCCAAGTCTCACGATACGTTATCACCTCACTGTATGATATTTATTGCGATCGTGGGAAAGCTCACGATATTACGATATTCTACATAATAACAAGACTGACATTATAAAATGCTTTGACCAGTCATTTGGTGCAACATTTATTGTCATTAGGGACGTAACGATATCCAAATCTCTCTGTACGATATTTTCACCATTAACATCTCACAATACCAGATTTATTGCCATATTTATGCTACTTTTTCCTCTAAAAATGCTTCACAAGACTTAATCCAAAGAATTAAGATGTAAAAGTGCTTAGAACAGTTATTTCTTCATGTCGTCTGCACTGAAACAGAGCAAAGGATCATGGTCTATGTAGTCCCCTCTGTTTTTTTTAGCTATTTCTGCATTGGAACTATTCATTTAAGCAAAGAGACTTGTGATTCGATATATTGTGCGAGTCCTTTGACCTTCAACGATACAATATCACCATATTTGGGTTATTATTACATCCCTAATCTCTATGGAGAATGTTCCGAAGTCTGGTTTTAACTAGAGAAGCACTGATTCAGCTTTTTTAGTTCCAATACTGTGGCTTTAAGGATCTATAGACACCAGATATCAGCCAAAACCAGAGCAGAGACTGAAAACAGCATTTATTTTCTTGAAACGAAAATAAAAAAAGGCAAAACTGATCCAAAGTGTTATTTAGTTGTAATGTATCCCTCAAAATAACCATAATACAACCTATTACATCTACTTCAATGTCCAATCAGGATATCGATAAGTGCATCTCTAGGTTTAACTTTCTATTTCTGTGGAATTGTGCTATGCCTCCTCTAGAAAGTTACATAATGCTTTTGATTGGGGGTCTGTCATCTGCTTGTTTCCATGGATACGTCATTGCTCTGCCTGGAATGTTCCACAGTATGACATTAAACAGCTCTACTTTACATTTACTCAATTACAGGTGGGTTTATAGCTCTAAAATACCTAGAAAAACAGGCTTCGTGACTGTGAGCGGGGTCGCCTCTCCATAGATCTGACCTGTAACTTGGTCTGGTTTGGTCTCCATGAAGATTTAAAGGACCCCACACCAGAAAAGTTCCACCATACACCTTAAAAGTACAAATATATGAAAGTACAATCCGCTCTTCTTCTGCGTTTGTCCCTCAGGTGTCAGGAGGAGTTCCAGCTGCGCTCCAGCCAGAGCTTCATGAGGTCTCGTGTCCTGGAGGTGGAGCAGGGCGTGTGTCAGACCTGTGGGCTCCAGGCTCACCAGCTGTACCTGCGGGTCCGAGACGCCCCGCCCACACAGAGGAAGCACCTGCTCCATAACACCTGGCTCTCCCAGCTGCCTCTCACCAAGGTACACACAGCCAAGCAAAAGCCCTGCTGCACACTCAGGGGGAAGAAGTAACGCCACTAATCTACACGGTTTTTGGGGGCAGTACTTTTTTTAGCCAGTCCCTTCACTGCAAAAAAGCTTAAGGTATAAACACTTAAATCTATCAGAAAATGAAGAATGTAGGGAAACTATCTTGTTTCTGGACAGATCATTTTACTTTACTTACAAGTTATCTTAAAATAACCTACCTCTAGACTAGAATTAAGCAGCCTCTGGACTATTAAGTAGATAATAAATCTGAAAACAAGATGAATCACCCGATAGAAGTAATAAAATCTTGGCCCAGAATCCAAATGAGACTGGAACTGGACTATAGAAGGTCCAAATCCTCTGTCCAAACTTGGTACGATCCAACCACAGTCGCTCATTTCTCTTTGTAAAGTTTGTACATATACTTATTTACTTTATATCATTATTTTTATTATTATTTCTATTTTTATTATTATTGTTTATCTTGATTGCTTCACACTTTTTTTTTCCTTTTTTGCACTAAACTGTCCTGGAGCTACTGTGACTGTTGAATTTCTCCACTGCGAGATCAATAAAGTCTTATCTTATCCTCATGTCACTCAAATGTGGAAGACAATTCCTCTTGAAAATGATCGTAACATTCAGAACAAAACGTATAACTTCTTTTACCTGAGATAAGTCATAGTTTGGTGCTTCAGTTGTTGATTCTGTAAAAATCCGTGCTGTTTTTCAGTCCTTTATGGTGTTTTTCCTTCTTTTTATGTGTAAGCACATGTTTGTGAGCATGCGTCTCTCTCTCTCTGATTGGTTAAAGGGACAGAGGGAATTTGGGACAGTTGCCATGGGAATAAACTACTCAAAACAAGTCCTTAAAATGGCGTCTATAGCCAGAAACTGAAGTCCATACTAGATTTACACAGATTAACACACTTAAACTACTATTACTGCTACTACTTCCTCTAATACTACTACTACTACTACAGTTACTACACTTACAGCTGCTCCTCTACTGCTCACTGAATTTCTTTAAAAAGTCGCTTTATGAAAATGACTAATGAACTTAATATTTTCGCATTATTACAGATACTGAGTTGACAAAACGGACACGTCACTGGAACAGTTTTAACCAACCACATGTGGGCAAACTGCTGAACAGACTTTTTACTTGTACGTCGCTTTAAACTCATTTGTGCAACAGAAACATCCATTACTACAAACCCCCCATTCCACCTGCTGCAATTATAATTACTCATTCAAACTTAGCACAGTTTAATCAAAAAACTCCAAAATGAACAATTATGAATGATGTATTTTTACCCCAGTAATGTACGGTCTTTGTCTGCTCTCTTTGGTACTTTTTAATTAAGTTTTACCCATAGTTTTTAGTGGCTTTATTACAGGGGGCAGTTTTGTTATGGATTACAAAATGTGACCCGTAAGGAGCTAATTAAAGTGGCACTAAGTAACTTTTCTGACCCGCCAAATGCTCGTCTCCATGGAGATGTTATTCTGACTGGTTTCGTTTTATTTCAATATGATTATTTTCATTATATCTTTGTGATTTCAAGCTAAAGTACGAGTCCATTTTCCAAAGTTAATATTATATAATTGCTACACAAACTTTTGTATTGAGATTTTAAATGAGCACTGTGGAACTTTTTCTTGTATCCATGGAGCTGTTATTCTGCCTGGTTTCATTATTATTATTATTTTTCTTCTTCTGTAATTTCAAGCAGCCCATTTTCCAAAGTGAATATTACCAACGAGACAAACTTAGCAACTGTATTGAGATTTTAAATGAGCACTGTGTAACTTTCTAGTATCCATGGAGATGCGATTTTAACTGTTCTAACATTATTTTTATTATTACATATCTATTTAAATCAAGCCCAATTATCAGTCCATTTTCCAAAGTGAATATTATTAACTAAACAAAAAACTGTATTGAGATTTTAAAGGACCGTAGTGAAACTTTCTTGTCTCCATGGAAACGTTATACTGACTGATTTCAATACTATTGTTATTATTAAATATTTATTTAATTTCAGGCTAAATTATCCGTCCATTTTCCAACGTGAATCTTATTAACTGCACAAACTTAGAAACTGTACTGAGATTTTAAATGAGCAGTAAATAATTTCTTGTATCCATGGAAATGTGATTGCTTTGTCTGGCATGTTCCACGGTATGGCATTAATCTGGTTTGATCTCCATGTAGACAAGCAGATCACGCCATTAAGCAAAGTTTACAGGTCAGATCTGTGGAGAGGTGACCAAGCTCGACGCGAGAATAAGGAAGGAATTTTCAGGGTGTTTTTTTCTAACTGAATTAATGGAAGAGAGATCAGTTTAAAGCCATAGTGTGGAAAAATAACATCTCCATGGAGACGAGTTGCTAAGTAGGTGGACCCTGTATCAGAAAAGTTACACAGTGCACTTTAAAGCTGTATATTTTCCCCTATAATAGAGTCATTTGTTCCTAATGTCTTGTCAAACGAGTGAAGCCGTTGTCATAGTTTTCGGGCGACCTGCTGCTTTTTAAATGAAAGTTACGGCACCGTGTTTGAATCCGGATAATTAAAAGCGAGTATATTTCAGATTTAGACACGCCGACAAGACAAATGATGACAGTATTAAAGACAAATTCATTACAGGCCGTCTGGAGGGAAAAAAGAGTCACTCAAGATCTCAGAGTGAAGTGAAAAAGCAGATTTAATTCTCGAAATTCAGTACTGTTATTAAGAGTTTACGTTTAAACCGTCCACGTTACGCTGTTTTCTGATGTTATACGGTTGTTTCCTCATCACAAACGTACCTGAAGTTGTGTTTTGTTTCGTTCTCACATGTTAAATTAACTCTCAAACTGAAAAAAATCTATAAAATCACCTCCTCGCGCTCGATTTCGTAACCGTTTTTTACCTCCTTAACCCAACTTTCTCCCCAGCGAACGCGTCGTCGGGGCTAACGCTGCCTCGACTCTGCGCGGTTTCAAAAATAAACTCGCTGTTTCTTGGCTCCGGTGCGCTCCTCCCACGCACATATGCACAGGCTCACGTGTTCGAGTCGTCTCCGCTGGACCGGCTCCCGGGCAAACACACTGGACACACTTGTATTGATCTGGCCCTTTACCAGTGCTATAGCAGGACTGGGCTCACCGGGTACGTTTACTGTATGTGAAATCAGATCACGAGAGAAATCAGATAACCCGGTGGTGAGATCTGAGTTTCCCTAAAGAAATCTGATCGTCAAAAACATTAAAAAGTCCAAATTTCACGGTTAAAGGTGCGTTCTGTACACTTTTATTACTGTTTTGCCTTTGTTATTCTACAGTATGGATATGGAACGTGGTAATCACAATGGAGGCAGGTTAAGGGAGAAGCGAGCCTGCACATGACAAGAATCCATGTCTTTTTAAGGTATTTTTGAGCGATAAAACTCCTGTAATTGAACAAATGCAAGGGAGATTTGTTTAATGCACTACTGCGGGATATTCCAGGTAAAGAAACAGCATCTCCATGAAGAAAACTGTGAAGAAAGTGAAGAAAGTGGGTAGGATTTTTAACCTGTTTTTTTTTTTGTTCAAATTCCTAACTGGAGTTACATTCTCTTGTTAGTTTTGCAGTGATATTTACCCGCCCCTGCACGTTGTGACAAATACAGATGCATTTGTGGGATTTAGTCAAACTTGAACCACTTGTCGCGGTGCTGTAGACCTGCTCTGTGCCAACACTGGAACGTAAATTTAGATTAGTTTTTGCTTTTCGTCTTGCTCTTCTAATCAGCGCATTGAGGAGGGGGCCTGTGTGCGCTGTATGTGGGGAGGAGCGAGAGCGTGAAAAGGCGAGGAGCGGTGCGCTGAAGTGAGGCAGACTGACAGGATGTTTTAAGAAGTTTAACCTGCCCTGTGATACACGCTGTTGTGGACAAGCTGCGAGCGCTGGGAGTGTGTGTGGTGACGCGCCGCTCAGTGTCCGCGGACTCCAGACGAGCGCACAGGCTGCAGAGAGACGCCCCGCGCTCTCACACACCTGTACGAGTTTATTGTTGACAGCAGCGGCCGTAATGAAATATGACCGCACACGACGAGACTCACACCTCGAGTCCAAGCACCTTCAAGGCCGAGTCCGAGCGCAGTCCAAGACCGGAAAGAAACGGTGTCGAGTACCGCACTACGATCTACCTTGGGGCGGTGTGCCATCCCAAAAAGAAAAACTGCTTTTGCACAGTCAGCCTTTTCCTACAGTGCAATAAAAGAATGGAACCAATTCCCAGACAACATCAAAAATCAACCCAACTATGACTAAAAAAAATGGCTATGGATTGGTCAGACTTGTCAGCACTGAAGCACCTACTTTTTGTTCCCGGTGTGCTATGTTTTAAAATATGTAATACGTTTCAACTTTTAAGAATGTATTATAAGTCTACTCTCTAATATTGTGATGTGAATGTTGTATGTGAGCTGCTGAATCTGCTAATGTGTGGTTTTTATATTGTTGAATGTGTAAATTGCATTGTATAATTTATTATTGTTCCTCAGGGACTGCAGATGGAAACTAGCTGATTAGCTATAATCTGGTGCAGTACATCTCTGTTTTATGAGCATAATGTCTCTGTACATTGTCCCTTCAAATAAAGACGAACTAGAACTAGAACTAGTGATCTACAAACACAACCTTCTCGACTAGTAGATCACGATCGATGTATTGGACACCCCTGGTCTACGACATCCTACGTTCTTACGGTGCTTCTTCAGGCGTCAACACTGCGCGAATCTGGTGTCGATGTGGCGTCTTGAGTTTTCTAGCATGAAGTTGAAAATGCTGAACATTTCCCATCGACGACCAATCATGGATGACTATTCAATGACGTATTATCCGGAAAAAGGAGAAGAAAGAGAAAGACCCGGGAGCCACAACCACCGTAACAAGAAATCTAGGCCGTGTCATTAATGGATTATAAATATATATACGCCGCAACTCGCCTCCACTGATGTGTTTTATGTTATAAATACACTAAAGCCACAGTCTCGACCGGGAAAACAAGGCACTCGCAGAACACAGCAGACGCCCTGGATCCGTGTCAAGACACCAGTCAAGATGGTCTGAACTCAAATGCAAAAGTGTCCAACGAAAAGTGCCAATGTGCTTTTTGATGGACCAGCTCTTAGTCAAATACACTGGACAGACTTGTATTGATTTTGCCTCGTACTGATGCTACTGCTGGACCAGTGAGTCTGGTCTATCTCACTGAGGACTTTTACACGGTCAGAAATCGGAACTAGAGTAATCAGATAACACGATAATTAGAGATCTGAGTTTCACAAAGGAAATCTGATCATCAAAAAGTAAATTTAAAGACCCCATATATATTTTCTGAACTGTTATAATGTTGTTTCCTCATCACAAACAGACCTGGAGTTGTGTTTTGTGTCAGTTTCGTGAAAAATCAGAAAGAAATCCAATTACTCATCAGATTTAAAGGTGCATTATGAACTTGTGGTGGAGGGTTTGTCACCTGTCTCCATGGAGATGCTTTGTCTAGAAATGTTCCACAGTAGAGATTAAATCTATCTCATCTCAGATCTATGGAGAGTCGCCCCTTTTCACAGAGAGATTTTTTTTTAATTTTTGAGCAATAGAAACACCCGTAATGAATAAATGTTAGATAGTAGTGTTTAATGCAATAACATCTCCATGGCGACAAGCAGAGAAAATATGCGCAGTGCACCTTTAACTGTTTGAATAATTCATTTAAATAATCGAATAATGATCAGACTTTTGGTATGCACGTGAATCTAGCACAGTGTTAACCTCCTAAATCCTCTCTCCTACTCCCGTCTCCTCTCCTCATCTCCTCTCCTCCCCGCTTCCTCCTCATCGCCGACGGCAACAGCATCCGTGCCGATCGATACGGCGAGCTTTAGACAAAACGCGCGGATGATAAGATGGTCTGAGTTTTTACACAGCGGAGCGGCGGGAGATGTCTCTTTAAACGCTCTCTGGTCTTCCTCTGTGCTGCTGGAGGATTTAGCAGCAGAGCAGTGGAGGAATCTGGGCTTTTGCTCAAGCAGCGTTTGGTGCTGGTTTAGTCCTGGTTTAGACCTGGTTCAGAATTTTAATTTTAATACAGATTTGTTATAATATGAATCAAGATCATCTCCAAGTTGTTAAATGTGCTTATACCACAGCAGAAGGGAAAGGGGAAATTGCAGTTAATCCTGCAGTCCTTCTTTGAGACCCTGTTAAATCCTGGTTTAGTCCGTCTTTAGTCTTGGCTTGCCATGTGGTTTAGTGCTGGGATAGTCCTTGTTTAAACCTTGTTTAGTCTTGGTTTAGACCTGGTTTAGTCCTTGCTTAGTCCTTCTTTAGGCCATGTGGTTTAGTCCTGGTTTAGTCCTGATCTAGTCCTGATTTTGTCCTGTTTAGATCTAGTTTACCATGTGGTTTAGTCCTGGTTTGGCTCTGCTGTAGTCTTGGTTTAGTACTTGGTTAGTCCTGGTTTAGGCCTTGCTTAGCCCTGCTTTAGTCCTGGTTTACACCTGGTTTAGTCCTGGTTTAGTCCTGCTTCAGACCTGCTTTAGACCTGGTTTAATCCTGGTTTACACCTGGTTTAGTCCTGATTTAGTCCTGCTTTAGTCCTGCTTTAGTCCTGCTTTAGTCCTGGTTTAGTCCTGGTTTAGTCCTGGTATAGTCCTGCTTTAATCCTGGTTTAGTCCTGCTTTAATCCCGATTTAGACCTGCTTTAGTCCTGGTTTAGACCTGCTTTAGTCCTGCTTTAGTCCTGGTTTAGTCCTGGTTTAGTCCTGCTTTAGTCCTGGTTTAATCCTGCTTTAGTCCTGGTTTAGTCCTGGTTTAGTCCTGCTCTAGTCCTGGTCCAGTCCTGCTTTAATCCTGCTTTAGTCCTGGTTCAGTCCTGCATTAGTCCTGCTTTAGTCCTGGTTTAGTCCTCGTTTAGCCCTGGTTTAGTCCTGGTTTAGTCCTCGTTTAGCCCTGGTTTAGTCCTGGTTCAGTCCTGGTTTAGTCCTGGTCGAGTCCTCATGTGAACTGCCTGTGTTCTTGCTCGGTCCGTCTCTTGTGGTCGAGGTTCTGGCATCATTTTCCTTGTTCAGTATTTTTGGCATTTTTTGCCCGGAGCTGCGTTTTTCTTGCTCCTTTCGTTGCTTATTTCTTTGGCGTGTGAAGAAACCCGATCTCTAACCCGCTGTTCTTCAAACCTCCCCGGGCCAATTCTAGTTTCAGATTCAGTCCGAGCTACACTCGAAACTAGAAAACGCATTTCGGTTCCAACATTTTTTTTCTTTCAAATTCTCTCAGTCTTCTCGTGTCTGAACATGTCTGAAGGGTTTTCACTGGTCTCAAGTACGTCTTTTGTGTGTTTCCTCGCTTAGTCCTGATCCTGGTTTAGTCCTGCTTTAGACCTTGTTTAGTCCTTGTTTAGTCCTTTCCTAGTCCTGTTATAGTCCTGGTTTACCATGTGGTTTAGTCCTGGTTTGGACCTGTTTTAGACCTTGTTTAGACCTTGTTTAGTCCTGCTATAGTCCTGGTTTACCATGTGGTTTAGTCCTGGTTTAGTCCTGGTTTAGACCTTGTTTAGACCTTGTTTAGTCCTGCTATAGTCCTTGTTTACCATGTGGTTTAGTCCTGGTTTAGTCCTGGTTTAGACCTTGTTTAGACCTTGTTTAATCCTGCTATAGTCCTTGTTTACCATGTGGTTTAATCCTGGTTTAATCCTGGTTTAGTCCTGCTATAGTCCTGGTTTACCATGTGGTTTAGACCTGGTTTAGTCCTGGTTTAATCTCCTTTCAAATTCACTGAGATGTCTGGGCACAGGGGTTTTCAGTGGGGTCTTGGGGTGTTTTGTTCTTTTTGAATAGATATGTAACTGAACAATTTTACTTTTTTATTGAATTAAAATAAGTTTTTAAGAAATTCAGAAATGCTGCTTTGTGAGATTTGAATATTGGTTATGTCAGATGTGTTTTTTGTGTTATAATTTAGACCATAGAAATATATGTATGATTAATTAAACCCCTTTAAAATACTGCAGTAATGGGACTTGTTCTGGTTTAGGGTCATTTTAGTCTGGATTTAGACTTGGTTCAGTTCTTGCTCTAGATTTAGTTCTGGTTTAGACCTAGGCCGAAATTAGACCAAGTTAAGACCTGGTTTAGACATTATTTACTCCTGCTTAAATCCTGGTTTTGTCCTGGTTTTGTCCTGGTCCTGGTTTACTCCTGGTTTAGTCCTGTTCTGTCCTGGTTTAGACCTGGTTTAGACCTGGTTCAGTTCTTGCTCCAGATTTTTGTTCTGGTTGAAGCCGAGTAGAGACTCAGTTTATATCTAGTTAAGACCCGGTTTAGACATGGTTTAGTCCTGGATAAATCTTGGTCTAGTTCTAGTTTAGTCCTGGTTTAGATCGTTTTTAGACCAGTTATAGTCTTGGTTTAGATATATTTCATTTTATAACATTGTGCAGATTTATATCTTTACTTTAGGCGTTTGGACCATGCACTGTTTATATAAATGGACATGAGATATAAGTAGAATTTTAGTACATTATAATACTCCGTTTCTATGGTAAATAAACATGTCTTCCCTGTATCTGTATTAGCCTGTGCGCTCCTTTAATCATGTCGCGGCTCCAGTATTTTTACCTGATTGTGTCTTCACTTCGCTCATTATGGTTGTCATGGAGATTTAGTGGCTCCGTTGGCGTTTCCTACAGATGCCCTTTCACTGTGATGTAGCACCTTTTACCAGGACAATACCAGACTGACCACGGCATCGATTAGATCTGCTCATCAGGAACCTTTATTCTCCCATCAAAACACCGCAGGACAGGGCTGTGCTTTTAGACCGGGGTGAGACTGGGGTTTAGACCGGGTTTAGATCGGGTTTAAACTGGGTATAATCCTAGTCCTATTTTAGACATGGTTTAGACCGGGTTTAGACCTTGTTTGGACTAGATTTAGACCTGGTTTGGACCTGGTTTAGACTTGGTTTAGACATGATTTAATCCTAGTCCTATTTTAGACCTGGTTTAATCCTAGTCCTATTTTAGACCAAGTTTAGACATGGTTTAGGCCTGGTTTAGTCCTGTTTGGACCTGGTTTAGATATGGTTTAATCCTAGTCCTATTTTAGACATGGTTTAGACCTGTTTTAGATCTGGTTTAGTCCTGATTTAAATCCTGGTTTAGACCTGATTTAGACATGATTTAATCCTAGTCCTATTTTAGACATGGTTTAGATCTGATTTAGTCCCAGTTTAGTCCTAGTGTAGACCTGGTTTAGTTCTTGTTTTACACTTATATTAGTCCTGGTTTAGTCCTAGCTTAGACCTGGTTTAGAACTGGTTCATACCTGATTTACTTCTACGTTTGGGTTTAGTCCTGGGTTAGACAAACAAGTACCATATTTTCCGGACTATAGAGCCGCATCCACTCTATTTTTTAAAAAAAAATAAGAAAAAAGTCATACAAGCCGCAACCGGGCTATAAGCCGCTGATATCTATGTTGAAAAATGAGATATTTACTGCATATACAGAACGATTTTGTACTGTAAATGTACATTTATGTACCTGAAGAGATTCTTTTTGAACAGTGCCTTTTAACACGGCAGCAACTGTGCTGATTAAAACGAGGTCAAAAACAGAAAAGAACCAGTAATTGATTAGCTTCATTTCTCCTGTGCAGTTAAAATCACAAGTCATTGACGCTGAGCTTACTGCAGCAGCACGGTAGAGGTCTGAGCGGGACACAATTTTCAGTCCCGCCCACGCTCGCGTCGTGCGGCCGCGCCGTGCGCTCCCGCCCGCAATAAGCTTTCAGAATGTTCTTTCAGATGCTCTTATTATACATCCATGGTCCCGCGCTGCACTGTTTTGTGTTGGGTCCCGCGGGTGCAGGGCTCTACAGCAGTTTCCCTCCTGGAGCAAGATCGATGCCTTCAACTTAAAACTTGCATCATACAAACTCCTTCGTGTGCGTTTCATGATGAAGGGGCGAGGATTTGAAAATAATTACCAGTTAGTAATTTGTCGTGGGTGTTATGTCTGCTAAATAAAAAGTAGTGTATTCTTCTTTGTATTAATTTTACGTCTATCTTGTTTTTGAAATTCTGGTTAGAGTGCCCCTAGTGGTGGAAGAAAAATCCACATTAGTCGCTCCGCACTAAAAGCCGCATCGTTCAAAGTCTGGGAAAAAAGTAGCGGCTTATAGTCCGGAAAATACGGTAGTTTCAGTTTCACTTTAAAACTCTTCTTTTTGGGGCAAATCTGTCCACCAGAAATGTTACGTAATGCAACTTTAATGATGGCTCTTACTGAGCACATCATATTCTTGGAGAAACCAGTTTTAACACAGACAGATGCTGTGTGGCTGCAGTGGTTTAGACCTGGTTTAGACCTGGTTTATTGGTTCAGTCCAGTTAGTTTTGGTGATCGAGCTCTTGATGAGGCCCTTGTAGGGAGCAGTGTAGCGTGACCCTCTGTCCCGTCTTGTTTCAGCTGAATGAGATGGTACGGGCCCCGGTGGAGGGCGACTTCTGGCAGGTGGACCACATCAGGCCCGTGTACAGTGGAGGAGGACAGTGCTCCCTGGACAACCTGCAGACGCTCTGTACTGTGTGCCACAGACAGGTACTACTACTACTGTGACGACTACTGGTTCTGCTACTGCTACTACTGCTACTGCTACTACTATTACTACTTCTACTATTACTACTACTCCTACTGCTACTACAGCTACTACTACTAGTACTACTGCCTGTTTTTCTAGGTATTTTTGAGCTATAAAAGCACCTGTAACTGAATAAATGTGAGGTAGAGCTGTTTAATGTTACACTTGCCACGTTTACATGAAAGCTTTAATTCCCAATAAAAATAATTTAATTCTGAATAAAAATTCTGCTTTAAAAGGACCATGTAAACACTTAATTCCTAATGAAAAATGACTATTCGGAATTAAACATAACTCTGAAATAAGTGGGTGGTTTATTCTGTTTTTAAAGTCAAATTCATTTATTCCTCGATCATATAAACGTTTATTCTTCTTCAAAATAATCCCGGTGGTTGACGCTCGTTGGGTCGCCTTTCTGACGCAACGATCCGGCTCCTCCAGTCGTCTCTTCGGACTTTCCTCCTCTGCTCTTTGGATTTGTGAGCGGGATGTGGGAGTGGGCTGAGGAGTCGCAGCCTCAGACTCAGTTTGTCTTCTTCCTCCTTCTCCGACACTCTTCCCTTCTGCGTGAGGACAGAATTCTCCAGCTGCTGCTTCATTATCATCGGAACGACCGCGGGAAAAGTTCGGAATCGTGTTTGTGTCGGCGCCGTAATGACAAACCGAGACAACAGAAAAGCCGGGAGCAGCTGAAGTCAGGGTTTTCTTCACAAAGACGTAAATGCGTTCGTGTCGCTGTCCGATCAGAACCCTTCCCCACCCCCATACGCTGAGCGGGATTAAATAAAGGCCATTTAACGTGTTTTTCATGTAAACCTCAACTCAGAATTATGATTTCCACGTGAACTCGAAGAAGAATATTTAGAACAATTCATCCGGAATTAAAAAACATGTAAACGTGGCCACTGTAGAACATTCCAGGCACCTTTAACTCTACTCTTGCCCTAAATAAACACTAAACATATTATATTTCAGATTATTTTTTAGATATTGTGAGTGAGTTTATGTCTCTATAATTCCATTTCCAATTCGAAAGTGCCATTTTTCTTGATTTCCCGTCTCCCTTCACCCCTCCGCGGTTTCCTCCAGTGCACTCGGTAAAAACAGACCCTCACACACAGGGGCTTAAAGGGGGGAAAGGCAATTTGTCAAACATTTAACGTACACAGTGAAGCGACCAGCCTTAATCCGCACATAAAAGAAGCCGCTATCGCTCAACGCTCACAATTATATTCCTGACGATATTTCTTGGTCAGAAGCATTGATCAAACCCGGGCCCATCCCTCACCGTAATACGAGAACATAAGGAGGTTTACTGTGGCGCTGACAGATAACACTCCTCACCAGAACTTATATTTCTATCTGTCAATTCTCAATATTTTATAATCACCAGGTGACGCTTTGCAAGACGGATTTCAAAATAAAACCTTTTAGGATTTCAGTTTGGCGTCGTAGTGTGATGTAATGAAATAAAGTATATAGATCCATTGTGTTAATATGTATTGGTAATTTTCTATTTAGAGTATTTAGACACACTTTATTGATCCAAAAGGCACATATAGCACATTTAAAAACAACCTCAGCTGACCAAAGTGCTTCACATAAAGGATAACAAAGACAGAAGAAACATATACATATATAACACAATGTGAGGATAATAAAAACCAAGATAAACTGACTAACTAGTATTAAATGCCAGGGCCAGTTACTAAAATAACAAAGAGCAAAAATGTAAATGGTAATAATAAATTCAAAATGAGAAGCATAAAATGGCCAGACACTGGTGTTAAATAAGGCATAATTATATAAATGTATGTGTACAAGTAAAAATTAAATATAGAAATACAGAAATACAAATATTTCTCAGTGATATACAAGAAGTCGTAAGGAAAAAACAAAACTGCAAAGATGAAATAATGATTGACAGGACATATGTTATTGTGCAGTTGTAGGGAGTATTATCTGTTACATAAGGGTGTATAGAGTATGGTATGAATGTAGTATTGAACTTTTGGACGTGGTTGAAATATGAACTTTGAACAGAATCTTATTAATTAAAACTTACATTTTATTCAAACTTAAATTTCACATTACATTATTATTTATTTTTTATTAAATAGACAATCAGGAAGACCATGGACATAATCATAACAACACAATACTTATTTAGGGGAGAAAAATAAAATAAAATGAGACATGAATACAGACGGCGCTCTTATTTTGAAGGGTTTTCTCAGACTCGTGTCTCCGTGGTGACAGGTGAGTGATGAGGACGACTGGGCTTTTCAGATAAGACCCAATATGGACTTTTTCATCAAAACCTGATCAATACATACACCAGCCACGGTCTAGTGGGTCTTACACCGGGCTAGGAGGGGCTGTAATCCTGGCTCAGACCTGGTTTAGTCCGGGTTTAGTCCGGGGTTATTCCTGGTTTTGTCCTGGTTCAATCCTTGGTTTAGTTCTGGTTGAACCTTGGTTCAGACCTGGTTTAGTCCTGGTTTAGTCTGAGGTTATTCCTAGTTTTGTTCTGGTTCAGTTCCTGGTTTAGGCCTGGTTTAGTCCTGGTTCAGTCCTGGTTTAGTCCTGGTTCAGTTCTGGTTCCGTCCTGGTTTGGTCCTGGTTCATTCCTAGTTTAGTTCTGGTTCAGTACTGATTTAGTCCTGGTTCAATCCTTGGTTTAGTTCTGGTTGAACCTTGGTTCAGACCTGGTTTAGTTCTGGTTTAGTCCTTGTTTAGTCATGGAATAGTCCTGATTTAGTCCTGCTTCATTCCTGGTTTAGTCCTGGTTCAGTCCTGGTTTAGTCCTGGTTCAGTTCTGGTTCGGTCCTGGTTTAGTCCTGGTTCAGTTCTGGTTCGGTCCTGGTTTAGACCTGGTTCATTCCTGGTTTAGTTCTGATTCAGTCCTGGTTTAGCCCTGGTTCAATCCTGGTTTAGTTCTGATTTAGACCTGGTTTAATCCTGGTTTAGTACTGGTTTAGTCCTGGTTCACTTCTGGTTTAGTCCTGATTTAGACCTGGTTTAATCCTGGTTTAGTACTGGTTTAGTCCTGATTCATTCCTGGTTCATTCCTGGTTTAGTCCTAGTTTAGTCCTGGTTTAGTCCTGATTTAGACCTGGTTTAATCCTGGTTTAGTACTGGTTTAGTCCTGGTTCATTCCTGGTTCATTCCTGGTTTAGTCCTAGTTTAGTCCTAGTTTAGTCCTGGTTTAATCCTGTTCTTGCTCCTTCACAGCGCACCGCACAACAGGCCAAAGAACGAAGTCAGATGAAGAAAACCACAGCCGCCTCCAAAGTGGCTTCAGACATCACCAAGTTCTTCATCAAGAAATGAAGTTTGGACAATTCTCACATTTATATTACGTTTCATTCCTTAGATAATGTTTTCCAGAGTTTCTCAAGATGAGGTTCAGGGCCCATCTGAGGTACACAAACCATTATAATCACACACAAGTGTCTACAAATGTTTTTATGTTTGAAATCGTGTTTAAATAAAGAAATAATGTTTAGAGAATGTTTGGAATATGAAGTTAACGTTTTGTGCTGAAATTATCACAGCAGAAGATTTTGAAGATTTCTGGAAAGATCAAGTCCTCATGTCCTTGGTCTAAACTAGGTCTTGGTCAAAACCAGTCCTCAAAAATATCCATAACCCATGTATATCTGAATTAACCCTGGTTTAGTTCTTATTAAGTCCTCTTTTAGTCCTGGTTTTTGAGCTGCTTTAACCCTGGTTTAGTCCTTTTTTTTTTTTTTACCTTGTTTAGTTCTTGGTTTAGTCCTGTGTTTTTTGTTTTTTGTTTTTTTAGTCTTAATTTATTCCTGGTTTAGTTCAGTTTCAGTCCAGTATTAGTCCTCGTTTAGTCCTGGTTTGATGTTAGTCCTTTTAAAACCCACTTATATTTGGTTTAGTCCTCGTTCCGACCTGGGTTACCCTCGATTGTATTCTGGTTTAGTTCTGGTTTTTGACCTGGTTTAGCCCTCGGTTTAGTCCTGATTTAGCCCTTGGTTTTGTCCTAGTTTATTTCTGGTATAGCCTTTGATTTAGTCCTGGTTGAGCCCTGGTTTAGTCTTAGATTAGCCCTGGTTTAGCCCTTGGTTTAGTCTTAGTTTAGTCTTAGTTTATTTATGGTTTTTAGCCTTTGGTTTAGTCCTGGTTTAGCTCTGGTTTAGTCTTAGTTTAGTCCTGGTTTAGCCCTTGGTTTAGTCCTAGTTTATTCCTGGTTTAGTCCTGATTTATTCCTGGTTTAGTCCTAGTTTATTCCTGGTTTAGTCCTGATTTATTCCTGGTTTAGTCTTAGTTTAGTCCTGGTTTATCCCTTGGATTAGTCTTGGTTTAGTCCTGGATTTTGACCTGGTTTAGCCTTTGATTTTGTCCTTGTTTATTCCTTGTTTAGTCCTGGTTTAGCCCTGGTTTAGTCCTGGTTTAGTCCTGGTTTTTGACCTGGTTTAGTCCTTGGTTTAGCCCTGGTTTGGTCATCATTTAGTCCTAATTTAGTCCTCTTTTAGCCCTGGTTTACCTCTTACTTTATCTATGTCACTGTTTCCTCGGCACAGCCCAGTTTCTGTCTGTTTTAAAGCACTACTTAGAGACACATCAGCGCGGTACTTGTGCAGATAAGTTTTCAAACTGCTGTCGTGTAGCTCTATTAGCTCGTACGTGCTAACGCTAAACCGCACTCCAGGGTCACGCCGCTTGACAGATTAAGATAAAACGCCGGGCTGTTTTTTAGTTCACATCCTCCATACATCACTACTTACTCACTTCCTGATGAAATCTACTTTACCGGGGTCAAATCTCCGCCATGGCGACACAGGAAGCCTCGTTTTCGTAGCGTTAGCCCCAAAACCATTGACTCAAATGCAAATTCAGCTATTGTCCCAAAACCATCAGAGCTAGCGCGCTACTTTTTGATTTATGACGGTCTCCGCGCGCTCCAGGCTACATCAGGTTGTTTATAAAGATGCTACGCTATTTTAAGATTGTGCTAACAAAGTGGAAAGTGAAAATGAGCGATGTATAAAGTCCCAAACTGAAACCGCGTGTCCTCGGTGGCGCCCTCAACAGGTGACACTATGTAAATGTGCTGTGTGGATGATCGATGATCGGTACAGAGCCAAATAAACCTGTTTTTTTTTTTTCTTTTGTGCATCTTCGGCTCCTTCTGCTCCTGCACAGCTGTTGTTCTGTTGTGTTGTGGCAGCGGAAAGTTTAGGACTGGTTTGGGTCTGGTTTTTACCTGGTTTAGTTTTGGGTTAGACCTCATCTGGGTCTGGTTTTGATCTGGTTTAGTTCTTGGTTTTTACCTGGTTTAGACCTCGTTTTTGTCTGGTTTTTACCTGGTTTAGACCTACTTTGGGTCTGGTTTTGATCTGGTTTAGTTCTAGTTTTGACCTGGTTTGGACCTGGTTTAGATCTGGTTTTAGTCTGGTTTTGACCTGATTTAGACCTCGTTTGGATCTGGTTTTGACCTGGTTTAGGTCTGGTTATAACTTGGTTTAGACCTGTTTTGGATCTGGTTTGGACTTTGTTTAGGTCTGGTTTTGACCTGGTTTAGACCTTGTTTATTTCTGGATTAGTTCTGATTCAGTCCTGGTCCAGTCCTGGTTTAGTCCTGGTTTAGTACAGGTCTTTTGTTGTTATTTATTAGAGATGTTTTAGACCTGGGTGAGTCCTGGTTTAGACCTGGATTAGTACTGGATTAGACTTGGTTTAGAACTAGTTTAGACCTGGTTTAGTCCTGGTTTATTCCTGATCTAGTCCTGGCTTAGTCCAGGTTAATTACGCTTTACTTTGGTTTACATTTACTCTATAAAGTAACTTTTCTGGTGGGGAGTCCACAACCTGCTTATTTCCATAGTGATGTTATTGATATGCCTGTAATGTTCCACTGTATGGCATTAAGCTTCTCATCTAAATTAGCATAACGACAAGGCCAAGTTACAGGTCAGATCTGCGGACAGACGCGCCAACTCACTCTAGTAAGTACATAGATTTTTTTAAAGGTATTTTTATGCAATTAAAACTCCAGCAACTGAATATCTACGGGTTAAATTTAATCCCATTCTGTTCAAAGCAATCACATCGCCATGGAGACAAGCAGGCGAAGCACCCTCCAGCAGAAAAGTCCCACCGTGCACCTTTAACTGCTCAAACTACTGCCTGTTTTTTTTTTTTTTTGCAGCGATTTTAAGCATCATTGTCTCTCCTCTCCCGGCCCTGTTCTCGATGATCTGAACTAAAGTCTCTCGCAGGGCTATGTTTAGACCCAGGGCCCCGTTGCTATGGAAACAGGGATCCGGGCAGGTTCAGCGATGTCAGGAATATCGGATCGCGCTCCGGAGAGGCGTTCTTTACACACAATGAAGCAGACATCTCCAATCAATGCCCCGGCCGCCACTTCTTCGTCTCCGTCTCCGTCTCCTTCTGCTGCAGGTTTGGCCGTCGCGAGTCTCGTCACGTCACCGATGATTTCTGACATGTTTAAGTTCACACATCAGCGAAAATACCAGTGAAAAAGTGGAAAGTTTTACAGCAATTTAGTTACTGTAGGACTATACCTGTTCTTTTTATCTTGGTCCAGACCTGGTTTAGTTCTGGTTAGATCAGAAAATAGCGTAATATGGCCTTTTTAAGTGTTTTTAGAGCTTATTTAGTCGTTATTTATCCGTTAATTACTTTCATTTTGTTGCTAAACTGTTAAAGCTCCATGAATATGAGAATTTAAAAGGAAATCTAACCTAGTGGAAAGTAAAACGATTCAGCCTGTGGACAAAATAGTTTTAATTTCCATCAAAAAACACAGATTTTATTCATTTCCCATGTCATTTGAATATAATTACCGCTCTCCTCACTCAGCGTACGACACATTTTAGAGTCTGTGTATTGTCTAGATATTAATTATTCTATTACTAAATTGGTTTATTTCAATTCTTAAATAGTTGCAACGAATCTATTACCTCCTGATTCAGACCTAGTTGAGGCTTTTCTCAGGTTAGATCAGGTTAAGTCTGAAAATAGTCCTAGTTTAGTCCCGGTTTTGAACTATAATAGACCTGGTTTAGTCCCGGTTTTGAACTATAATAGACCTGGTTTAGTCCTGGTTTTACTCCGGATTTAGACCTGGTTTAGTCCTGGTTTTACTCCAGATTTAGACCTGGTTTAGTCCTGGTTTTGAACTATAATAGACCTGGTTTAGTCCTGGTTTTACTCCAGATTTAGACCTGGTTTAGTCCTGGTTTTGAACTATAATAGACCTGGTTTAGTCCTGGTTTTACTCTGAATTTAGACCTGGTTTAGTCCTGGTTTTGAAGTATAATAGACCTGGTTTAGTCCTGGTTTTATTCCAGATTTAGACCTGGTTTAGTCCCGATTTTGAAGTTTAATAGACCTGGTTTAGTCCTGGTTTTACTCCGGATTTAGACCTGGTTTTGCCCCAGTTATGAGCTAAAATAGACCTGGTTTAGTCCCACGTTTGAACTATAATAGACCTGGTTTACTCTGGATTTAGACCTGGTTTAGTCCTGGTTTTGAACTATAATAGACCTGATTTAGTCCCGGTTTTGAACTATTATTGATCTAGTCCTTGCTTAGACCACAGACTGTATAAAAAAGTGGACTAAGCGAGTGTGACGTCACTATGAATAGGATGAATCGGATATTTTTAACTGATAAAATAGCAAAAAAAATCATATTTATTTGTATCACACGTGTACAATACAACCACACACCTCCTCAAAGCGTTAGGAATTCGGTTAAAAAAAGGCATAAAATTTGTTAATTAAAGGGTTAAGAGTGTTAATTAATGTTAGTAAACCTGAATCTTTCTTAATAAAATAAACTTCATTAAGGCTAATTAACGGGTTGGTTACTTTGGAGCTTCCACGTTAAATTATCCGGCATTTTCTGTAACGTAGCCGTTCCTTAGTCCTGGTTTAACGCGGATGTTTGGACAACTCTTTCTCCGCTCTGGTAAACTTGGGTGATGTGGTGGGAGGGTGTCACAGGAGGGGCCCGTGGGTGCTCCCCTCCGGCTCAGGTCTACATTTAATAAGCTGCTGTCCGAAGCACCGACAGGTCTCTGCAGCTCCAGTGCTGTGTCAGTCTGTCACCGCGTTATTAAAGGAGCCGAGATGAGGACAGGGGCAGGTGCAGCGGGAGGAGCCACTTTACAGCAATGACTTCGGCCTAAGTGAAATATAATGGACGTAAAGGTGCACTGTGGAACTTTTCCGCTCTGCCACTCGCTTGTCTCCGTGGAGATGTTACAGCAATAAACATCTATCCAGGATTTATTTCGTTTTGGGTCTTTAAATTGGGAAAAATACCAGAGAATCGTGCGTTCCTACTAGGGCTGGGTAGTTGCCGATACGATATATAGGCCACGATACGATACGGTTTTCGATACAGCACATTTCATTTCGATAAATCATGGCCCCATTTTACTCATTAAAACGGTGAAAATGTGGACATAATTGTAGTTCTTAAAAAATAATTTAGTAAAATATGCCTAAAAATACTCTTGGCGATATATCGATACATCAGTCTGCGATATCGATACTGTATCATCAAATTAAACAATACAATACACGATATTTCAGTATTTTTGCACACCCCTTGTTCCTACTGTTAGTGGGAACACCTCTTCACAGATCTGACCTGTAACCTGGCCTGGTGACGTCTCCATGGAGATAAATACGTTTATTACCATACAGTAGTAGGGTTAGGGGTAAGTAATTTGAGGTATTTTGATGCTATAAGGCCAAGTTACCTGTCAGATCTGTGGAGAGGCAAGTGCTTTATGGTTTTTGAGGCTTTTTTAGACATTTTGATGCTACAAGGTCTAGTTACAGGTCAGATTTGTGGAGAGGCAAGTGTCTTAAGGCTTTTTGAGGTTTTCTTAGGCATTTTGACGCAACAAGACAAAGTTACAGGTCAGATCTGTGGAGAGGCGAGTGTTTTAAGGCATTTTGAGGCTTTTTGAAGCTACAAGGCCAAGTTACAAGTCAGATCCGTGGAGGGATGAGTGTTTTAAGACATTTTGAGGATTTTTTAGGGTTTTTGACACTACAAGGCCAAGTTACAGGTCAGATCTGTGATATGCACGCATGTTTTAAGGCGTTTTGAGAAATACAAACACCTAGATAAATTTAATTCCTTCCGAACGTTCCAGGCAGAGCAGTAACATCTCCATGGAGACAAATATGTGGCAGACGCTGTACGTGAAAAATCACAGAGTGCACCTTTAATTTCCTGAGGAATTTCAAACATGCACTCATCAAAAATGTGAATAATTTGACATTATATTTACAGCGTTTCAGCGCAGCTCCAGTCTAATTATCTGTATGTGTCTGTTCTGTGTGTTCTGTGCACTATGTGGGTCACAGTGCCTCTAGGGGCGGGCGCCGGTTCTGCTCCGGGGCCTGTCTTAAATTGAAAAATAGATTAACACGATCGCGAGTCTGTTCTAGTGGAAATTGCCCCATTATAGAGTCTGTACAGGTTAAAAGCCACACTACGGGACATTTCAGGCGAAGAAAAACACACAGACATGCTGAAAAGACTTCATTTAGCTGTTAGTTTACTTTAAATAAAATACTAATTAAACTAATATTTGCCGTGTTTTGTCCTGGTTTAGTTGTTGTTTTTACCCCCACTGGTCTCCATGGAGATTGATAAACTTAATGCCATACTGTGGAATATCCCAGGCCAAGTAAGGAGTAAACTACGTAAAACTTTGTCTAGACAGTTTTGAAGATTAAGTAAGACTGAACTAGGACTGAATATGGACTAAACCAGGACTTAACCAGAACTAAACCAGGTCCAAACCAACTAAAATCTAAACCAAGACTAAAACAGCGAAATGAGGTCTAAACGAGAACTAAACCAGGTCCAAGCTAAGACTAAATGAGGTCTAAACGAGAACTAAACCAGGTCCAACCCAACTAAACCAAGTCTAAATCAAGACAGAGCTAAGTGAGGTCTAAATCAGAACTAAACCAGGTCCAAACCAACTAAAGTCTAAACCAAGACTAAAACAGCTAAATGAGGTCTAAACGAGAATTAAACCAGGTCCAAACAAAGACTAAAACTGAGCTAAATGAGGTCTAAACGAGAACTAAACCAGGACTAAACGTGGACGACTATAAAACAAACTAACTTTAAGATGATGAGAGATAATATCCTTATTCTCATCTGACTTTTCTGGACAGAGACGATTGATTTATAGTCAGGGGCTGTTTGAAAACGAGATAAAAATGAAAAAATCGTGAGTCTGTTCTAGTGGAAATTGCCGCTTTATGGAGTCTGTACAGAAGGACGTTGTCGTGTTTGGTTTCACCTTTCCCGTGACTCCAGAACATTTGAAATTCCAACACGACTTGAAGGGAAACTACACAAATCATTCATAATTTAATGTGTATTTGCATGCGATGCCGGGGCGCGGTGTTTGGGAGGCCGGGCTCTGGAAACTCTTAATTCACTTTGGATCGTTTGCAGTTGGAGAAGGTGTCCAGGCAAACCCAATCTCCTCTGACAGCCGTGATGGAGATGGGCCAATAAAAGCAGCGTGCGGCGTCGGACCACCGCTGAGGTTTGAGTCCTGCGACGCCGTGAGAGCCCGCGTGCCCTTCAGCAAGACACACGAGTGAGCAGGTACAAAACGCCAACGATAAACCAGAACAAAACTTAGAAAATATGGGAGGAAATGCTGTTTTCTGATGGGAAAATATTGGAGGAAATGCTGTTTTCTGATGGGAAAATATGGGAGGAAATGCTGTTTTCTGATGGGAAAATATGGGAGGAAATGCTGTTTTCTGATGGGAAAATATGGGAGGAAATGCTGTTTTCTGATGGGAAAATATGGGAGGAAATGCTGTTTTCTGATGGGAAAATATTGGAGGAAATGCTGTTTTCTGATGGGAAAATATGGGAGGAAATGCTGTTTTCTGATGGGAAAATATGGGAGGAAATGCTGTTTTCTGATGGGAAAATATGGGAGGAAATGCTGTTTTCTGATGGGAAAATATGGGAGGAAATGCTGTTTTCTGATGGGTTATAATGTGGTTTCCTCATCGCAAACACGCCCGGTCATTCGCACATGTTTCATCCACACGTTTGACACACAAATCCTACGACCTTTAAAGCGGGCACAGCTAAATAAAAAGACAAAACAGCTTAAAGATGCACTGTGTAACTTTTCTGGTAGAGGATCTGCCACCCGCATGTCTCCCTGAACTTGTACATCTAGCATTTAATACATTCTAGTTGTTTTAAATGGTTACTGTGAGCTCACCTCTCCACAGATCTGGGCTGTAACTTTGCCTCGTGACGTCATACGCTTGTCTCCATGGCGATACATCTGTAGTGTAATGTCGTACTGTGGAATATTTCAGGCAAAGCAATAAACTATAAAGATATAACAAGGAGTAAACTGCACAGAAACGTGGTTTACATAGTTTGGTGGTTTGAACGAAACCAGGACTGAATAAGCACTAAACCAGGACTTAATCAGAACTAAACCAGGTCCAAACCAAGTCTACCATAATTAAGACTAAAACAGGGCTAAATGAGGTCTAAACAGGAACTAGACCAGGACTTAATCAGAATTAAACCAGGTCCAAACCAAGTCTAAATCAAGACTAAAACAGGGCTAAATGAGGTCTAAACAAGTACTAAACCAGGACTGCATAAAGACTAAATCTGGACTAAATCAGAACTAAACCAGGACATATTCAGAGCTAAACCAGGTCCAAACCAGAACCAAACCAAGAACCAAATCAAGACTAAAACAGGACTAAATGAGGTCTAAATGAGAACTAAACCAGGACTGAATAAGGACTTAACCAGGACTTAATTAGAACTAAATCAGGTCCAAACCAGGTCTAAATTAAGACTAAACCAGGACTAAATGAAATCTAAACGAGAACAAAACCTGCATTAAACAGCACTAAACTAGAACCAAACCAAGTCTAAATCAAGACTAAAACAGGAATAAATGAGGTCTAAACCATAACGAAATCCGGACTGAATCAGATCTAAACCAGGTCCAAACCAGAACAAAACCAAGAACCAAACCAAGAACCAAATCAAGACTAAAACATCACTAAATGAGGTCTAAACCAGGACTGAATAAGGACTAAGCCTGGACTTAATCAGAGCTAAACAAGGTCTAAACCAGAACCAAACCAAGTCTAAATCAAGACTAAAACAGGACTAAATTAAATCTAAATCAGAAAGAAACCAGGACTAAATAAGCACTAAACTGGGACTTAATCAGAACTAAACCAGGTCCAAACCAGGTCTAAATCAAGACTAAAACAGGACTAAATGAAATCTAAATCAGAACAAAACCTGCACTAAACTAGGTCCAAACTAGAACCAAATCCACCATAATCAAGACAAAAACAGGGCTAAATGAGGTCTTAAGGGGAACTAAACCAGGACTACAAGTGGACCACACCAGACTAAACTGGACTAAAGAACCCCGAGTACGTCAGGTTTAAAACTGTAGAGCAGCGCAGACTAAATATGACGTAAACCTTGGTCTTATGCAACGTAAATATAAGTCTTAAATTAAAACTCGTACAAAACCAGGATCCTGCCTCTTTGTGAGTCAGCAGAGGGGAAAGTTTAATCAGAGCGCCCCCTGCTGTTCATGATATTACAGTGAATCTCTCTGCACGCACAAATGTCAGGATCCGTGGACTATTTCTTTACGCTCATCTCTCTTTTCTGGGTAGAGGCGATGGATTTATAGTCTTTATAGTTTCTAGTAGTTTATAGTGGCTCGGCCCCCCCTTCCCCCCCACTCAGTGCTGCTCTCGGTGGACGGGGGCGGTATTGCGGCGCAGGTGACTGGAGCAGGGACATCTGTCATAAAAGATGTAATTATTGTGATTAAAACGGCAGCGGTTCAGAGCAGAGGGAGAAGGAGGCTCCGAAATGGCTGAATCCATCCTCATCACTGTCACGCATATGCAAATGTTTAAAGAGGTTAGACCAGGACAGAATCAGGACTAGACCGGGGCTAAAGGGGGGACTAAAGGAGGACTAGACCGGGGCTAAAGGAGGACTAAAGGAGGATTAGACCGGGGCTAAAGGGGACTAAAGGAGGACTTGACCGGGGCTAAAGGGGGACTAAAGGAGGACTAAAGGAGGACTAAAGGGGGACTAGACCAGGGCTAAAGGAGGACTAAAGGAGGACTAGACCAGGGCTAAAGGGGGACTAAAGGAGGACTAGACCGGGGCTAAAGGGGGACTGAAGGAGGACTAGACCAGGGCTAAAGGACTAAAGGAGGATTAAAGGAGGACTAGACCGGGGCTAAAGGGGGACTAAAGGAGGACTAGACCGGGGCTAAAGGGGGACTAAAGGAGGACTAAAGGAGGACTAGACCAGGGCTAAAGGAGGACTAAAGGAGGACTAGACCAGGGCTAAAGGGGGACTAAAGGAGGACTAGACCGGGGCTAAAGGGGGACTGAAGGAGGACTAGACCAGGGCTAAAGGACTAAAGGAGGATTAAAGGAGGACTAGACCAGGGCTAAAGGGGGACTAAAGGAGGACTAAAGGAGGACTAGAGGAGGACTAGAGGAGGACTAGACCAGGGCTAAAGGACTAGAGGAGGACTAGGGCTAGACCAGGATACAATCAGGACTGGACCAGGGCGTCGGACTAAAGGAGGACTAGACCAGAGCTAAAGGGGGACTAAAGGAGGACTAGACCAGGGCTAAAGGTCTAAAGGAGGACTAAAGGAGGCCTAGACCAGGGCTAAAGGGGGACTAAAGGAGGACTAGACCAGGGCTAAAGGAGGACTAAAGGAGGGCTAAAGTGGGACTAGACCAGGGCTAAAGGAGGACTAAAGGAGGGGTAAAGGAGGACTTGGGCTATACCAGGACACAATCAGGACTAGACCAGGGCTAAAGGGGAACTAAAGGAGGACTAGACCAGGGCTAAAGGAGGACTAAAGCAGGGCTAGGGCTAGACCAGGATAGAATCAGGACTAGACCAGGGCTAAAGGAGGACTAAAGAAGGACTAAAGCAGGGCTAGGGCTAGACAGGACAGAATAAGGACTAGACCAGGACTCCAGCAGGGCTAAAGGAGGACTAAAGCAGGACTAGGGCTAGGGCTAGACCAGGATAGAATCAGGACTAGACCAGGGCTAAAGGAGGACTAAAGAAGGACTAAAGGAGGATCAAAGCATGACTAAGGCGGGACTAAACCAGGTCTACACTGGAATGGCTCTATAATAGGTCTATTATCAAGTCTAGACTAAACCTGGACTAAACCAGGACTAAAGCAGGGCTAAACTGGGACGAATCCAGGGCTAAATCAGTACTTAACCAGGACTAAAGTAGATACTAAACTATACTGGAAATAAACCCCAATGGAATGGTTCTAAGATAGACCTAAAAGAACTAAACCAGGACTACACCAGGACTACAGTGGAATAGCTCTGTAACAGGTCTATAATCAAGTCTGGACTAAACCTGGACTAAACGTGGCCTAAATCAGAACTAAACCAGGACTAAACCAGGGCTGCAATGGAATGGCTGTATAACAGGTCTCTAATCAGGTCTAGACCCAAACCTGGACTAAAACCGGACTAAACCAGGTCTTATCCGATCGATTTCCCAGTGTGTTGTGAGTCCATTTCCTAATAGTGTTGGTAGCGCGGGGGACACAGCAGCGAAAGCCTCAGCTGGGGACGGCTTTTGTCGCATCCAAAATCTATTTATTCAAGATGGCTCCCTGGTCGTCTCCCAAGATGCATTGCAGGCCGAGGATTAAGCCCAAAACCCAATCAATCCCGCAGCAGGAGAGGGGGAGAAGAAGAGGTGAAGCTCTTAGGATAATTCATAAAGCGATACCTGTTGGATTAATGCGTGCCTTTTGTTCAGTGGGGTAGTTTTGGGGGGTAAAATAAAGGAAAGGGGCAGATTATAATCCAGATTAGATCAGGAGGGAGCAGTGATCATACAGTGTGAAAGATAACAGGATTAAACCAGGTTAAATCAGGGCTAAACCAGGATTAAACATCAAATATTACACGAAATTGACCCTTGTGAGTTATAAAGGTGAACCTGCTTGTTTCTATGGAGATGGAATGTTCCACAGTGTGACATTAAACAGCTCTACTTCACATTTATTCACTAACAGGTGGTTTTATAGCTCAAATACCTAGAAAAAAAGATCTGACCTGTAACTTGGTCTTGTTTGGTTTCCCTGAAGACATAAAGGTTTCATGCCAATAGCCCTTTATTATTAGTCTGGTTTATTAATCTGCAACGCTCAAAATTCTCCGTTCCACCTTGTGATGTCATGAAGTGTGTCTTTGTCTCCCTTTATCTCTTTCTCATGTCTCTCTCTCCTTTTATATCTCTCTCCCTCTTCTTTGTTTTTTTCTCTTGCCCTCTATCTTCTCGCTTTCTCTCTCTCCTCTTTGTCTCTCTCTCTCCTCTGCCTTCGTCTCTCCCTCTATACTCTCTCTATTCTTTCTCTCCTCTATTCTTTCTCTCCTCTTTGTCTCTCGCTTCTCTCTCTTTCTCTCTCACTGTCCTTGACACCCTCTCCTCTCTCTCTCCCTTTCTCTCTCTCATCCTTGTGTTTGCTGCTCGTGAGTCTCGGTCTCGGTCCTTGTGTTTGCTGCTCGTGAGTCTCGGTCTCGGTCCTTGTGTTTGCTGCTCGTGAGTCTCGGTCTCGGTCCTTGTGTTTGCTGCTCGTGAGTCTCGGTCTCGGTCCTTGTGTTTGCTGCTCGTGAGTCTCGGTCTCGGTCCTTGTGTTTGCTGCTCGTGAGTCTCGGTCTCGGTCCTCATGTTTGCTGCTCGTGAGTCTCGGTCTTGGTCCTCGTGTTTGCTGCTCGTGAGTCTCGGTCTCGGTCCTCGTGTTTGCTGCTCTTGAGTCTCGGTCTCGGTCCTCGTGTTTGCTGCTCGTGAGTCTCGGTCTTGGTCCTCGTGTTTGCTGCTCGTGAGTCTCGGTCTCGGTCCTTGTGTTTGCTGCTCGTGAGTCTCGGTCTCGGTCCTCGTGTTTGCTGCTCGTGAGTCTCGGTCTCGGTCCTCGTGTTTGCTGCTCGTGAGTCTCGGTCTTGGTCCTTGTGTTTGCTGCTCGTGAGTCTCGGTCTCGGTCCTCGTGTTTGCTGCTCGTGAGTCTCGGTCTTGGTCCTTGTGTTTGCTGCTCGTGAGTCTCGGTCTCGGTCCTCGTGTTTGCTGCTCTTGAGTCTCGGTCTCGGTCCTCGTGTTTGCTGCTCGTGAGTCTCGGTCTTGGTCCTCGTGTTTGCTGCTCGTGAGTCTCGGTCTCGGTCCTCGTGTTTGCTGCTCGTGAGTCTCGGTCTTGGTCCTTGTGTTTGCTGCTCGTGAGTCTCGGTCTTGGTCCTCGTGTTTGCTGCTCGTGAGTCTCGGTCTTGGTCCTTGTGTTTGCTGCTCGTGAGTCTCGGTCTCGGTCCTCGTGTTTGCTGCTCGTGAGTCTCGGTCTTGGTCCTCGTGTTTGCTGCTCGTGAGTCTCGGTCTCGGTCCTTGTGTTTGCTGCTCGTGAGTCTCGGTCTTGGTCCTCGTGTTTGCTGCTTGTGAGTCTCGGTCTTGGTCCTCGTGTTTGCTGCTCGTGAGTCTCGGTCTTGGTCCTCGTGTTTGCTGCTCGTGAGTCTCGGTCTTGGTCCTTGTGTTTGCTGCTCGTGAGTCTCGGTCTCGGTCCTCGTGTTTGCTGCTCGTGAGTCTCGGTCTTGGTCCTTGTGTTTGCTGCTCGTGAGTCTCGGTCTCGGTCCTCATGTTTGCTGCTCGTGAGTCTCGGTCTCGGTCCTCGTGTTTGCTGCTCGTGAGTCTCGGTCTCGGTCCTTGTGTTTGCTGCTCGTGAGTCTCGGTCTCGGTCCTCGTGTTTGCTGCTCTTGAGTCTCGGTCTCGGTCCTCGTGTTTGCTGCTCGTGAGTCTCGGTCTTGGTCCTCGTGTTTGCTGCTCGTGAGTCTCGGTCTTGGTCCTCGTGTTTGCTGCTCGTGAGTCTCGGTCTCGGTCCTCATGTTTGCTGCTCTCTCTCTCATCCTCATGTTTGCTGCTCGTGAGTCTCGGTCTTGGTTCTTGTGTTTGCTGCTCGTGAGTCTCGGTCTCGGTCCTTGTGTTTGCTGCTCGTGAGTCTCGGTCTCGGTCCTTGTGTTTGCTGCTCGTGAGTCTCGGTCTTGGTCCTTGTGTTTGCTGCTCGTGAGTCTCGGTCTCGGTCCTTGTGTTTGCTGCTCGTGAGTCTCGGTCTCGGTCCTTGTGTTTGCTGCTCGTGAGTCTCGGTCTCGGTCCTTGTGTTTGCTGCTCGTGAGTCTCGGTCGTGTGGCGCTCCAGTTCTTCCCTCGCTCTAATAGAAGCTCTTTGGTCTTTTATCTCAAGATTAAATCACAGTCACTTAAAGGGAAATCTTATGAAGCAAAGGTCAATTATTCAAATACTCAGTCAACAAGGAGCTAATCAACATCAAGAGGTACAGATCCAAGAACCAAGACCAAACCAGGACTAAAAATGGTCTAAATACGGTCTGAATGGTCAAATATGTTGTTAACAAGAACTGTTTTAGGACTAAACCAAGACTGATCAAAGACAGATCTAATCCACAACTAAATAAGATCTAAAATGGGGTCTAACCAGATTAAATCAAAATATTAAATTATATCAGGTCTAAAACGCAAATGTTTTTAATGTGGACAGAACCAACCGATTTCAACCAGGGATAAATCAGAATTAGTTCAAATTTGGGTTTAAACTAGGACTAAACCAAGTCTAAACCAAGACTAAACCAGAACTAAACCAGGACTAAGCTCTAAATGGGGTCTAACCAGGTCTGGGTCAGGTTTAAACCAATATATATATATATAATAAATAATAGTCTTAAAACAGGGACATTGATATATTTAAACCAAGATTAAAGCAGGATTAGTTGTTCTGAAATGTGGGTCTAAACCTGCTCTAAATTGGGTTTAAACCAGGACTAAACCAGTTCTAAACCAGGATTTAATCAGTCTACTCTAAACCCTGTCTGAATCCAGTGTACACAGAACAATGCAAGGACTAAAACCCAAACCAGAATTAAACCAGGACCAATGTCAATACTCTATAGCCTATAACAAGACAAAATCAGGACTTAAACGGACTAAATCTGGACTAAACCAACTCTAAATTAGGTGTAAATCTCAAATGGACAAAACTAAACAAGTTCTAATAAACCCAGACTTGAAATATATGTATTTTTAGCTAATTTGAAACTAAATCTAGGACTAAATCATAAATATTTCTCTGTGTAATACATCATGTTTCAAAGTTTGTTAGCGTGGCAGACGTACGAACTGGCAGCACAAAGCCCTTTACAGTTTACAACACCAAACGTGTGTGATTCTGGCTGAGGGAAAGGTCTGGTGTGTGGATTGACAGTGGTGACAGAGCCCGGTGTCGTTAGGGTTCACCTCAGGAGGATTCAGGCGCTCGGCTCACAGGCTAATGAGCAGACCCGGGCCCCGTCTGTCTGTAACAAGGCCCCGGCACATCCCATAATACTCCGGATACAACTGCCACCCCTGTCACGCCACGCGCACACATCCTGCTAACACGCCCGCCGACCACTGCACAAACACACCAGCAAAAACACGAGCAAACGCACAAACACACCAGCAAAAACACGAGCAAACACACCAGCAAAAACACGTGCAAACGCACAAACACACCAGCAAAAACACGAGCAAACACACCAGCAAAAACACGTGCAAACGCACAAACACACCAGCAAAAACACGAGCAAACACACCAGCAAAACACGTGCAAACGCACAAACACACCAGCAAAAACACGAGCAAACGCACAAACACACCAGCAAAAACACGAGCAAACACACCAGCAAAAACACGTGCAAACGGGTACACAACACGAGGAAATGCACAAATACATGAGGAAATGCACATACAACATGAGGAAACGCACATACAACATGAGGAAATGCACAAATACACGAGAAAATGCACAAATACACGAGGAAACGCACATACAACATGAGGAAATGCACAAATACATGAGGAAATGCACACACAACACGAGAAAATGCACAAATACATGAGGAAATGCACACACAACACGAGAAAATGTATATACAACACAAGGAAACACACAAATACAGAAGGAAATGCACACAAATACATGAGGAAATGCACAAATACACGAGGAAACGCACATACAACATGAGGAAATGCACAAATACACGAGGAAACGCACATACAACATGAGGAAATGCACAAATACATGAGGAAATGCACACACAACACGAGAAAATGCACAAATACATGAGGAAATGCACACACAACACGAGAAAATGTATATACAACACAAGGAAACACACAAATACAGAAGGAAATGCACATACAACATGAGGAAACGCACATACAACACGAGAAAATGTATATACAACACGAGGAAACACACAAATACAGAAGGAAATGCAGAAATACAGAAGGAAATGCACAAATACACCAGCAAACGGTCACGCAACACAAGGAAACACACAAATACAGAAGGAAATGCACACAAATACATGAGGAAATGCACAAATACACGAGGAAACGCAGAAATACACAAGGAAATCCACAAATATATGAGCAAACGCACACACACACAACGGACGCTCACACAGAGAAACAGCGCTCATTCACGGCTGTACGAGGGGGAGCGGGAGAAGAAAGGGAGAAAGAGGAAGAGGGGATAGAGAGGGAGAGGTAGAACTGTTCAGAGAAGGGGGAGAGAGAAAAGAGTGAGAGAAGCATCCATGTGTTTACAGAGGGAGAAGTAAAAGAGGGGGAGAAAGGGAGAAGTAGAACGATTCATGTCTGTACAGAGGAAGAGAAAGGGAGAGGTAGAACTGCTCAGAGAGGAGGGAGAGAGAGATAGAAACGTCCATGTGTACACAGGAGGAGGAAAAAAATGAGGAGAGAGAGGGAGAGTCTATAAAGAGGTAGAAAGAAAAGAGGGAGAGGGGGAACCATTCATGTCTGTTCTGAGGTAGAGGGAAAAGAGGGGGAGAGAGAGGGAGGGATAGAAGCGTTCATGTCTGTACAGAGGGAGAGAGAAAAGAAATGGAGAGAGAGAGAGAGAGAGATAGAACTGTTCAAGTCTATAAAGAGTTACAGAGAAAAGGGGGGGAGAGATGGAGAGATAGACTCATTCATGTCTATACGGTGGGAGGGAGAACAGAGAAGGATGGTTGAGGGAGAGATAGAACCGTTCAGAGAGGGGAGAGAGAGATAGAAACGTTCCGGTGTACAAAGAAGGAGAGAGAAAAGAGCGAGAGAGAGGGAGAGATAGAAGCGTCCATGTGTAGACAGAAACATAGAGAGGAGAGGGAGACGTGGAGAAGGAGAGAGAGAAAAATGCGCATTCATATGTACACAGGAGTGGGGTATACTCGTTCTACAGAGGGGAAGAAGGGATGGGGAGAGAAGGAAAGGATGGAAAGAGATAGAACCGTTCATGTGTATGTAGACGGAGAGAGAGAGAGAGCAGGAATGGGTTTGAGGAGAGAAACATACTCGTTCATGTCTCTGCAAAGGGAGAGTGGGAGAGAGAGGAAGATAAAAGGAGGAAGAGGGAATGGAGAGAGAAAAGAGAAGGGGAAAAAGAGAGAAGGAGGAAGGACGAGAGACACAGAGGGGCAAATAAAAGAGAGGAAGAGGCAGGGTTAGTGAGGTAAGGTTGTAAAATAAAAAAACAACATATTTTAAGTAAAGAAAGGAGGAGTGGAAAGGAGAGAGGGGGAATGAACGAGGGAGACGGAAAGATAAAAGGTTATAAGGGTTATAAAAAGCACGAGAGAGGGAAGAGGGAAGAGAGGAGGATAAAAGAGAGAGAGAGAGTGTTAAATTCATCTCTTATTTTAGTTTGACACCAGCTTTTTTCCTCTGTTTGTCAGAACTAAACCAGGACTAAACCAGGTCTAAACCAGGACTGAACCAGGTCTAAACCACGTCTAAACCAGGACTAAACCAGGATTAAACCAGGACTAAACCAGGTCAAAACCAGGACTGAACCAGGTCTAAACCACGTCTAAACCAGGACTAAACCAGGATTAAACCAGGACTAAACCAGGTCAAAACCAGGACTGAACCAGGTCTAAACCAGGACTAAACCAGGACTAAACCAAGACTAAACCAAGACTAAACCAGGGCTAAACCAAGACTAAACCAGGACTAAACCAGGTCTAAACCAGAACTAAACCAGGACTAAACCAAAATTAAACCAGAACTAAACCAAGACTAAACCAAGACTAAACCAGGACTAAACCAGGTCTAAACCAGGACTGAACCATGTCTAAACCATGTCTAAACCAGGTCTAAACCACGTCTAAACCACGTCTAAACCAGGACTAAACCAGGACTAAACCAGGACTAAACCAGACTAAACCAGGGCTAAACCAGGTCTAAACCAGAACTAAACCAGAACTAAACCAGGACTAAACCAAAATTAAACCAGAACTAAACCAGGACTAAACCAAGACTAAACCAGAACTAAACCAAGACTAAACCAGGACTAAACCAAAATTAAACCAAAACTAAACCAGACTAAACCAGGGCTAAACCAGGACTAAACCAGGACTAAACCAAGAGTAAATCAAGACTAAACCAGGACTAAACCAGAACTAAACCAAGACTAAACTAGGACTAAACCAGGACTAAACCAGGACTAATCCAAGACTAAACCAAGACTAAACCAGACTAAACCAGGTCTAAACCAGGACTAAACCAGGACTAAATCAGGACTTGACTGACTTTTTACTGTATTTTTAAGTCAGATCCCCTCCGTCCCTGACACGACTAATAAACCAGGACTAAACCAGGACTAAACCAGGACTAAACCAAAGTCTCCTAGTGATTTGCACGCACTTGTCTTGTCGATTTTATGCCGGATGCCCTTCCTAAACCAATATTAGAATAAACAAACACTCCAAAATACACAGTCATCCTCGTGTTGGATAAATATTTCCCAAAAGTCTGACATTTTGGGTCTGACCAGAGGAAGAACAGCACGAAACACGAAAATACAAAATAGGAAAAAGGGAAACGGCGAGTCCCAGGACACACGTTGGAAATAATTGCTTTTTTGGTGCCAGCGTCCCCGTCTGAAGAGTGAACCGTTCTGTTTTTCATCGACATCATTGAGACATAATGGTTTACGCAGGTGTAAAGATGACGAGGAATGAAGAGGACGAGGACAGGGAGGGCATCTGGTGTAAAATCAGTATGGAATAGTTAAGGGCCCCGCGGAGGAGCTGGAGGAAGTGTCTGGGGTGAAGGACGTGTTCACTAGAATTAATCACAACAGCTTTAGTTTAGTCTTGTTTTAGCCCTGGTTTAGTCTTGGTCTAGTCCTGGTTTAGTCCTGGTTTAGCCTTGGTTTAGTCTTGGTCTAGTCCTGGTTTAGTCTTGGTCTAGTCCTGGTTTAGTCCTGTTTAGTCCTGGTTTAGTCTTGGTCTAGTCCTGGTTTAGTCTTGGTCTAGTCCTGGTTTACTCCTGTTTAGTCCTGGTTTAGTCCTGTTTAGTCCTGGTTTAGTCCTGGTCTAGGCTTGGTCTAAATCTGCTTCCCATTCTTATCCTGGTTTAGTCCTTTTCTATTCCTACTAGTTTAGTCCTAATTTAGTCCTGGTTTAGTCCTGCTCTAGTCCTGATCTAGTCCTACTCTAGTCCTGGTTTAGTCTTAGTCTAGTCCTGGTTTAGTCTTGGTCTAACACTGCATCCCATTCTAGTCATGGTTTAGTCCTTTTCTAGTCCTACTAGTTTAGTCCTGATTTAGTCATGGTTTAGTCCTGCTCTAGTTCTGATCTAGTCCCGCTCTAGTCCTGGTTTAGTCTTAGTCTAACTCTGCTGCCTGTTCTAGTCCTAGTTTAGTCCTGTTCTTGTCCTGGTTTAGTCCTGGTTTTTGTCCTTTTCTAGTCTTACTAGTTTAGTCCTGTAGATGATTTCAGGCCTGGAATTGCCGATTTCTGCTGAATTTAAGGTAAAAGGAGCCGTTAACTAACTCTATCCCTAAACCAGGACTAAACCAGGACTAAACCAGGACTAAACCAGGTCTAAACCAGGTCTAAACCAAGTTTAAACCAGGACTAAACCAGGACTAAACCAGGTCTAAACCAGGTCTAAACCAGCACAAAAACAAGTCTAAACCAAGGCTAAACCAGGACTAAGCCAGGCCCACTTCTTTAACTGAACAAATGTAAGATATATATGTTTAATGCCATACTGTGGAGCCATAAAATCGCCACGGAGACAAGCAAGTGGCAGACACACTATCGCAAAAGTTACACCTTTAAAAACACAGAGGGGCACTTTGGGGTCACTATGACAACGCAATATAGCAGTCAGTCTTGAAAGCATTACATCCCCAAAGTGTTTGCTCACCACGTGAAATAAAAAGTAAAAATGTGATTGAAATTTAGCTGAAACTCGTTCCAAAGCATTTTCTCCGTGTTTAAATTTGGTAAACAGATTGTCTTGACTTCAGCTAACTACTGAAACGCTATATTTGCTCAGATCTGGGACGCCGGCCATGAGACGATTAGCACTTTGAGAACAGAATTACTTCAAAAAATAAAAAAAATAAAATAAAAAAAAATAAAAAAGCACAATGATCAAACTTGGGTGAAAAGTTTTGAACCAACTTTTGAAAGTACAAGGTGTTAGCTGCGACTTCTCGGCTGCGTTGGCGTTTAGCTTTGCAAATGAAATAAAGCTGGAAACATGACACCGCTTCTCATCAAATATAATTAGCGAGCACAATCTTCAAAGTTCATTTAGGCTAACAGTGATATAACAGCCTCATGCTAACATGCTAGCATTAACACCAGCGTTAATACGTCGAGCTAATTACTGTGATCAAGTACATCGCAGTCTTTTCTCTATGGAGGAATCTTTAGTTGCCATGAAGCGGGGCTAAAAATAACAAAGAACCTGCCCTTTTTTCCCTCCTTCTTCTTCTTCTTATTTTTTGTTGTTTTACAGCGGTTGGCAACCATCTTAAAAGGAGCATTAACACCTTTTTTCTTTCTTTCTTTCTTTCTTTTTGTTTATTTATTTTTTATTGCTTTAAATTTTTCAGTTTTTATTTATTTATTTGTGTATCATAGTATTTTTTTATGATTTATTTATTTACTTATTGTATTTGTTATTTATTTTATGTGCATATTTGTATTAGTATTTGTTTATTTATTTATTCTGTTGTATTCTTGACTTATTTTCATTATTATTTTTTATTATTTAATTCAATTTTTGTGTATTTTTTATTTATTTGTTAGTTTATGTATTATTCTATTTGTTTATTTATTCTATCATTATTGTTTTTAATTGTTTTATTTATTTATTTGTGTTTGTAATATTATTTTTATGATTTTTTATTGATTTATTTTATTAATTATAAATTTTATGAGCATATTTGTATTAGTATTTATTTATTTATTCTGTTATTTTTATTTTTATTTAAATATTTTTTCTATTTTTATGCATGTATTTATTTTCATTATGTTATTTATTATTTATTTAGTTAATGTATTTATTTAATTGTATTTTTTTATGTATTTGTTATGTGTTAGGTTATGCATTATTATTATTAGATTTATTTATTCTATTTTTGTATTTACTTATTTGTTTATTATTATTTTTATTTATTTTTTTATGATTTTTCTTTAGAAGCTGTTTAGCCGTCGGTGCCAAAATGTATTGATGAGTACGGCAACCCGAGTAGGACACTTCTGGACGCTGCTGTGCTCCCACGCGCGTGTTTTGTGTGTGTTTGGAGTATTTTTTGGCAGTCGGTCGGGCTGCGCGGTGAGTGGGCGGGTGGGACAGCGGTGGGGGGAGCCTGCTCACAGCGAGCGGCCCACACACACTTTAATGTGATAAAATGTATTTCTGATTTAATTACGGAGAGAAAAAGAAGCTTCTCCCGTCACCGCGAAGGGAAGCGGCTGACGGATGGAGCGTGTACTAATGTATGTCGTACATAGTAGTAGTAGTAGTAGTTAAAGTTATTAAAGGTGCACTGTGTAATATTTCTGATCTATGGAGAGTCGTCCCTATTCACGAAGAAATTATTGTATTTTTGCGCAATATAAACTCCCCTAATGAATAAATACTAGATGTATACATGGGTTTGAATTAGTGCTGGCAAAAATATTGCACTATTAACTCAAAACAATTTTAATGGCGTTAATTTTTTTTATCACAAGGTTAATGCTCTTTGCTGTGGCCACTGCTGTAACGTTAGAAAAACTGCAGGATGTGGCTGTAAACAGGAAGGAAAACGATTTGTACGAAACAGAGAAGTCGAGGTTGGAGGAGGTGGGCCAAAGCACGGCTCACCTGTATGCGCCGATGCCACCCACACGAGGAAAACATTAAATAAAGTCCGCTTCAAAATGGCAAATCCGCGACAAGGACCATGGACAGCGACACAAGCAAACGGAGGAGCACGACCGCAGAACCCAGAACACCCGCCCCAACATACAATAGACACCCCCCTGCTGCTGGACCCGCTCTGTCCGCCAAAACCACCAGCTCCTCCGCACGACCCGCAAACATCACCGTGCGACGACCCCCTGGCTGCAGCCCGACAGGTGCGAACGCGGCCCACAGAAACACAGGCAACCGAGCATCCGCCGCGAGTGCGCGCAGAGTACAACAGGTGCTGGGGCGACAAACACAGTCACACTAACTGCAGATCACTGAACCCTCAGTAATGAGCACATTATTTCACCCATTATTTGACTGAAGACAGAGGCAGTTCGCTCACACTGTTACAGAGCACAAAGTGTCTCATTGGCAATTGTTCTGGTTTGCAGTAAAAAAAACCAAAACAGCGTTAAAATGATGATTCAAGGGACAAAAAAATGTGTGATTAATTTGCGATTAATTGCGAATTAACTATGACATTCGTGAGATTCATCGCGATTAAATATTTTAATCGATTGAAGTCGTAGTTTGAAGTCGTACTGTGGGACATTCCAGGCAAAGCAGTAAGATCTCCATGGAGACGAGCAGGTAGCAGACCAGAAATGACCAGAAAAGAAGCGCAGTGCACCTTTTAAATTGGTCTGAACACTATTACAGTTTATATAGTGATGGCCATGGCCTGATTTTCTTTGCCATAGTTTTATACAATATACAAAGGCACTGGAAATGTTAAAAGTCCAAGTAGTTTAGCTCAGGTGATGTGGTGGTAAGAAAAATCTAATTGTGATCTTCTATTGTGATGTTATTTTTCGTGAAATCTGCATATCTGAGTTCACAAATTTGATCTTAAAGGTCCTAAATTACTCAAAAATGACTCTTGTGAGCTTTAAATCATGTTAAAATGCTGTTTTCTCATCAAAAACAGACCCGAAGTTGTGTTTTCTTTCATTCACACGTGTTTGAGTCATTGCATTATTAGTCTGCCTACATTTCCAAAGCTCAAAATACACTGTTCCACCTCGTGATGTCATGTGGTGATAGTTTTCAAGTTAACAGCTCCTTTTAGCTTTAGTTAAGAAGAGCAAACGCAGTGCTGAAATTATCCAACGATTCTACTGTAGTGAAGGTGTACGGGGTTTAAAAACACAGTGGAGCACTTCCTGTATTACCGCATGACATCACAAGGTGGAACAGAGCGTTTTCAGTTTGAGAGAAGCTTACATACGCAGGGTTTGTGTGTTAATTAAACAAAACAAAACACAACTCCAGGTCTGTTTGTGAAGAGTAAAAAACATTATAACCGCTAATAAAGTCGGCCTATGTAACTTTCCTGCCGTCTCCATGGCGATGTTATTACTTTCCCCCGGAGTGTTCAGCGCGGCGTTAAAACTTTATCTATCCTCCTTCTATTACAGACGTTTTTATTGCCAAGAAGAAGGAGAAAAAAAGAAACAAAACGCAATCCCCGAGGCGTCACCCACTATAGGAGATACAGGCGCATTTTTAACGCCACACTGCGGAACTTTACCGGCGAAGCGAGCCACGTTTCCATGGAGACGAGAAGGCGGCGGGGAAGTTACTGTATGTATAGCGCGTTATCTTTGTCTTACAACTTTTAACTTGTCATTATTTCGACTTAATTACATCTCGCAGCCCACGGAGCCATTACGATGAATAAGTATAAGTCTGCTTAAGTTCAATGGGGTTTTTACATTGAAAACTGCAGAGCCCATTATTCTATTGTGTCTCGCTTCCATTCATCATCGCAGGTGCTATTAAATTTTATATGGGATTTGGGAATGCAGTCAAATATTGAATTATATGCAAATTTGTGCATCTATCCGGGGGCAAAACACCAAACACGTTCTTTCTTAGCCAAGTAAAAAATATTAGTTTTTTTTTGCCTCTGAGGTGAGATTTAGAATACCCAGAGTAATAATAGTAGCCAAAAGTCCATATGAACACAGCTAAACATAACTCTATACCCCCTGCTTAGAGCTGGGGATGTAGTCATACCTGTAGTAATACAAGTAATATAAGTACTACGACATTATAGACCTGACCCATAGGTTTGTAGAGCATATTTAGACCGTATGGGGACTGAACTATTGCTGAACTATTTATTGTTCGTGCGAAACATATGAGGAATTGAAATTGTGTTCCTCACCCCCGAGCTTATAAATAAATAATAATAAATGGAAAAATAACACGGCAGATTTTGCATTTCTGAATCTCTAGCAGCGCCCGTCGACTGTACTTATATTCCAGCGCAGACGGGCGAGAAAAACAGTCAGACAAACACATTTTTGACTAACAAAACATCGCACTACTGGGAGAGTGAGAGGGTCCTGCATCTGCTACTACTGCTACTACTACTACTACTACTACTACTACTACTACTACTACTACTACTATACTGCTTCTGTCACTATTATTGTATAGGCCATGTTGTGTGTTATTAGGATCGAGCAGAAGCTGGTGAAGGGCCTGTTAGTTTATCAGAGCGGTGCCCCTAGTGGCCGGGAAGTCAAATGACGCAAAGTGACGTACCCGTAGTGACCGGGGACCCTCGCCAGGGGGCAGAAAAACGCCAGAGCTTTCAGAAAATGTGCAGTTTATTAGCAAAAATAAAGCGGAACATTGTTGTCGTGTCAGAATATTAGTCTTTCTTATTATGTTTTTCCCTAACCTAGAGTTTTAGATTAGTTGATCTTAGATTTGTTGACCAGAACTTTCACCATGTTGTGAAAACCTCTCTTCTCCACCGAATAAACTGGAGCATTTCATATGGGACACAGTAGAGACGGGCATTTGATTACATTTCTTAATCGATCGTCGGGGGAATTAACGCTCGATTATTGATTAATCATTAACGTTTTTATATTAAAATTGTCATCATTATTATTACTGTTACACATCTGGATAAATAAACTCAACTTTACAACATTTAAACTATAATCACTATAGAGCCACATCAGTGTGAGATTAGAATGTGTTTAATGCAGCTTTGTGCACATTTGTTTACGTTTTACAGAAACAAAACTTAAAACCACATGGCTCATTTGCATAAACTGTAAACGCTGAACAAAAGCAGCTCTTTCCTTGTGCTGATGTGGTTCAGCTTCTGTCGGACTAAAGGACACGACTCAGTGGATTATATGATTGTTCTTTCTGTGACAGATTTGTTTGTGCTTGTGTTGTTCTTGGGGGGAAAGTGAAAAAGACGCACTACAGGAAGTGACTATGGAAAGTCTACAGGAAGTCTTGGCCAATGCAAAATGCTCTGTAATTTCCAAAAAAAAACTCTACTCGAATTTGACTTGCCAACACGATTTTTATTTTAAATCTATTTTTCGCCCAGTCCTACTCCATTCTGCCCCATTTTTCACCCACTGAACGATGCAGAAAACTCACGAAAAGTTGCCTCACACCAAAACTCGCACTTTTAACTTTAACTTTTGGCTATTCCCGTTTTCCAGAAAGATGTAAAAATGGGACGTCAGCGCCCCCACACACAAAACTAGTTATAGAAGTTTGGCATAGTAAAGAATGTTGGACTTTTAAACAATGAAATAATCATTTAAATCACTGCCATTCAGAGATTTTAAAGGCACCATTTGTACCTTTTCTGCTTCAGGGTATTTCATAACGGAGATATTATTGTCTGGGATGTTCCGCAGTGTGAAGTATGGCTCATAAATCTATCTCCATGGAAACAATCAGGGTTTGAAGGTGTTTTTGTGCGAGATAAAAGCATCGTAAATGTGCTGTAAAATCGACTTAAATGCTGTGCTGTGGGACATTTCGGGCAGTGCAAAGACAAACAGAAACCCTACACAGTGCACCTTCAAAAACCTGCGAAAATGCCTCGTTACGTAACATTTTCTGAGCTCTATTATTGTCCTGCTTGCATCTTCTTCTCCTCTACCTTCAAATATCAATAAGCCCGCGGCGCCGCTTCACCCGTCAGCCCAAAATCCAGCTCCAACTCCCACCTCTGCTGATGGAGCTTTTCTTCCTCCTCCTCCTCGTCCTCCCACACGGACCACAAAATCCAGACACATCCCAGATCTGAACACCCCCGAGCCAAACCCGCCGCTCTCGTACGTACAGGACATTCCAGAGTGCACCAGGAGAAAATGTGAGAAGTCTGTGGGTTTGCAAACTGTGCTGTGGAGGTTCTGCTGGTTTTAGTCTTGGTTTGGCTTCGTTATTAAAGTTTCTACAGTGTTTAACAAATGTATTAGACCACCCCTGCTGTCATACGTAATTTAACAGTATTTCTGTTTACCAAAATATCTTTTTATGTTTCTATAACGGTTAATCCACCAGCAAATGCAAGAACTTTTTATCAAAACGACATCTTTAATGCTAAAATATAACTATGGTTGCTATCCATAAATTTTCAAGTTTAATATTTTCCAAAAATGACACCAAAGTCTCATCCAAAGCGAGTTTCTGGGAACAGCTAGAAACTATTTGGAGCTCAATAACAAAAGAGACTTTGCAAAACTCCATAAAACAATGCAGCAAGAACGCAGCTGTTATGCAGCTGTCACACAAAATATTCACATTTCTGGTTATTATTTGTCAACAAGGACTATTTTGTTATTCTGATTGGTAATTTTCTTAATGAATAATAAGGAAATTGTTAATATGAATGACAGGTGGTCTTATACATTTCTTAAGCTCTGTATATTACACAAAATTGACTCTTGTGAGCTTTAAGTCGTGTTATAATGTTGTTTCCTCCTCAGAAACAGACCTTTAGTTGTGTTTTGTTTCATTCACACGTTTGCGTAATCCTGCATTATTAGTCTGTACATCTTCAAAGCTCAAAATGCTCTGTTCCTTCCTGAAATTGGCAATTCCAGAGCTGAAATCATCCAGGTGATTCTAGTGAAGCTGTATGGAGTTTAAAAACACAGTGGAGCACTTCCTGTATCACCACATGACATCACGAGGTGGAAACGAGGTCTCCCTAAACATGCAGGATTTGTATGTTGGTTTGTGTCAATGTATCGACCACAGTTTCTGACTAAAGGGCATCTGACATAAAAATATTACCTTTAAATCATGGCTTTCATCTTGTTGAAGGTTTTTTCCTACTCAAAAGAGATAATATTTGGATTTAAATTGTCTGTTTCTATGACAACGCCCTTACTTTTCATCATTTTGGACCCCTGGACAGCCATTTGTATCAAAGGTGCACTGTGTACCTCTTCTAGTGGAGTGTCTGCACCCACCTGCTTGTCTCCATGGAGATGTTATTATTATTGTCTGGGATATTCCACTGTGGCATTAATCATATCCATCTCGGTTCCATCTTGGCCAAAATTTAAGATATAAACATTTAAATCTATCAGAAAATGACTTAAAAGTAGTGAAATCATCTGTCCATGCAACAAGATGACAATCTTTACTTAATTTACGATTAATTTGTGGACCTTGCTCTTGATTTTAACAGCTAAATATCGGCAAATTGTCACTCACAGCAGCAGCTCAAATTTCTGACATTGTATCAGCTTAAAAAAAACTATAAACTGCTAAAAATCTTAAGATATTAACACTAAAATGACATAAAAGTAGTGAAATGATCTTGCTGCATGGACAGATCATTTTATTTGACAATTTATCTTAAAATAAACTCCCTCTAGACTAGAATTAAGCCGTCTCAGAACTAATAAGTCGACAATAAACCTGAAAACAATTTGAATCACCTGATATAAGCTTTAAAATCTTGTCCAGATCAGAAAAATTTGCAGTGACGCGTTTTTATTGACCTAAAAACTTGCATTCTTACTCTTCTGGGCTCGCCTCTCCGCAGATCTGACGCGTAACTTGGCCCCTCCGTTAGAAAAGTTACACAGTGTCGCTTTATTTCTCTCAGTAAATAAATAATATGGACTTGAGAAGCGAGAACAACACGGCGATCGCGCTCATTACAGAACAAACAGCTCGGTGGAGTTTATAATTAGCCTTTACCAATAGGTCAACGAGGCCGGGCCACTTCCTTAGCGTTTTTCAGCTAATTTAGCATCCGCCGCTAAGTTTAGCTCCCAATCTATTGACTCTGGCTATTAAAACATTAGCATTTGTTTAACGTAGAGGCTGAGCGGCTTATATCATTATCGATATCCGTTCATAGTGGATAAAAGTGGCCGTAGACGTGGTCGGGCTATTAATTTCTCGCCGTTGAGGGATATGATGCGTTCTATACTTTACATAGCCTCGGTCGCCGTCGTTAACCTTTAGAAGTGCGGCGATGCTTCAGCGCCACGTGCTAATTAAAACTGAAGAGCGGCGAGAAAAGAGGAAGCCGTCCATGTCAATGTGAATAAGCGATATTAGAAGTAGTATTGTGGTAGCACTAAACAAGGCACAGCTTTAACTGAATTTACAGGTCTGAGATTACCATGTTATAACGTTGTTGCCGCCTCAAAAACAGACCTGCAGTTGTGTTTTGGTTCATTCACACATGTTTGAGTAACACTTTATTATTATTTCTTGTTTCTTATTTATTCGTAAAGGAACAGCACATATTAATGAACGTCTAAAATGTAAATATGTAAAGATTATCCAGCATGCGACTGGAAAAAACAGTATCTAGGTGAGTTAAAATGACTTAAACTAAGAATATTTTACTTTATTTGAGCAGATTCCACTTGACAAGTAACATTATCTGCCAGTGTAACAAGTGTTTTTTTCTTAATTCAAGCAACATTTGATTTTGTCTCTTATTTTTTTTACCTCAAAATGGTGTTGTTTTTGTTATTTTTTGCAAGTGTATTTTCATCTTTTAGCACAAAAAGTCTTATTCCGCTGGCAGATAATGTTACTTGTCAAGTGAAATTTACTCAAATCGTGATAAAACTTTCTTAATTGCCTGAGGTGGCACAGTGCTCGTCAGTTCCAGTATCCGCAAGACTGCTCGTGTTTAGTTTTATGTGTGGACAGCTCAGAAAATCAAGTAATAGCAGCTTTGGTCGGTCCTCTGAAAAGCTGCTACAGACATGCATCTAAACTGAGACATTAGTGGAATAGTTTGTACCTCTTCTAATCGTACACATCAAACTTTCTTAATTCAAGTCATCTGAACTTGGCTTGGTTTTGTTTTCTGCAGTGCGGCTACTTTCCATCTTCAGTCCGTCGACAGGTCGATGTCAAATCCTCTACGGGACGGGAAAAGTACGGCAGCAATCACACAAAAGTACGTAACGCCAGCATCTATATATACTTACAATTCATTTCAGACAGTTTATTTAAAGTGTAAAGCCAAGAATTAACAATAACAACGACCTCTCACTATATAAAACATGGAATTTGGTTAATAAGGGTGTAACGATATCCAAGTCTCACGCTACGATATTGCCACGTTACGATATTTATTGCGATATCGTGGGGAAGCTCACAAAATTACGATATTCTACATAGTAACAAGACTGACATTATAAAATGCTTTGAGCAGTCATTTGGTGCAACATTTATTGTCATTAGGGATGGAACGAAGTCCAAATCTCTCTGTACGATATTTTCACCATTAACATCTCACCGTACCAGATTTATCGCAATATTTATGCTACTTTTTCCTCTAAAAATGCCTGCACAAGACTTAATCCAAAGAATGAAGATGTAAAAGTGCTTAGAACAGTTATTCCTTCATGTCATCTGCACTGAAACGGAGCAAAGCATCATGGTCTATGTAGTTCCCTCTGTTTTTTAGCTATTTCTGCATTAAAACTCTTCATTTAAGCAAAGAGACTTGGGATTCGATATGTTGTGATGCTCCACGATATTATTGTGAGACCTTTGACGATACGATATCACCATAGTTCGGTTATTGTTAGATCCCTGTTGGTTAAACATGGCGACATATTTGACCATTGAACAACCACTGTATCGCCACATGACGTCATTAAGCCTAAATATGCAGGTTTTGTGTGTTGAAACGTGTGAATGAAGCAAAACACAACTCCAGGTCTGTTTGTGATGAGGAAACAACATTATATAGACAGATAGATTAGAAAACGTCGTAATATGAGCCTTTTAAGTTCATGTTTTTGTAAATATGACTCGGTTTGCTGTGATTGCGCCTGTGATAAACACTCATCACTGTTTTACATCAGTCAAGTGTCGGTGTGTGGGGAAAAAAGTACACATACATTTCCATTTACGCACACTTTTGTTACAATCTTTCCATCAACTTAAGATGAATTTATGGATCTCGCTCTCAGTTTTAAAAGCTAAATATTGTTATCCGCAAATATCAGTTGTCACTCACAGCAACAGCTCAAATTTCGGATGTTGTATCAGCTCAAAAAACCCATAAACTGCAAAAAAGCTTAAGATATAAACACTAAAATGACGTAAAAGTATTAAAATGATGTTACTTGACAAGTTATCTTAAAATAAACAACTTCTAGACTTAAATGAAGCCGTGTCAGAACTAGTAAGTAGATAATAAATCTGAAAACAAGATGAAAAACCTGATATAAATGTTAAAATCTTGGACAGATCGGAGAAAGTCGCAGCGCATAGGCCTATTTCTGACCTATAGTTTTCTCCGTAGGACCCGAGCCGTGGTCCTCTTTTGCCGTCCGGCTCCATGGCGGGTTTTCGCGCGAGGGACTCGGCTCAAACGGGTCACGCCGCTTCCATAATTAGTTCAAATGTCGCGGGAGGTGAATTATTGATGATGGGGTCAAACCAGAGGACGGCGTCTCAGATCTGCACCAGGCCTGGTTTTCTAAAGGACACAGAGCCAAAAACAAACCACCGTCTCCAGAGGCACGACCATACGCGGGGATCTGTTTGGCCTATAAAAAGATCAACCAAAACACGTGTCGGTCAGCGGCTCGTTTCTGTGGAGATGTCGTTTCTGTGCCTAGAATGTCCCACAGTGTGACTTTACACCGCTCTACTTTACGTTTACTCAATTACAAGTGGTTTTATAGCTCAAAAATACTGTAAAAACAGACATTCTCTCCACAGATCTGACTTGTAACTTGGTCTAGTTTGGTCTCCATGACGTTAAAAAGGTTCGTTTAAACAGTTCGGTTCATTTAAAGCCCCAAATTGTAACATTTCAACTAAAAAAAGAGACTAAAATAAAGCTTTTTAACTTTTTTTTTGGCATTTTGGGTGTTTTTATGGCACAGAAAAACATAGAAGTCAACCTTATTTGCTGGTCTCCATGGGAACGTTGGCTAAAAGATGGTGTGTTTCTATCTCCGTGGAGAATGTTCCAGAGTGTGGTTTTAGCTGTCGATTTGAATCATGCAGATGATGTGCTTCCACCAGAAAAGTTACACAATGCAGCTTTAAGGCACAGTATTCTTATTAAATTATGAAACAGAAGGTTTTTTTCTGTTTTTGTTTTTATTTTATTTTTGTATATTTATTAGGAATGCAAAATTGTAAAAGCAAATCCACATAACAGTGTCACTCAAATGACTTATTCCAGGTTTAATATTTAAATAAAAATAGAAGAATAAATTTAATTAAATAAGCAAATAGAAGTATGATGATGTAAATTATAACTTTAAAGCAACACTGTCACTTTTCTGGTGGAGTCAGACAACGTTCCCATGGGAACCAGCAAATAAGGTGGACTTTACTATGTTTTTCTGTGCAATAAAAACCCCTAAAACAGCAAAATAAAATAAAAAAGCTTTATTTTATTCTCTTTTTTTTGGTTGAAATGTTACAGGTTGTGGCTTTAAATGAGCTGTGCTCAAGATTGCAATTCTAAATTTATGAGGTCAGAAGGTTCAAATGAAATTTTCAGCTTTTAATTACAATTAAATTAGACAAAAAAAAATCTATATTATTGTCTTATAGCTCAAAAATACCTTGGAAAACGTGAATTCTTCCCATGTGCAGGCTCGCTTCTCCATAGACCTGACCATTAACTTGTCTCCACTGTGATAACGTTTATTTTTATTTATTTATTTTTTATATCAACATTTGTTCATTGTTTGTCAGAATAATTAATTAGATGGCTCTAGGATATCTCTGTCTTACATTTACTAAATTACAGAAAAACAGACATTCTGACTGTGAGCGGCGTCGCCTCTCCACAGATCTGACCTGTCACTTGGTCTGGTTTGGTCTGCATGAAGATAGAAAGGTTTAATGCCAAACTGTGAAATAATCAAGGCAAAGCAATCACATCTCAAAGCGGACCCTTCACCAGAAAAGTTACACAGTGCAGCTTTAAGTCACTTCAATCAGCGAACGTACATTTCAGAAACACAAGAACTAAAGTGTTCTACAAAGTTTAAGTTTTGCTAACGCGATAAAGCAAAGTGAACATCACCAGAACCGCCTGAACCACGGCGCGCGGCTAACACGGAGCTAACGCGGAGCTAATTGACGCCGCCGCCAATCATCGGCGTAATTGCGCCGCGCTCGCGTAATGACCGACACCGGAGCCGCCATTTCCGCGTCCCCCTCCGGCTCCATCTCAGGTACCTTCTATCAGCTCGTGATTTTTCAAGAGAGACCTCTCAGACGCGGATGACAATGGACTTTCAATGGTTTATAATTACGGCACTTTACCGCACAATTTGCCGCGCGCCGCGTTCATTTGCATAGAGAGAGAGGTATGCGTAAGTGCGCGCGCTCTCACAAAGGCCCTTTTGATCAGCTGAAAATTACCAAGTGTTGCCTGTGACATTTCCTGGACTGTCTCCTAAGCCCCGCGCTGCATCCAACCATTTTCCCTCCATCTAAATCTAAATCTGTTAATGAGATGGGAGGAAGTCCAAAAGTTACGGCGCTGCCTTCTGTGCGCGCGCTGTTGTCGTTTGGTGTTTGCGCGCGCCGGTTCAACGAGGGCACCTTGGATACGTCCTCACCAAGGTTACACAATTTTGCTATTTTTTTTTTTTTTGCGTGCGCGCTTTTTTTCCTCCTCCAAACACCGGTGTATGTTTGCTGGATTCCTGAACTGCCTCTTACGCGTGACTCCAGATCCAACACTGCCATCTAGCGGACGCGCCTTGGCACAGGTCCCAGCGCGCACCTGGTGGATTTGAGTGCCAAAAATAAGATTATTCAAGTTTATTTTTGCGGTTTCGAAAGGCTGGGCTCCTCAACGCGCCTAATCACACGTTTAATTTTCTCCTCCGTAATAATAGTGTTTTTACGGGAGTGGGGAACCTTGGCTGCGCCGCGCCGCGCTTTGTAATTAGGACTTGGATCGCCTCGCCGTGTTTCAGATGGCTCTTA